>VYXD01002467.1:94327-161942 GCA_013397195.1 Hylia prasina
GAAACTCCAGCTTTCCCTAGCGGATACCTGTCCTCTAAACTAAGATAAATAGTTAAGAATGTTATGGCATGAATATATTGAGGAGAATCTCTGCTAGAAGGGTGAAAAGGCACTTGAACCTCAGGCTGATGAATTGCACCTCTGGTTTGCAGTGCTCAGTAAGAGTTGTCGTGGGGCTGCCGTGCATGAGGAGGAGTTGCAGAGTGAGCACTTTCCAACATAAAATAGTGCAGAGAAGCCCATTCTAGGCAGCAGCTCACAACTCCAAGAATCATCAGCTCCATGGAAGCTCCAAGAACCATGGAAGCTCCTCTAGAAAAGAAAGCCTGCCGCAAAACAAAACTGACACACCGTAAAGCAACCTTGTTAAGTACTGAGCCTCTCTGGGAAGGGAGGAAACAAAAGAATTCAAAGTTTTAAAACAGTGGCCAGGGACTAGGTGGGCAAAATGAGTTTATAAATGCTGTTGTGTAAGAGTGACCTTTTTTCATCGGAAATCTTTTCAAAGATTTGATATACTTTTCAAAGGCATTTATTTCTCTAGAATGCACTGGTAGTGAACAGGCCATGCCATTCTGTTTTTGAGTAGATATTCAAAAAGTCTTCCAAACTTCCAGAGCTTAATTCAGCCAGATTTTTCTGAAATCACCCTGATCGTATGAAAAGGCTTTTATAATGAAAGTGAGATCTTTAACAGTATTCATTGCTTCCAAAATATATGCCTCCAACAGTGTCCTTGGCCCAGAAGAAAGAAATGGGATATCCACTAGTAAACATGCATATGTTTTACTTAATCTAAGAAAATACAGAGAAGCTGATATTTTCCAAGCTATCTTGAGAATTTTAAGTTTTCACTACAATGACCACTAGGCCCTATCAAAAGAGTAAGAAAGGGATTATTATTTTGGCTTGTCAGATTTTAAACTGGTGTGATTAAAATGTGACTTAAATGGTTTTTTTCTTATTTCTGACATCATAAGCTTCTAATTCAGCAAATTTCACAAGCATGTACTTTCGGTGAGGTATATCACTAGTCCCACTACTCATAGGCTTAAAATTAAAGACATGTTTAAATTCTATTTTGGCTGAGACCCTAAATTAAAGCTGATTCCACTTAAGTGATCGAAGTCACACTGAGCTACTAAGAACAGAGAGAGACTTTTGTTTAAGCTTCCTGAGCCCTGCTGAACTGAGACTCTGAAGTGTCAGTATTAGATTCAAAGCTGGCATAGAAAATCTAACTTAGTTTTGCTCCTAGCTTCCAGTTCAAAGGCATCATCCTTCTGTCTCTTTTTAAATACTTCAAAAACATGCAGATTTCTCTTAATCAAATTAAAATATGGCAATGTCATGTAAACGGTGTTTTCTGAGAATTGCTCCTGTCATCAAATATTAACATTACAACATTAGTATTGCATTCAGTGTTACACAGAGAAATGTGAGTCCTGAAGGGCCAAATTCTATTTGTAATCACATTTAAAATGGGGCCTGAAGGAAAGGTAGTGTTCTGGGATGCCTCAAAACAGCTGGATAAAAGAACATTTGGGTTTTATTTTGTCACAGTTTGATATTTAGTACAACTTGAAATTGGTTCCTGCTGCCAAATTCTGACTGTTCAGGCTCTTCTAACATTAATATTGAAGTCAATTTAAAATTAAAGATTATCTCTCAAGAAGTATAGCATAGGAAGCTGTAATTGTGTTTAAACAACTAGATTTTGATGCACTTGAAAAAACATGGCAGCCTAACTACATCGCTACACACACAAATCCCTGCTTTCCAGATGAGAACAGAGTAAACAGTACATACAAATGAACAAAGTGTAATGCAGAGACCACCCCCCCAGATTTCTCAAAACATGGCCTCAGAAGACAAATGAAGAAAAAGATAGAAGACAAATGCAGGAAAAGGCTTTCTATATGTCTTTTCCATGTTAAGGGTTCTGTTTCCCCAGATGAAGACAAAGCAGCCAAAAAACCATAATTCCCAGTGTCTTAGTTTATCTGTTTGTCAGGGAATTCTGTGTTTGCTTTACAAAAGTTGATAATATTCACAATATTCAACTTGTAACTCTGGAAAAAAAAATCTGTCATGAAAAAACACTTGATCTGAAGGATAAATCAAAGATCCTCACTGGGTTAAACAATACCTCAGTTCTCCTGCAAAAAAATTAATGCTTTTCCTCAGTCAGTATCTATTCAATTCCAAACATCTAAAGATCAGAACTTAAATGTTGTCATCTCAGCTCAGGATAAAAGGCGAAATACCAAATTTCTATCAGGCAAAGATTCTCAAGCTTTTGATTCAAAAATTTCTCCATGGGTTATTTTTTTGGTATTTGAGGGGTTTAACAGTTTCATGATTAAGTTTTTGAAATGATCTGATATATTAAATCAGTTTCACAGTGAGCAGATATCTGGTTTATGATAAACATAGATTTATTATAAGATTCTGGATTGGGAGTTATACTTGTCATAAGGTTTATGATCATAAGATAAGATTCCATCACATTAGCCATTGAACCAATAAGGTAATGACACCTTCCCATCAGAACTCACAGTCAGTTTTAAACAGCTAGGTGAAATACACACATAAAAGGAAACTGGGGCAGGAGAGTGAGTTTGTGGAGGGGAAAAATGAATAACGTGAAATAACACAAATTAAACAAAAGTTCACAAGCCTTGGCTTGTCACATTAAACCTCTCTCCTTGTCACATTAAACCTCTCTCCTACACTGAAAACTTTAAAGTGCAAATCTTGTAGTTAATGAGCCTTCACTAAAAGGAAGAGGTTTGGAGGTTTTTTAAAGCAAAAGCAAGCATCACCAAACCCCAGTATTTTTACACTGCAGAAACCAAGCTAAAAAACTCCATAGGTTGCAGAAACAGTGCCACTATGTAAACATATTATATCACTGCTTTTCTACCCAAAATAAAAGGAAAAAAAAAGGGAAATGAACACATAAAGGCATATACAGCAATGGAATACCCTTGGTTACATACAGTGACTGGACTAAACATCCTTTTGTCCCACCTTATCAACTTTGGTTGCAAGAAGGCACATCAAAGTCTGCCTCACAGTCAGCTACAAGACGTGCTTGGTGCAGGGGAGCCACAATATCATTTAGTGAGACTAGATATAGTAAAACTATCCAAGACAAGAGGAAGCTGGGGTAATGTACACACCAGCCCCAACATGGGGGTTTAACACTGCCTACATGTGGGGTTTCTTATCTTCATCTCTTCACGTTAGAGCCAGGATTAATGCACGAGACGCAGATTTTGTGTTCGGACACAGTTGTTTATTATTTCTTATCTGTAGCACAACTACAGTCTCACGAGTTGTGAGTTCTAGCTAACAAGGTAGAAAATGGAATACCTCTAACTCTTTCCAAGGTCTTCCAAGCATAAACTATCCAATAACGAGCTTACACCTATATTATTTATACTTTTGACCCAATAATTGACCCCCCAAGGTCCGCAATGCCGACCTTTTCACCCAATTAGAAAACACCACCCAAACCTATGAAGAAGGTGAAAGAAGAACTTAGCCAACACTTATGTCCTCCCTCCATATTACCCCATATATATTACTATATACTAAAACCTTAAATTTTAAGTTTTTCACCCTGTGAGATCACACAACACCATTCAAACTACACACCCACAACCCCAGTGCTATTGCTCAACTTTGTAAGCCTGTTCCATGGCCTCAGGTCAAATGTAGTGCTTGCTTGAGGGTCAGTGACTTTTAGCACAGAAAGCCTGAAATTCTCAGTTTCCAGAATTCCAACACCTGTACGTGTGGCCTGTGCCAAGAGAAAAGGAGCCTATATAGGTCAGTGTTGTAGTATTTTATAATCACAATAGGATATGGAACAAAAATCTTTCTGAACACCTTCTGACAGCACAAAATAACCATGTTAAGGAAAGGTAGTTGCAAGGACAGGGTAGATAGAACAAAAAAAAAAGGATTGAAAATTACACTGACAAAGATTAAAATGCTGTCATGGATGTGGAGACATTTCTGAGTAATGCCAGGAAGTCTGGATATGTTCCCATCCAGAGTTGCTCAGAGCTGCAGATCTTTCAACAACTCCCTAAGGAATAAAATTTGTAAGATAACTGGTAGAATAACAGTGAGAAAAAGAACAATATATTCACAAGTACTGGGAATGGAATTGCCATTAACATTTGCCATCATTTTATTGTGTCAAGTTTACACTTTGTTCCCTAATCATACTAAAAATTTCACTAACAAGTGTGAGACGAGTGAAAAATGGTTGTATTTCATCTGTTGACTGCTGTGTAAGACTAAGATAAACAATGGATTATTCAATATGTCCTATTCCTCCTTTAACTTTTGCATGTCGGCCCTCTGTGGTGCCTATATAATTTGCACTGCAAACCAACAAATTCTGAGATAGGTTACTAAGGAAAAAAAAATAGAACAGTTAAAAGGAGAGCAGAGTTGACTCTTAATTCCAACAACAGAATGTCAAGGCTTGCCGTGAAGGCAGAGGTTACCACTAAAGCTGCAACACTCCAGACATACAGGAAATCCTTACAGCTGAAATCAATGCAGTGTGTTCTCCCAAGTCCTGTGGGATGAATGGCTTGCCAGGAATTCCCCAGCTGCAGTGAGGCTGAAGGAGTCAATCTGATCATGTGAACTCTAGCTCCATCAGAACACCGGTGGTCCTGTTCTCAACCGTTTGAGATTTGGAAGGAAAATGAGAGCAGAGGAGGGGGAGGGTGCTTTATTATTCTATTCTTCCTTTCTTACTCTTTTTTTTCTCTGCTTTTCTCCTACATATCACAACTTTTGTAACTGTGGTGTAAATCCAACAAGAGAAGCTGAAAACAGGTACCCAAATCAATGCTGGCTCTACATTTGTAGCTGGCCTATCAGAACATAGGCTGCACTTGAGGTCTTCTGCTCATGAACGCCTGAGTCAGCACCTCCGGCAGATGTTCCACTTTCTGGCTTATTTCTCTTTCCTGACCTTTTCTTTGAACCCTTCCTCCTGTGGTCCACCAGGAAACATGATAAGAGTGAGTAGCAACAGAAAACACAGAAAGTCCAAACCAGCTCAATTATCTTCTCTTTTTGTCCCAGAAAAAACTAGGACTGTTTTTCATATAATCTAAAAGACAGTTGGAGAAGGGAATTTCCCTATAAAAGCTCACAACAGATAAAAGGGAAAGGGATAATGTTTAACTGTAAGTTTTATTCAATATTGCAAGAAATTTAACCATTTTCCCTTGGGACTGTAATCAAAAGATAGATTTGTAATGGCAGTTATTACAGTGGGAGTCTGCCAGCAATAACTTGAAACAAAACCCAGACCATGCTTCACTGTTTATGTTGTAACTGTGAACATGGGTTATGTTAACATCTTATCTTTTGTAGGGCCCCAGACACCCTACCTTCAACACAACACTTAGGTGACTATTGCTAAATAAGACTAGAACTAGTCTATGCTTTCTGTGGTTTAATCTCACCATATAAGAGCACATCCTGAACTGCTTATAGCTTTGTTAAGTTTTAACCATTTGCACATTTGAAACATTTTCTGCTGTGTATACCTCAGAGACTTTTGCTGGGGAAAACGTCAGCAAAGGCGCTTCAGCCACTTCCAAGAAAGAGATTTCTAAGAATTTTGATTAAAAAGTGTTGAGACAAGGAGTGAGGCAAGATGTGATACTGAGATGACTGGACAGGAGCCCAAAGGGCATGGATCCCATGCAAAGAAGGGTAAGAAATTACATTATTTATCATAATACACCCTCATAAGGAGAATGAATTGAGGTGGCAAATGGAACTTGCACTTCTTCAAGCATTCTTATGAATGCTTGACTTGCAATGTTAATATTGTTATTTTAATGTGCTGCTTTGATATATCTTATTTTCTAAGACAATGCTGTTACAGAAAGAAACAAAACATTTCTCTTCATTATGAAAAGAGCCATTTAGAAGGTTGTGAATCTTTATATAGAGTTCAACTTTTATCTGAAAATGTCATGTCCACATACTAGTTCACTGTATTGAGAATGCATGCATGGTTAAAAAGCTACTGAGGAGTGTAGTGCCACTTGCAAGCAATCACAGAGATACAATATTTCTGATATTCTCTCTCCAGAATAGGGGATAACTCTTGGAAACATTTTTATATATAAAACAATTTGTAAATTATGTTCCTACTTAAGTAAAATTTCAACACATCTAGGCAATTTGGCATTTTTTTTTTGTTTATAAAATAGAATCTTGGAAATCTTCTCATGTTTTTGGAATTACATGGTTAAACAAAAAGGCAATTCCTATTTCCAGAATGTTACCTTTCTCATTTATTTCATAATATACTTACACTCTAGAGGACAAAAAGGGCACAATATTTTTGTATCTAAAACCAAATGAAAACACAATCCCCATAGGACTGAGCTTCTCCAATTTCCACTCATTGCAGGGGACTTAGCACCTCAAAAGAATCAAACAAAAAGGGAATGTCATGGCATTTTCAGGAACAAAAAAAATGAAAGAAGCATCTTTATTCCCATTCTCCTAAATGGTTCATTTTCACTAGGGACAAAGAATTTTGTTTCTATGCCAGTATGCTTTGTTAGTAAAGACAGAGAGATGTAAGTTATTTAATAAATAAAATAGAATCTCTGAGGAAACAGTATTCAGTATATGGATTATCAGTGTAAGGGAGAGGGAAAAATCTAGGGCAGTATTTTGTGACAGGAACACTGATGAAAATACATTTTCCATGCATCCTCGTGTCAGATCCACTGACATCTTTGGATGATCATTTTCACAGCTCTAAGATCTTTTTTTAAAAAATCATTTTCACTCTGTAGATATGTTTAATACTCTCAGTCACAGGAGTGTATTATTAAGAGGTTCACCAGGAACAGGATAGCTTAACTATTAGTGTTTTGGAAAAAAAAAAAAAGGAAGTCCATCACTGATGAATACCTGAAAAGTTGATTTTCACTGTACTAAATACTTTGAGGCTAAAGAATAATGAATTTAGTTCTGCATATGCACTTTGGGACAGGCATCTGAAAGAAAATATTTGCAAAAATACAGACCCCGTGTAGCTGTGCTGAGCTCCTGCATCTGTCCAGAAAGAAATTTTGAAGGTATGATGTATTCTTTTTCTATTTTCCATAATTTTGTGCAGGTTTTTGTCAGAACACAGAAGCTGCTGTCCTGTGGAGCCAACAGCAGCAGCTGCAAGTGTTCCTCGATACATGCCTTGGTGAGCTGAACAGGAGTCTGGTGTACATCACACAGGACAGATACTATTTGTCTTGACTATGTAAGTATTTATTACTCCTTATACTGCTATTTCCTCTTCTCTCTTCTATCTCCAGGACAAAAGAAACCAGAGAAATGCACCCATGCCAGCCATCAAAGAAATGAGTCCACCAACCAGGGCATATAAATGGCCTCACATACCAAAAAGAAAGAGTGTAAGGCTCTCAACAATGCAAATTTCAGGAACTCTTCCAAACTTCCCATGCATGAGTTAAAGCAGTAATGGCCAAATGAGCACTGGGTGATGAGCAACCAGTGAGCCAAATGCAATAAATAGCTGCCAGTAGCATAAGAAATTGTGAAATGAGTAAAAAGAAAACCAAAGAGAAGTAAAGCTTCTGTGGTTTCCAGTGATCATAGTTCAGAGTGCTACTGCAAGGAGGAAGTACTTGCAGTTTTCTTATTTTCTTAGGGACCTTGAGGCCTCACCATGAAGCCATTGCCTTCCACAAAATCTACCTGAACTGGCACAGTGTGCCACTAAAATGGCTAAAGTAGAAATACCATAAACATTATTTTTCTCAAAGCACTTCGGTCTTCAGACCACTAGGGTCCTTGCTAGGAGCACTGAACTGCTGTCTGTTCATGGAAGCTACATTACTGCCACAATTAATACAACACTTTATTTCACAGTATATGTGTACAGAAAACCTATGCCTGTAACTCCCCTGCTACACTGAGTGCTTTCTGTTATTCCATGGTATTGCAGAGTGATGTTGTACACAGACCTCTTAGAGCCTTTAGTGTTAAGTCTATCTCAAAGGCAGATGGTAGTATTTTCCTGTGACCATTGAAAGAAGAAAGATACATTATGTAGTTCACTCAGGTCTCTAGTGTTATCTGAGCTGCTCAGTTTATCCCAGCTTCAGCAGGAAAAGTGTACATCTCTCCTGTGGATCCCAATAGTATCAACCAATATCCCCTCTCCCATTAGTCACGTCTCTTCTTCAAATGGCTTTTCCCTCATATCTAGGTCCTCACCTCCAGTAGCTGGCCACCAGTTCAAGTTAATGTGAACTACTGTTCCTGATCATACTGTTGGGGTGTGTGTGTGTCTGTTTGGGAAGCAGTGAAATGCTGAACTAGGCTGTGAATGCCTGTGGGAGAGTTACATGTTCACACTGCCTCACATCAGGCACTGCAGGCACACAGGAGCCTGGAGTCTCTGCCCACTCTGTCTGGTGGAGTACAGCATGAGAGCAGGGTACAGTATAGGTCATACTGGGTACAGCTCGCAGATACTGACCCAAAGCCAGCCAGACCTTTGTTGTTTTGATTATGAGGCCTTTTTGCTTTTGACAGTACACTGGAAAGGGCCAACAACTCAAATTCCTTGCCTAATACCACTAGGATATTTTTTTTTCAAAAGACAACTTTTATTTTTGTGATTTTTTTTTTCAAAAGTAAAAAAAACTTCATTCTTTAATTACATAGTGATCTGTATATTTTAAGGAATGACTGACTGACTTTCAAAAACATAATGCATCAATTTGGCTAGCTACCTACCCTTACTTTATACTGTTCCATCAGTAAGTTATCCAGCAGACTGACACAAAGTAATAGTCTTAAATATGCAGCAAAATAAATGGGAGCAGAATCTTCAGTTGATGAGGGAAAGGAAGTTATTTCAAAAGATGTAATTGATGCAACATCTTAGAGCTTCCTGAATTAGCATGTTTTTAGATTTGATTATTGAGGACTGTATTTAAGAGGTGGTTTCAAGGCACTTGGCTACAAAGCTGTTCCAGATGTTGTCAGTTACACAGTGTGTTTATTAAGCCTCTTTGTATTTTCCATTTCAGTGTGTGCTAAACTGCTGGTTTGTTTTATCTTCTTATTCTGATGTCAAAAGGGTTCAATGGCAACAGAGACAATGGAAATAAAAACAGATTATAAAGACAACCACACATCCAAAAGAGCCTTTAATTTTATTACAGAAATTTCATCCATTCAGTCAACAAGTCATAAAACCTACTGGACCAGATCTTTATAAGATGTGCTAGGTATAATGTGCTTGCAGATATACCAATTTACAACAGCAGTTAGTCAATCTTCTGCATTTCCAAAGGGTGTTCACTCAAAAATGTCCCTCCTCACAGTCCAGGATATATGTAGATCTCTTGATGAACTACTTGGATTTCACAGACAGAGAGCATGCAGGCTGTGAATGTGCAGTTGTGCAGACAGTGTAAATTAGGGTTGCCTCTCTGAAGTCACAAAAAGCATGATGCAGAAGATTGGATGCAGTGTATCTCATTTATATATGTCACATATGGTCTACAGATGCAAGTGATTATCCCCACAAAATCATGACTGAATACTCAATGACTGTATTTTGAAATAATAAAGGCTGAACAAATAAGGATATATTAATTCTAATTATAGTTAGATCCAAAGAAAGGGAAACATGATATATCCCTCCTCTAAAAACAAAAATCCCTGAATTCCCATGACTTGGGGAATTGCTAATCTTTTTAGCAGCTACAGCACCAGTCAATACTTTTTTTCTTTAAAAAAAAAAAAAATCAAGGCTGAAACTTGCAATTTAAAGATTTCATAAATGTTCATGGCACAGACTACTAAAAGCCAGGATGCTGAATACAGCATCTTCAAACACAGAGAAGGAGTGTGACTATGACCTTTTATTAAGACCCTCCTGTGACTAAATCAAGTCTACTGATACTCAGGTGAAAATTTTAGGCAACGCATACACCACATGACATCATTTTAATTTATTGCATCATTTTTTTCTGTGATGAATTAGGATTCAAACAGTACAATCCACTTATGGCATTTTCATATGTGGGAGAGTCGACTTTCTGGATTTCATAATTTCTGAAGAGATGGGCTAAAGTTTACTCTGATTTTAATTTCAGAGTAATTCAGTTTGAACTTTTTGGACCCAAAGTTTTGGCTCAAACCAATAATGAATTTTCATATATTCTGCCTAGCTTTAATCATACTTTACCAATGGAAACCAATTATATGGATATTTTAGGTACTTGATTCCCTTTGAAATTCTGTTACCCTGCACTTCTAAATAACTATTTTTCTACTTACCCCCAAAGACAGAAAATTAGGTCAATAGTTCATGCAAAGTTTGGTGATGGAACACTGTTCTTGAACTTGTTCATTGTTCTAGAAAAATTGAACATTTCCAGAATCTAAAAATAGCATAGTCAATTGACTGCACACTGATTGTTACATAGTTTTACTTATTCTGTCCAAGAAGTTTTGTAGTGTATTTACAGTTGACATATGAAGAAATAGGCCTCATATTCATTTTTTTTCCCATTCATCCAGAGGAAATTATCAATTTTAGATTTTTTCATGAATAATGGAAGCTCATAAGTGGATTGAGAGAGAAGACAGCAAAGAGAAATTACTAACTGCAAATATGGTCTTGCCTAAAAGGGTTAATGAGCCATAAAACAGAGAAATAAATGCAAATTAAGAGAAAACTACAAAAATGTGATTGCACAATAGCCACAAGTAAACGTACCATGTAAAGGAGCCTAGAGCAAAATAACATAGAATTGGAATAAACTGCAGGAGTAAGATGTAATTTCAGAGCAAAAGCAATTCTTTTTTGGAGGTCACTTTGAGGTTTCTCTATGTGGTTTCATTCTTCTACTTATTCTGCACTACTCTGGGACATGAACTTGTTAAGTGTTATGTCAGTTTGGCACTGGGAATTACCTGTGTCTAATACTTGGTATCAAAATATTCTCCACCTGACAGTCACATCTGTAGTAGGTGAACTTGTTTTCAATTTTGGTCTGTTGAACTATCAAATTATGTTCTTGCATATTTGTATCACTTTTTGGAATCTGGATTTGTGATGATTATGCAATTCTCATGCTAGAACTCCCAGCACATCCTAGTTTCCTTCAACAAAGAATCCTTGCAGCATTGCCAATACAAAGCTTCATTGAAGTGTACCTAAGTATTTTTCAAAGCCCACATAAATTCTCTATAAAGAGCAGAACTAATTTCATCCCTGCTGCCTTTGATGCTTCCCATCCATGTTTTAGTGGCATTGGAACCTTAGAAAAATAGATCTGAATAAGGACTCACCCTGTGCATACTACAGACCTCCTCTGTTTCTTCCATGTACAACGCAGGAGACTACAGCAAAATCACTCCTTTGGTTACACACATGAGAAGAATCTGTTCTGTAAAGATCACAAGCCCTGCAATGGGTAAGCTTTAGAAGAAAAAGTAGGCATACAACAATCATATTTAGGATTTGAGAAAGCCTCAGCAAACAGATAATCACATTTGGCTCTAACAAGAAGATACTGGCCAAGGGCACAGATGCCACAGTGGAACAGTGAGCTGGCCCATGAGGATGAAACCCTTATAGAAGCAAGATTACTTCTCCACCCAGAAACTGTGGGAACTTACATAACTGAAGGGAAAGGTAGCCTTAGCATCATCAAATGTGTGTTTCTTCAAAACATCCCACAGATAAAATTACTTACAGGGATCTGGAAAAAGCACTTCATTACATTTTCCTATTCAACATTTCCCTCCCTTGGGTTTCTCTCCAAGAAGTGAATTGGTTTGTTTTTCTGCAGTCAAAGCTTTTGACTGCCATTTAAACTTCTTACTGCTCTTAGTCATAAAAATAGTCTTTAAAAGCCTTCTTCAAACACACACTTCTTACTCTCCAAACAGAATCCCTGTAAAGTCTTGTAACAGTCTGATTATTATTTCCCACGTCTTCACAGCCAAACTCTTTAATCATATTAGGCATTCATGAAAATAAAGTATTTTAAAGCTCGTGTTTAAACATTCTAAACCGTGTTGTTGCCATATTTGTGGCATCTTAGACAATAACAACTGAGCTACAAAAGCCTTATCCCTACCTAAAAAATTGCAAAAGATAGATGTTATATTCTGTAATTATTTTTCGTTTTTACAAATATTGCACTTTGAATTTGGTTTTTTGCCTTTGCATAAATAATTATTCTGTAAACACAGAATCAAAGCATCAAAGTCAACAACAGCATATCTGCCTTCATGACCTGAATTCTCTTTACCATTTCTAAACTTTCTACCAGCTCTTGCATTTCAAAAGGTTTGAGAAAGGCAGGTGTCAAGGACAATATTCGCTTTCTAATTCTCTTAATAGATCAGGTTGTTTGAAAAGGGAATCCCGTAATTTGCTTAAGGAATGTTGAGCTGCATTTATTGCCAGTATAAATTGGAAAATAATGTCTATTGTTAACTAATATAATGAGATAAATGGAACGTTATTACATAGTTCAAGCTAGGTTGAACAACTTGGCTATAAATAGTTAGCATTACGGTATCACTGGCATACTTATACTCCATGACTTCACTATAAATGATTAAAAGGTCATATTAAGTTAAAACCCAACTCTGGTATGTCCTTTATTTTTATACTTTTGCAAAGTTTAACCTTGTTTTGGAACCTATCAAAACTTCTCTGTTTACTCCTCAGTTAGAAAGAAACGCCCATCATGATGATTTTATTGTACTGCATGTCATTAATGAGAAGATGTGTATGTGCTGCAAGCAAAAAGTGGGTTTTACCTTGAAGAAGGCATCACAGATCTGTTGAAGCTTGGAAGAACTGTGTGTAAGCACCATTCCTCTGTTCACAGAGACATAAACTTGCTGACACCCCTCTAATTCCTCATCTGGGAGACCAGCACATAAGTTTTCGGGGTTTTTTTAAGATACACACTCATCTGACAAGTGAAGTGCCAGCCTAGGGGGCTCTCAAGCTCTCACTTCTGTCAAGAAACCAAAATTCTGGGTCCCTTGTTTAGATAACTAGTATTTCTAAGAAGAGAAAATATAACAGCTTATCAACAAAATATGTTCTCTGTTTTCTACACTTTTAATGGGACTTTTTGCACTTCAGAATGTGAACCCTTAACTACCAAGACATCTTTTTTGTGTGTCTTCCTTCTGAAGTGAAACAGGAACAAAATCATCTGTAAATATGAAGAAGGAAAAAAAAAGCACAAGGAACAATATCGTGTAAGGGAAAAAAACAGTCATTGGAACTTCCAAGCGCTTTAATAGTGCTTTATTACAGATTTTCAGCATCTCCTTTCCCCTGATTCAATCCAGAACTTGTTTAAAACATATTTGAAATGCATTCACCAAATAATTTGAAATGCATTCACCAAATACAAGCATAAATATAGACCATAACAGTGACTAGACTTAGGATGCAGGCAAAATTTCATTTGGCTGTTTCCCAAGTTAGTAAGACAAAGATATTTCAAAAGACTTTAGTACATACAGCCACTTTGACCATATACAGCAGCAAATAATTAAAACTAAACATGGATTTATTTGCCTTTACTTATTCCAATTTTGTGGGTGCATTTGCAACTAGTGCTCAAATGCCCTTTCAAACACACTCAGTAGCCTGTAAAGAAAACAGGAGAAAAATTAGAGACAAATATACAAATTTCCCCTCTCTGGATTTTGGAATAGAGGTTCTGGAGTTTGGTTCTGTGTCAGCAACATTTACAAGATGCTTTGGTTTTCTGCTACCTCAGTAAAGATTAGTGAAAACCATCTGTTGGAATTACTACTATAATCAGTCTTTAAGAACAGCAAGGCTTACAAATACTAGAATGAGGAGGCTGTGAGGTGAAGCAAAGAAATGCAACTCTTCCCCAGACAGACTGCTGACCCCAAATTACCCTAATAACTATTTCATTGAACTAGATTGTTCCGGAGGGTTTATATCCTTAGACTCTCTAACTCTTCTACTTTTAATCTACAATAAATCATCGGGTGGTGTTTTACTAGCTACAGGGAGAAAAATGCTGTTAATAGTTTCCAAACAGATGGAAAATTTACTGGCATTTGTGGGTCACAAAATCCAAGCACAGAAAGTAAAATTATTATTATGGTTTGTATCAGCACTATCACATCACTGATAAATATTGATGTTCCATAAAGACTCATTTAGTTGCATCAACAGAAACACCTTCTTTAGTAAAAGCAGACCACCTGCAACCTTCACTTTCATTTGTATTTGGAGAATTAATTTGCTTTTTCTTATTTCAAAAGCTTTCAACACATTTTCAGTTCTCAAAAGTTCTGCTTCCAGAATTTCAGAGTTCAGGTAGTTTCTGCAAAGGACTAGCAATCTGTTTTCTACAAACATAAACTCAAGCATAGAAGTACCACCAGCAACAAAGCTCTTAGGGTGTCATCAGGATCCTTGGTGGCTCTTGGTTGTGTATTATTTGGGCAAGTTTTATCTACAACTTCTTTATTTTGTCTCAACAACACTGGTATAAGAGCAACATTAAACACATCAGCAAATAAATAGGACTCTTATTTTTTAATCAAGTACATAGGGTTTTGAATGAATTATTATATAACTAAGAATGTGTGTTTTCACAAATTTTTTTTTCTTCTTTAACCGCACATATCGCTTTTGCCTTTCCATTTCATAATATTGATTTTACCCTTCCATAACTGAGTAAAATTCTGGCCCTACCACTATGCCAGAAAGGCAACAACAGCAACAAAAGCATGTAAAAATCATTCTGTGAAAGAATGTGATTGCAAGCTGTTTCCCTTGGAAATAGATACAACTTTGGGATTTTTCCAGTTTTCTGTAAAAAGTTCACCTACTAGCAATCTTAGATGAAATCTATAAAAAAGGAGAGCCTTCTATACACAAAGACAGAATACTTGTGACCACAAAAATTGTACACAGTGTAGTCCATTATGAGAATACCACATTTACAAGAGTTTGTCATCTAAATGAAGTCTTGCTGAAGGTTTTCCAATATTTTAAATGTGAGCCCAGGTGCTTTGCTAATTTTAAACTTATTCCTGGAATTTTTAGCCCCTCATGTATTTTTTTATTGAAAGACAATTGATTTCAGTTCTTTTTTTTCTGAAGTAAATACCACTTTTTTCCTTTTCTTTCTCTTAAGTTCATTCAGGTAACTCTTTTATAAAATTCGATTTCCAGTGTAACATTAGTAATTCCAAGGTGTATCCCTGAGATTTTGAGGCAGATGATCTCAGGGCACAAGGCTGAGCCCAAACACCCAATTCTCCATGTTGCATAACTCCATTTTGGCGTTGAGCCCAGCCCATTAACACACTTTTGACTCATGCCAGTACTCTCTCAACCAAGGCTCAAGTATGGTTTGTGGAATACTGTGAGCCAAAGACCAATTCCGGTGGGCAGCAGGGATGAGGGCATCTTGCTTTCTGGAGGAAGAGTGCACCATGATCTGATGACAGCTTGTCCTATCTCTTGTGCTTCTGGGATTTTCCCCAATTTATTTACCAGAATGTAGGCAGCCAGTGAATCACCTGAGTTTCTAAATGTAAGTAAGCATAGTCATATTTACTGCAGAGGGCACTGGGGTCTTAATCATCTCCTGGAAAGTTTACACAAGCTGAAAAGAAACCTGCAGTCTCTGAACAGAAATGTCTCCCTGGGCAAACCCCAAGTTCCACCATCAAGGAGACGCCTTAGGATATCTCAGCCAACTCTAAACTTGTTGAAGCCACACCCTACTTATGTACTTAAATACACCATCTCCTGTGAAATATGATTTTCATCCCCATGGGTAGATATTGCTTTGGACCATACTGTGAAAAGTGCTGGATCCCAGCAGCAAGGCACGAGCAGGGGAACAGGAGCCCGCACCACTGTAATTCCCCAGTTCAGACCCCATCAGGGTTGGCTCAGCCCTTGTGATGGAGCTCTCACTTTGGAAGGGCTCTAGAGTTTCTCATGATACCTACACCCAAGTAAATATTCCTGCTTGCAACAAAATGCCTGAAAAGGGTCAATTCAGGAGCAAGTTAAAAGATGTTTAAAAGATGTGGTTCACACAGTCTAAAAAGCACTGTGTGTGCTTTCCCTCCTTAATCTTGTTCCAGACCCTCTGAACCAGAAAATATAAATAAATTAATCTTCTAGAGCTAAAATCATGAGCCCCTACACCAAGGTCCACACATTGCACAGTAACTTCTAAAAGGCAGAGCTATGTCTCTAGGCTGTTGGGGAAATGTGAGTGGTCATCTGGGACAAAATTAAAGGCTTTTTTTTTTTTTTACAAAAGAGCAAAGAGTAGGATGAGAATGCAACTCCCACCAAAAGTCAATGGGAGTTAAGCCTTGAAGTAATTCTGAACCCTTTGAAATTCTCAGTTCAGTTCAGCAACCCAAAACCACCTAATAAATCCCAAGACCAGAGAGGGAAAGGGAAAAAGGGAAAACATATCCCACATAAAACTGTAATTTCTACTAATTTCTCTGTAGGGATATTTACTAATAGTCATTTCTTCTGTGAAAATAAAAAATCCTCTTATTAGAACAAAGAGAAATCACACCTTTTTTTGGCATTTATAGTTTAAAAAATTGGTAGTTTATTCTCCACATTCTAGTTACAAACAGCATTGCCACTCCTGAAAACAAAGCAGGGAACCAGAATCTCACCAAGTGCATTAGAAGTATTCATGCTAGAAAAATGGCAACATGGGAGAGAACACCTAATTCATCTGAGGATTATATTTAACATTCATTTCTCACTAGGAAGGTAGAAATAAAAGCTAAACCACTTTCATGAGCTTGCTTGACTCATTTTCAAGTATCATTTTCATATAATTTTCAAGTGCCAAGTCCTGAGACGATACAACCAGTCCTTATATTTTGTGGCTGACACATGGGGTCTACTCAAAAGAAAAAGAATTTTCAATCTCAAATGACTGATAAAACAGCCTCTGGTCCAGAAAAACTTCATCTAAACCTACAAGTGTACTCCTTTTATTGCTGGCATTGTAAGGAACAAGGCAGTCACCTTAAAACTAATTGCACCCTAAGCAGCTGGCCCAGATACCTAAAAAGACATTCAATAGCAGGGTGAGTTTTGGTATTTCTTCTGCTCACAGGACAGTCATGATATGACAGGGTTTTGGGGGTCAATTGTGATAAGGTAGAAAGGAAACAAAGTCTTCCTTTGCACCTCTGAGCTTACCAAGATGACTGCCGCTGACTTTTGCTTCTTCTCTCCTAAAGATAGGTGTGTACAGTATTACACTCAGGTTCTAATGAGATACAAATCTCTTTCTCTGGCCTTTTACCCATCCATGATCAAACTACTTGTCCTCCTCCCTTATACTTCTTTTTCTGGAGGCTTTCCTGTCTGACTCTAACAGCTGTTTGTCCTTTGCAGGCTCTGTCTTCCCACAGCTCACAGCTGCACTAACAGACTTTTCCAGCTATCTGCCCAGTGTCTGAGTCTTTCTTTTGGCTCTCCAGCGAATCCAGATTCTCCACCTGCATCTCCGGGTTATCCCCAACACTCGGAGTGGGATCTTGCTTTAATTTTATTGGCACCAATTTTTAATAGCAATGCTCCCTTTTTTTTTTTTTTTTTTTTTCCTTCATTGGAACAAATGAAAAGCTAAGACAAATTTAAGAGGAAACAAGGATGTTTTACTACCAAGCACATGATGACTATAAGTCATAGAATCCCAGAAACTGAAGCTGGAAAAGACTGGCTATTTGGTCATCTTGTCTGTCCCTGCCAGTGTAGGACTGTTCCCCACGGTACTTTTAAGGGCAATAAAGCGTGTAGAATTAACGATTATTTGACCTTCTACTGTGGTTCACAATGACGTTACTGTATTGCTTTCCAGTCTATTTTCCTGTGTACACCAAACTAGCTTCAGCACTTCCCTTTTCACTACCACCCAGAAATATTGCCTCCCTCTGTAAAAAAACTGACCTGTGACACCTAAGCGCAGATCTTCTAGAGTGGGAAATTCTTCTCCCTGATCTTGACTAAATCTGCCTACTAAAAGAGAAATACATCCTTCAAATTCTAGAATCTGAAACATTTTTAAAGAACAGGGGCAACAGCGCTAAATCAAGGCAAACTCCTTGTTCTACTCTTGCTGATCTTTTTGCCTTCTTAGACCCAAGGAGCCAGAGAACAACCATGGCTGGAAATGACCTCTGTACATCCACTGATCCAAACTCCCATCCAAGGTAAGCCCAGGTCTAAACAGCATCAAGTTCTTCCAAGATTTGTCCATTTGAGTTCCAAGGACAGAAAGTCAAGAGCTGCTCTGTCAATCAGTTCCATCAAAGCACCACCCTCGCTGGGGAAATCTTTTCTTTCTGTCTGACTGCAGTTTCCTGCCTAGCAGCTGCAAGAGCAGAGCTGCTCTCCAAGAGGCAGAACAGTTTCAGACAAGATAGTGAGTCTCTTCCAGGGTCAACAGAAGAATCAACAGGAGGGAAAATAGGCGGCAGATTTACCCACAGGGTAGGTCTGAAGCCCGTCCTGAAGAAGTAACCAATAAACTGGGACAGCAGGAGACAGTGCAGTACCTGTAACATAGCTCAGGCATAGCCTGAGGGTCTAGACATGTCATTTCCTTTGCTGTTACTAATGTCCACTGGTTCTCTTCCTGTCACTATGAATCTCTAAGGGAGCCTACCTTCATCTTCTCTACAAACAATCACTCACTAGGTAGGCAAGGGAACCTATTAGTCTTCTTTTCTTAGGAAAAATACTTTTCCCTCAGGATTTTATGCAGCATGTTCTTCAGACCTCAGTCATTCTGGTGGTCCTCCACTGGGCTTTCTTCTGTGTGTCAGTATCTTTCTTATCTTGTCTTTGTCCAGTTCAAAACTGGACAGTGTTCTTCAGGTGTGATCTTCCAAGTAAGTAAAGGAGAAGAATCCCAAATCTTGCTGGTTATCCTCTTCTTAATACAGTCCAGTATGCACCTATCCTTCACTCCTGCAAAAACATGTTTTCACTCATCCTTCTCTGCCCAAACCTCCTTTTGACATTTTCTGCAAAGCCATTCTCTACCCAGTCAGAACCCAGCCCTTTTTACATAAGTTTATCATATTTCAGGACCCTGTTCTTTGCTTTGTTGAACTTCATAAGGTTTTAACACAAGATCCATCTGAGTGGCAGCCATGCATTACATTGGTTGTATATCCAGCCTGCAGTATATGGGTTACAACACCGTGTTGTCAGCAAAGCTGATGATGTATTTCATCCCAGCAGTCAGACATTAATGAAGACATTGATCAGTACTGACCCCAGTATTGCACCTTGAAGAG
Source organism: Hylia prasina (assembly GCA_013397195.1). Lineage (NCBI taxonomy): Eukaryota > Metazoa > Chordata > Aves > Passeriformes > Sylviidae > Hylia > Hylia prasina. Next base: position 113,765 of record VYXD01002467.1, read on the forward strand.
TGGCACTAATAACCGGTCCACAGCTTAATTTCCACTGTACTTTGGGGCCAGTGATCCTCTAACCCCATAGTCCAACTGTCATGTACCCATTTTTCAATTCTGGCTACAAAGATGCTGTGAAAGTCAGCACTGAAGGATTCAGTAAAGTCAAGGAGAAAAATAACCAGTAGTGTTCTTTCATTCTCCAAGTCAGTCATCTCCTTCTGGAAGGCGACCTTATTGGTCAGGCATGATCTGCTCCTGGGTAATCCTTGTCAGTTCCCAAACACCTCTTGTCCTTCATAGGGCTGGAATTGGCACTGAGGAGACTACAACCCATAAACTTTTCCAGGGACTGAGACTGAGCTGACAAGACCCTTCTTGCCCTTCTAAAATGTGTGCATGACATTGCTGTTTTATAGTTGTCAGGAAGTGTCCATAATTCCATGATTTTTCAAAGATGATAGGTGAACTTCATTATTTCTGCAAGAAATCAGAATTTAGAACCAAGAGAGAGATGAGAAATTGACTTAAATCAAAATTTAAAAGTCATAGAAGTACAATTTCAAGGGCATCTCTTGGAAGGGAAAACATACACAAGATAATATATATAAAATAGATAATATATATATAATGTAAAAAAGATAATATATAAAATTCAGAGAAGTTTCAATCTGGGGACTAAAGTATAAAGTCTGAAAAGTAGTTTTTATAAACATAGAGGCTTTCCCCCCAAAAATGGTGAGAAACTACACTGAGAGCTGTCACCCTAGTAAGCTACATGAGCATCATAAAAATCAACCTTGGAATTGTTTGCTAGATTGGGTAAATATTTTTTTTGTTACATTAATTTTGAAAATCAATTCTGCCTTCAAAAATAGATGGATTTGCTAACAAATCAAAATAATCAGTCAAACAAACAAACAAAAAACATAAGCAAGAAAACACAAAAAACCCTCCAATCTGAACTTTTCCAAATCTAAAGGATTTGATGAGCAGGTATATCCCTCAAGTGCTTTCAGGTGGCATTTTCACTCAAAAATTGCTAAGATATCTCTTTTTTTGACATTTTGTCTGTGTACAAACTAAAGAGAAATTCAACCGGGACCTTAAAATTGGGCTCTGCTGTTTTGGTTTTTCATGATCCTTTGGAAACATCACATTTTTCCACTGGTTTTGCCAGCAATGGGAATTCTGTTTCAAGCTCAAATAGTGAAAAACTCTTCCTAACCCAGTTAGGCACAGTGAGCCTCAAAATTTCAACATGTAAACCCAAACTTCTCGTGGTAGGCAGTGAACTCAAAGCTTCTCATTGATTTATCCTGGAACATTTTATTATAACTACTTGTGACCTTTGAAAGGTGTTTAATGTGTGTTTTTGCCTTGCTAATGCTTTTTTATATATATATAGCTTATTGAAAAGAGACATATAGTAGATTTTTATGATCTATATTTATGTGGGTAAAAAAGGCTAAGAAAATGATTCATTAAAAATGCTGACTCAAAACACCCATTTTCTAAAACAAAACAAAACAAAAATTAAAAAAAGAAATCCAGCTAATGCCAGACATAATTTCATTAGCTTGCAAACTATAAGACTATAAAGACTTAAAGTCTTTCAGTAATTTTTTCCACATTTTTTACCTTTCATGTAAAAAAAATCTTGCCCCATACACTTTTTTTCTCTCTTTCTTCTGTTGCTAAAATGCAGCCTGTAGTATGGCTTCTTTTCATAGCTACTGAGACTTGAGTAGATCCCTTTTTTACAGTTTTGTAAAAATAGCAAGCAATCCCAGACAGGGTCTTCAGATGGTTCTAATCAGCATCACTCCAAAGAGTTCAACAAACTGTATTAATATAGACCAGCTGAGAATCTGGCCCCCTTTATGTTAGAAGGAAACCAACTCGTCTTGGTCTTTCCTTGGCTCTTAATTATGTAAAAAAAAGATGATACTCATTCTGTGTGAAAAATCATCCCCATTCAAAAGCAGCTCCTGCCAACCTGTGCACCAGTGGAGCATATCTTAAAGAATTTATATTCTTGTAGGCAAAGGTTGTTTTATTCTACATCCTAATGAATCCCTCCGTAAGTATAGAAAGCTGATCTCAAAAGGAAAGCCAAAATTCCTATGAGTTTTGATGTGGAGTTACAAAAACAATGGCCACTGACCTTTCTAAATTCTCTAGCACCATACTACAAAATAATGTAGTCTGGAGGAAAGTACCTGAATTTAAGCTTTACAACTGAACGTAAAGCTACTACAGGGGAGATGTCAGTCAACAGATCTTGGGCAGGCAGCTGGAAGCTTTGTCCTGGCTTGGAGCAGGTCAATGATGTGATGGCAGTAGCAAATCCATGTACCTAAATCCCACAGTGAAGTAGAGTGTAATCAGCATTACATTAATGGGAGTCACCTTTTCTGGATGATCAGAGCAAGTTCCCGTCACATCCCTTTGGAGTTCAGGCAAAATAAAATTGCATTTGCACAAAACATACAAAGGCACCTACCCAGTTATCCATGGTCCTATCATGTTTTCATGGAACAGGGATGTAAGGCCCCAGCCCAATAAAACATTCAAGCCCTAAGTTTCAGAATATGAGAAGTCAGTAAGACCATGCCTGCTTTCAGTGAAGTGAATAATTAAGCACTTTACTGGCCCATGGTCTCAAATTATCATGCAGTAGCCATATTCCAGACTGAATCACAGCTACCACATTCTGCCTATGTAAAATTCTATTGCCATCCCATATTTCCCTTCCTCTGAATCAATTATGGGTTAAGTGATTGAGGCAGAGCAGTTCTGCTGCACAGCTGACTCCATTCTGGAAACTGTAAAAGAATGTCTATGCATCTCAGCTGGAAATCTTTGCATGCATATGTTGCTATATTCAACTGGTAACATAATGTAGTGAGCATATGTGTGAGGAAAGGGAAAGGACAAGTGGATCTCACAGATGGTAGAGCAGTCTTGTTTCTTTTTAAGGAACTCAGAGAAGGGTTGCCAAGTTCCAGCCGCAGAGCTGAAGTATCTTTGTTCATTGTAAGACCAAAAAAAATATTGCACAGCTGAATGTACAGTGGTTGCTTTCTCTGTCCTATTCCGCCCTTCCCTCCCTGTCCACAACTGCTTTGTGACTTGTGCTGAAGTGAGGAGCACTAGCTAGGGAGTAATGCCTTTACAGCCTACTACAAGTATGATGTACATGGGCAAGGCTGTTGTACATTGAACACGGGCCCCTGATCCATGGCTTTTTACTCATCTCTACCCTGTCATTGGAGTATCCCTTTCCCATTACTGTTTCTTTGACTCTGACAAAGCTGACAGCAAGAGAAAGATGACCACCTCCTTCTTCTGGTATTGAAATCTAGTTATGGTCTACAAATGGAAAATATTAGGAGGGCTGGGATAACTATTATTGCTGCAACAGGAAAAAATTTGCCCAACACAGAACAGAGCTGGCTGTGAGTCTCAGAAATCAGACTTCTTGGTGGTAGCTGAGTACTAGTCCCAGCTGAAAAAAAGGACTAAAGAAGCATATGAACAGGAAAAGAAACAAACCAAAAGTTTAACTAAACAACTTAGTATATCAGAAAAAAAAAATATGGAAGGAGAGAGAAAGATCTTGGTTTGAGTTCAGGGTAAAAGTTCATGTAGCTCTTGCTGTAACTGAGCCATTTCACACAGAACATCTGCATCTGTTCTAATGGTCCCCTTACACTTTGTCATTAAAATACCTCCAAGTGAATAAAAATGTGATTTTTTTCTTCAGGTAAATTGCACTGTTTTGTACAAAAGCCTCTTAAATCTTTTCCCACCCAATCATTCCCATTTTTATATCCAAGAGACCAAAGCCCTTGGATGGATGTTCAAGAGTTGGATTGACAAAGTAACCTAAGCACTACTAAAGTGCTATAACACAAATCCCTGCTGGTTTCAACCACGAGCTAAAAGTCTAAGCTTCTTACATAATGGCTTGGGTCCTTCCAGATAATAATGAACAGGCAGCACATGAAGGAAAATATCTCATGCAGCCAGCAATAAATGCCAGCATGGTATTGTAAATCAGGAAGAAAGAGAGGAAGTACATCTATGTCTTCCAGAGCCTAGAAAAGCGTGCTAGCCACAGAGTACTGTATTAAAAATAAATAAATAAATAAATAAATAAATAAATAAATAAATAAGTAAAAATTGGAAGCAATATTCACTGAATCACTACCACCACCACTGCCTATTTGATGAAGAACCCAATGGCATTTGGTTTGTTCACACTGCACCCAGCATTCTGGTTTTCTTAGGCTACACAGGTGGAAGAATATCTGTGAATGCTCAAAATGCTTGACTATGAGATAGACACCCCACTGCAGAGGACACTTAAAGTTAAAGCCTTGCTGAGTACGATTCATAAAAGAAACATAAATCTATAAGAAATGTAAAAGTTAAAGGCAGAGTTGTCTGCAGATTTCAGCTGCCTGCAAGCTGGAAAACTCTCAAGAGGAAGTTAAGGATCAGGAATTTTCACTTGGGCATCTGCTGTTGAGGTTAGATGAATTAAACTCCAGATCTCTGAGGGATTTAGATCTGAGAGCTCTTTCCAGAGGCTTTCAGTCAACTAGAGGTGCATAAATACTCCTTCATATCCACACTATCCACTTATTTTTCATCTTCTTTTTTAGCTCTCTGCTTTCTCTGTTGTCTTTCTCAGGAGACATAACTATGCACAGTCATACCCTGAGGTAGACATGCTGTCAGATTCCACACAGAGCTTATGCCTGCTGGCATTGGCTGCACCAGAGCTGTGCATGGAAATGGTATGTTTTCCAAAGCTGGAAACAGCTTTTGTATGCAGACTATTACCACACAGCCACATTTCTGTGCAAGTATTATCGGAAGCGAATTTATTTCATTGGTTTCATTGCCTGGAATCATCTGGAAAGTCCCATGTCTAATCCCATTTAATCTGATAATTAGTAAATTAGGCAGATAGTTTGCTATAAGGGAAACAATTTGATTCTGGATAGCCCAGCACTGGAAACAATCCAGTCCCCTTGGACTGAAGGCCTTCAGCTGCTACCGAAGTAGAGTGTGAAGAATCAAAGTCTTCTCTTTCTTGGAGACATTCTTTGTTTTGCCACTCTTCTTCTAGTTGTACATAGGTTCAATCAGAAACTTCAAAGGACATTTTTATAACGGCATATTGAAGGTAACACAGTGACTCAAATGGAAAAAAAATTTTGATAGAATATCAAAGGAAGTAAAGAATAGTGAGTTATGGAAAAGAGACAGAAAAGAAACCCAGACAATGGAAGCATGTGCAGACTCAACATCTTGGTAGCGCCATGGGTACAAGATGATAGACAGAAGGGACTAAATTTATGGGTAGTTCTAAAAGCCAGGTGTACTTCTCCTCTTTTCAAATCACAACATTAATAAAGTCAGAGAGCTACACACACCAAAAACTGATGTGTCGAAAAAAAGGATCAGCCCTCAGGAATGTAATTTACATTTTAATTTGATAATAGGAGGGAAGCCAGTGAAAAGTCATAAAAGGACAAAGTCATAAAATTTCTGAAGAAAAGAGCAGTCCAGTGATACCATTCTGGATGTCCTGCACTTTAGATAACAGACATGTAAATGGAGAGATGAAAAAAGAAAAAGAAACTGTAATAATCAAGAACATAAGTGATTTAAGCTTCAATAAAAATTTCAGCTGAAGAATCTGGTACCTAGTTACAAGTTAGAAACTTATAATGAGTACAATGTGGCAATTGTCATTTCCTGCACTAAATGATGCTTTCAGTTCAATAATACTTTTCTTTGCATAACTTTGCACAGCAGATGAGCAGTTGTCTTCTGCGGGTGGCCATGGCTACAGTTCCAATACAGCTCACGCCTTCACTAGATTTGCTTCTTTGCCTCCTTCTCCACTTCCCCCTCATGCTCCAAGGACCTTCTCACACCTCAAGCCAGCTTGTTCAGCCTCTGTGGGAACACCTGTGGCAGAAGTAACTTGCATGCTCCCTCTGTAATCTGCTGTCCTGTGCCAGGACCAATGGAGAAAGGAAAAACCATAGCTCCCATAGGCATTTGCACTGTACTACTGACCTGAGGTCCTGCCAGAAGACATGCTCAATTCTGCTCCAAACTTATGCTGTGGCTCATTCTATTTAGTCAGATAAAGCTTACCAAATATTCAATCATCCTTCTTATACTGAAAGTTTCCTATAGTTGCATCTCAAACAGTCTTCCAAGTGAGTGTATATAAATATCTTTCTCTGAGCCTGGAATAATTTTGATCTTTATGTACCCCCATGTGACACAGCCTTAACTGCTGTCACACTGGTAGCTTCCTTTTCACACTCTTCTGTATTCTGCTTGAACCTATTTTTCTTGAAAGGCTGCACAGCATACACAGCACCCTGCAGCATGACATTGCAGAAGTTCCAGTATGAGATATCACAGCCAGATTTTTACTGTGATACTCAGATGAGTGAATTAGACCTTTCCTCGTAATCCTGCCATCATTGGTGCCAGTTTTCCAGTCCAATTAACCTGTTTCTGTATTTGCCTCTCACCATAAATGTTATTTATTTTTCAAGGGCAGTGACCAAAGAAGCTCCAGAATCTCTGCTAAGATGGATCTGTGAGATCTTCACAGCTGCCATTATCTGCCACCAGCAGCAACATGCTGATGTGATGCATTTTGGAGGAAACTTTGTGGATGCTGGCAGTCATCATTCAGTGAAGAAAGATGCGAAGTTCTTACTGAAGTTCAGAACACCAAACTGTGGGAGCTACCACATAAATGCAGCCCACTTGCAAGATCCATGACACAATAATCTAATGAATCATAGGATGTTTCAGTGGGTGTTTTTTAATGAAGTACATGAAATACAGAAACAGATGGAAACCATTGTGAGAGAGCCCAACAAAAAGGTCAAGCAAACAGCAAGAGAATTACTTTAAAAATTGGCCCTGGGAAAAAAGAGAAATTGTGTGAGACTTCTTGGGCAGGATACTCTCAGGAAAGGGTGTTTGAAATTGCACTGCAAGAATTTGCCTTCTATTTTTTAACTTAAATTATGTTCCAGCATCAAGGTGGTCATGTACTTATGCCCCTGAAGAACTGGAATAGAAACATAACATGATGAACCCTAACTCTTCTTAGGCCTGAGGGTATTCACTTTTCTGTGGATAAATGTACCACAGAAATCACCTTTGCTTTTGCAAGCAGGAATCAAATATCCATTTTGTCAGAATCCCTTCAAAATATTCTTATGCTTAAAGAGGGGTAATTTGAGTGGTTTTCTGAGTGACTTGTTTTCTTTCAGTGAAAATCTTTCAGCAGGAAAGAAGATCTACCACAAATCTGACTTTTCCCAAGGTATTTTGGATTTTGTCACTCTTTTTAAACAAAAATATATTATCCATGCTTTTCAGCTACCAGAAATTAAGTTCTGTAAGATGAAACTCTTTTCCTTAAGAAATTGAAAATGGTGAGACAAACCACATATACTTCTGACTGTAACCATTCCATTTGAAAGACAAAAGAAAAAATGGAGGTTGGCTCACCTATTGATATAATTCAAAATACTGCCAGGAATAGGGTGGCTGTTTCCACTAGAATGATTTTCCATTCACTTTACCTACCTCTGTATTTAATAGAAAATTTATTTGAATGACAAACTCTACAAACAAGCCAAGTTCTTGTCTCTCCTAAGACATAGTAAATCAGGAATGAATTCATTCAAATTATCACATATTCCAGATTTGAACCAGTAAAAATCTGAGCAGAGTTTGGCTGCATGTCTCAGGTGTGGTGTTACTTATGTGATTGATAATGTTAATAATGAAAAAAGCCCAATGAAGAATTTCTACATATGAATTTTGCTGCCCTGACAGAAAGGGACAAAATGACCTATTTTTTTTTTCTCTCATATTTAACACTGATAGAATTTGTGGAGATGACAAAATATCCCCACAAGGAGAGCAGGGTAGGCTGGGAAAGATTAGCATAATGCCAGTTGGAGCAAGGCAGAGGATACCTGTGACATGGAGGGGCTGGGAGATACCTGCAAGGAACTAGAGGTCAAGGTTCTCCCTCTGCACCATTTTCTTCTCCAGCACCCACTGCTTTCACTCCATTCCTGCAGTCTGTTGAGGTGCCTATAAATGACAGCCTGATGCTCTGGCATATCAGCTGCTCCTCACAGGCCATCTGCAAACTTCCTGAAGTGTAGTCTGGTCCATCATCTAGATGACTGATGAAGCTGTTAAACAGTCTTGAACCAGTATTGGCCTCTTGGATAAACTGCTATTTCCCGGTCATTGGTGGGGTACACTACTATTTACCCATTTTTTAGAGAGCCTCCCAATCCCAGCAACACAAAAGAAAATAAAGTAATATGAAGAGAGTATATACATGCACCTCCTTTCCCACCTACAGCCTGTTCTCAGCCCCAGCAGGAGGGAAGGGAAGCGAGAACTATACAAACAGAAGAGCCAAAGCTGCTAGAGCTGGTCTCCGCTCTAAATGAAGCATGAAGTACTATTAGGCAATATTCCTATTGGTTTTGCTAATGTTTTGCCATGGTGTCACATTCTGCAGTGACGTGAGTAAGGAGTTTCTAGCACACCAAACCACGACTGCGCTCTGCAACATGCAGCTTCATTACATCATCTCTGAGAAATAACTATGTTGTCTGCAGCTGTTCTCACACTACTCAAAAACATAACCCCTTGACTGCTGCTGAATGTACTCGTATTCCCATGTCAAGCCAAGATGACACATACTAAACACCACAATGACGCATGGAAAGGTCTGGTACAGTGCTTCCTGTCTTTATGGCCGTAACAGAGGATTACCAAATGGATTATGTCCATTCCTCTCCAAAACACTGACCTCCAGTGGCCAAACCAGATGTGAAATACAGCCTCTGCTTTAGGACAGATGTGAAATCCATACAGGGGTTTCTTTTCCTAATACTCCAAGTTGTGTAAGTGATGCAAGTATTTTCGTAAATGGGTTAAGGACAACAAATTTCTTCACAGAAATCTTACCTTACGCCCCAGGGCTGTCTCAAAGCCCAGTCCTGGCTGCAGCACATCCTATAAAATGGCATGGAGGATCCTTTTGTTTACACAGTGAATGCTCATAACCAACAGCTGGACAAAACTGTTCACAGATCTTGCAGAACAGGCTGCAGCTAAAAGAGGTAGATTTTCAAAGGCTCTAATGGTCTAAATTCACACTAGCATTTCTTTTTCTGTCCTGAAGGCACTTGTCCATGGTTTGAACTGCTTTGCCTCTAGAGCCTTTCATGTTTACCAGAAAAATACCACTGGGACAGTCCTGATTTTCAGTGATCTGTCCTACTGGCTCAGTGAAAAACTAGGAGTCCCTTAGAACAGGAAGATTCCAGAAGAAACTGTGATGTTTTCCTCTGGGTATATGACAATATTTTGCAAATAATTACTACAGCTAGGGGTAGTAATTGAACAAAACCCCAGAAGTGCATCTGTGTCTTTAAACAAACCCAGCTTTGGTTCACTGTACGCTTCCATGATAATTCCACATCAATACTATGATGTGACAGCTCAGCTCAGCCAGCACAGGAAAAATCTGTTGGGTTTCTCCCATCACTTCATGAGCCAACAAAAGAACTCACACTCAGCCTTTCAAAAAGACATGTAATGATTAAAGTCCACTTTGCATTCCTGCATTCCTAGTGCTTCCAGGGCTCAAGTTGGGACAACTTGTAGTGACTTGTGTGTGTTTCCTACAGACATGTGGCAAACCCAAGGCTAGAGTTCTAGTCTAGAAAGTAATTGTGCAATTTAAATGTCTAACCCTGACATCCTTTAGGCATCTGTATTTAACTGAACAACAATGAACTTTAAGCATTTCTGTGATCCTGAGCCTTCAAAAATGCAGTCTAGACACATTAAAGATTATAAAAATGTTAGTCTTTTCTGATCACAAGTAGTCAGCTGGAGAAAAAATGGCAAAAACCCCAGGAGGCTGTGTTGCTGTTTAACTCTTTTTACATACTTTTCATTAAACCGTCATAGGTTAGATGGGAAGTTATGGTTCTCAAAAACAAAAAATGAATATGGTTTTACTTGACCCTAAACTTAAATATTCTGTTCTTCATGCTGAAAAACAGCTCCAAGACACAAAAGTCTCCATTTATTCTGAGGTACATGTACACAGAGCAGTTGCACCCTGTGAACAGGCACCTGAGTTAACCAGCCCTCTGTAAAGAGAGGCACCTGTGTCAGAAGTGGTACAGTAGTACTGGTACTCAGCATCCCCACAGGTACAAACCTTGTTTCCAGCTCATGGAAGGCTCAGCAACCATTCTGTCCTGAGATGCACTCCACAACAAAGTCTAGGTGTGCTGGAAGGCCCATTGCCCTGCAGGCCTATGTTTGTACGCACCAGGAGAAGACAGAATATGCAGCTAGATGGGTAAAAGTGTAGTTGAAGCACTCTCATCCACACAGGCAAACCCCAGGCAGGTGAGACTAAGTATATCCTCAGTGATAATGTGTCTGTGTGTCTGTGTGTACATGTGTGCAATTATGGGCAAGGATCCCACTTTGACATTGCTACTTCTCCACCTAAAGCCTTTGCATGATGATGGCAGGGATGCTGCTGCATTTGTACTTGCAAAGGGCAGGTATGGCTGCAGTACTGCAGGAGGCTGCCTTGAAAATCTCATTCTGGGATGAGGGATAACTGATTGCTTCAGAGTAGAAATGTCAGCTTTTGAAAAGGAACACATGCAAAGGCACATGTATCTTAATCATCCTGCTCTCTCACCTTCTGTATGGATACATAGATGAGATAGTCACTAAATTTAGTAGTTGCTATAGTACAAATGGTATTATTGTTTTAAAATCAAGAACTAACACATTCTCTCCATTTTTCAGTATTTACTTTATGCATTCTAATGTACATTCAAAAACCAGGTTTCAGACACGAGCCTTATCAATGATTAGAGGGTTTTTCCCTTTTTCCTAGAATTGTCTTTCATATAATGCCTTCCATACCACCTCAGCTTTTCATAAACAGTGTAGTGAATCTATAATAGCATTGCTGCAGGTTTGTTGAGAGTAAAGCCATATTAACGCTGATCGGCTGTTGGCTTGACAAAATTTGCCAGCAGTATGATGCAAGGTTACTCTTTTACTTTCTTTTTTTTCTTTTTTCCCCCCATCACCTTCCAAATTTCTTTCTCTTTTCCAGAGCATTATATCATTTGCCAGTGGTTTTTTTCCAGTGCACTTAGCATAATGTACCCCTTAAGCAGAGAAACAGCTGTATTTTGACATTCGGCAAAGACGAAGCACAGAGAATAATGACTCAAAATCAATGTAAGACAATCAGAGTTGTCTTTTGAAAGGTGCACAAAGAATGTGTACTTATGATTGCAGGCCAAGCTTTTCAGATCTGAAGGCCTAAAATTAAGCACTGAATGAAGAGTGGGCCTAGTCTGCATCACCAGATAGAAGATTATAGAAGTAAGACCACAGTCATGAGGAAGAACTAGAAAGGAGGCATTCAGCTTTACTGCGGGGTTTGTGTTTTTTTATTATTTCAGTCAAAAGTAAATGGTCTCTTTAGAGGAGGGAATGGATTACTAGTTGAAGGGTTATTCTTCAAATGTCATATATAATCTTATAAGAAAACAAACTCCTTGGCATTCTTATGGTTTCTTAATGCATTCCAAGTGCCATCATAGCCAACAGTAAGGAAAGGTAGAAAGAATCTCAAATAGGCTCTGGAAACAAAACCAGAGGGACAACACTAATGCACAGATTTCAAATACAATTAAAGGCTAGGAAATCTTTTGCTGGTAAATGAGCACTTGAATTAATGAGTTCATAAATAGACCTGGCCAAGGAGATGAATTTCCATTCTGTGATAATTTCCAAATTACCAGAATACTTTTCATCCTGCTTTAGGAGGAAAAGCCAAACACTGGAAATTTTTCACAGAACTGAAGTCCAGCCATATTTAGTTTCAGAAAATCTTAAACATAAGGTGTTTCCAAAATGAAATGTGTTTCCTAAGATTGCTGGCAGTTCCCAACTGGATTGAACACAATTACTGTTAATAGTGACAGTAACATCTGTGCATTACTGAATGCTGGTCTAAAATGTGTTAGTGTGGGGCTTCTGCATAACCACCACGTTATTACTGTGCTAATTGCAGCCTGCACAGGCCAGAGTTCCTACAACACCACCTCCAGAGCAGCTCAAACCGAGCTGAGGAACTTAAAGGGCCTGTGACCTTCAACCTGAGGTCATTTGTGCAGTAGAAATGGTTCAAAGACATCAAAGACATAACACTTGGAAACTCGCCACAGACTTCCCTTCCCAAAGCATGGAGATCCCTGAATCCAGGATGGACAGTTTCTCCAGCTGACTGGAAACCTTGGGGTTCCCCAGTCCTCAATTCATTCTTTAGATGCCTCCCAAGGAGGCAGGAAAGGGATTGACTAGGAAAGCAGGCAAATTTCTAACTGAAGCCTGCCGAGCATTTAAAGTTCAGCCCCGACCTATCATCCACCAGCACGTAAAAAAGGTCTGTCCAGCTGCTTCCCCACACTCTTTGCCACCCTCCCTACATAGGAAGCACTTTACTAAGGCTGTGTACAGTTCCCTTGCTCTGGCAGCCTGCTCTGGCTGCATTGGAAAGGATTCTTCCTTGGAGCACCCGCCTGTGCAACCTCGCTCTACAGAAATAAAACCTTACATGAACCCAGAAACTTTGAAGTCTACAACGTGAAACCAGAAACATCATACATCTTATTTTACAAAATAAGCAGCAGCAAATTCTATTCTTACCAAAAAGCTTATTCTGTTTCCTTTGTTTTAAACTTACCCTATCAGTGGGTCAGCTGACATCTACACCATTAGACTCTTCATTCTCTGCCAAGATGATAGTCTCACTGCTGCCTGTAAAATCTCATAATGAAATACAAACCAAAACCACCCAATTGCTTATGGATCCTTTATCACCCATTTGATATCTGTGGCTCAATCTATTCCAGCCTGCTTGCTTTTTCTCACTCTGTGAAAAGGACAGACTCACTGCTGAATCTAAAATCTGAGCAACTGGTCATTTCTAACAATATCAGTTTCTGTGAAAAACAGAAGAGATAATGTGTCAGGTCCATCACAATCTGTGGGGATATGATGGATGTTTCCTAGGCAGACTCACACAGCATGATTAGAAGGGCCTTTCTATATTAGAAGCCTTGAGTTCCCCCAAAACACTTCTGTCTGTTGCTTTGGGATGGATTGACACTGTCTGGCTACCAGGTGCTCACCAAAGCCCCTCTATCACTTCCCTCAGCTGGAGAGAAAATAGAACAAAAACCTCACAGGTTAAGATAAGGACAGGGAAAGATGACTCACCAATTACAGTCTTGGGGAAAGCAGACACCACTTGGGGAAATTCTTTAGTCAGTTACCAATCAACTTGGAGTAGGATAATGGAAAAAAAAAAAAAAACAAAAAAAACCAAATCTTAGAAACACCTCCCTTCCTGCTTTCTTAATTTTCCTTTTCTTTCTGCTTTCCTAATTTTTGCCATGGTTTAACCCCAGTTGCTAAACAACCACCACAGCCACTCTCTCACTCCCTCTTGGGGAATGGGGAAGAGAATTGGAAGAGTAAAAGTGAGAAAACTTGAGGGTTGAAATAAAGACAGTTTAATGGGAAATCATAAGCTGTGCATACAAGCAAAACAAAACAAGGAATACATTCACCATTTCCCATGGACAGGCAGTGTTCAGACCTCTCCAGGAAAGCAGGGCTCCATCACACATAGTGGTTATTTGGAAAGACAAATGGCATCACCCCAATGTGCTCCACCATGCACCTCCATGGGTTTCAGACGGACAGCTGCCGCCCCATGGTCCTCACCACAGGCTGCAGAGGAATCTCAGCTCCGGTGCTTGGAGCATGTCCTCCCTCACCTTCCTCACCAACCAGGGAGTCTGCAGAGTTGTTTCTGACAGAAGCCACCCCTGTATCCCCCACTACCTAAACCTTCCCATGCAAAATCAATCCATGACTCTCTATTTTTCCAAGAGAGGCACATGGCCTCTCTACCAAAGTGCTGCTTTCCTGGCTCCCTCAAAACGTCTGCATCCTCTTTCAGGCAGAAATTCCATTCCCTTAGTGTTTCTTGTACAGCTCTCAGTAGGTTGTGCTTAACTTTTGGCAAAGTTGTTTCTTACTGTCTCTTCTATCCAGACCACAAACAATTTAAATACTCCTCCTAGAGACTCCTCCAACATCACAAAGTTGCAGAAAGATGGCAGAAAGCTCCCTCCCCAGCTATCTTTAAGAATTAATTAAGTGTACAGCTTTGACTATGGACCACCCTGACAAGGTTTTGTTGCCAGAAGAACCACACAGTCAGTTAGGCATGACTTAGAAGCTTAGGACAAAAAACTGGGAGGAGCATCAAATCCAGTTTCCTTTTACTTAAGGAAACAATTTACTATAATTCCAGTCCTGCAATTATCATATAATTCAATTTCTCCTCAGACTTTATTTTGGTAGGCTAAACAAACAAAACTATCTTGGAGTTTGTCTACATCTGAGTCACAGTGCCAGCCTGGGCAGCCACAAGCCAGGTCTGACCCAGGAGCCCTGTCAAAGCCTTCACACGCACTGTGCTGGAGTTAATATACCCTGCTGAGAGGCTGGGCAGGTTGTCTTGGGTAAAACTCTGGACTAATGCTGCTCTATGGCTCTGATGAATGTTCCTTGGGAGGTTTTTAGTGAGACTTCCCCATGAAATGATGCCCTGCCAGAAGCTTCAAATCTGCTAAACACATATCCAGTGACAGGCAGCAGAGGAGCCGGCATATCCCAGTGAGATGGGAGACGGCTTCTGCCTCCCCTGGAAAACTATGCAGTGCCTGTTTTGCATGTGCCAGACTCTTCTTGGGAAAGGCAGTCCCACAAGACCTAGATGCAAGCCAGATTGGTTCTCCTGAAAGACAGTGTGTGGCCCTCAAGCATGGAGAACCACAATTCCAGGTCATCAACAGGTGCTCTTAAAATAATGTTATCTTTCTCAGTCAATGATTTCTACTGAAATATTAAGTAAGATTGGCCCATATAGATCCTTTATCACAACCTCCAGTAACTTCCTCTTAGCCTCAGAGTTCCCTTTTAAGCAAAACATATGAAGTTTTCCTTTCAGCCAGCTCCTTACTCACCTTGCAATTTTCCTTCTAATTCCCATTTATTTCAGTTTAACTAGTAATTTCCTATGTGGCAACATATCAAACACTTTACTGAAATCCAGATAGATCTACTGTATTTCTCTAGTCTAAAAATCCATTTTTATTAAAGAAAAATATTGGGCTGAACTTCAAGATCAGTTTCTGGTAACCTAATATTGCATTTTATCCTATTTTCCTTTCACCTCCATGTGCTTAATTATTTTTTCTTTAAAATTATTCCTCCAATCTTTTAAGATATTTCTGTCTATGCTAATATGTTTTACATTACCCAGAAACTTTTCCCCCTCTTTTCTCTTCTCCATTTGCACAATACTAGCAATTAGCCCAACTTATTAAACATCATTGTTAATTGGTTTTGAAATGCCAGTGCCTTCACAGTTTAGGCTAAAATTTTAGCTCAATGAGTTTTGCTTCCAGCTCAAGTGCCTTATTTTTGCTTGAGCCCTTACAGACATTACCTGTGCTGTGCTTGGACCCTTGTGCTGCATCACTGTCTTTATTAAAAGCTGAGGCTCCTTGCTTCACAACTTGTGCTGGTGTCTGGTCCAGTCCCAGCTAGCCCCAGGTCTGTGCAGCCACAAAGTCATCTTATAATGTCTCTAGTTCAGAGTGATTTTGTTCTGTGAGGTGGCACAGTTTGCTACATGAACTTGCAGTTTATACATGTGTTATTGCGATTGTTCATTCAGATCACTCTATGTGTAACATATACTAGGTTGCTTGAGAGTGTTTTATTTCTCATTGCTTTAAAATCACAAATAATTTAGCGTTGTCTGCACTCACAGAACATAGGAAAAGCTGACATCTTCTGAAGTTGTGTGTAGATATTGGAATAATCTGCAACACCATGGCATTCATTTTGATGTTTCAGATATCAGACTGATAACACAGTTCTTAAGTAAGCACAGTACCACAACTTTATGGCAGCTATATTACTAAATCGCATGTGATCTTGTTGTTCTTGAAAAGGCCAAAG
This sequence comes from Hylia prasina, assembly GCA_013397195.1. NCBI lineage: Eukaryota > Metazoa > Chordata > Aves > Passeriformes > Sylviidae > Hylia > Hylia prasina. Next base: position 129,995 of record VYXD01002467.1, read on the forward strand.
AGCTCCTCAATTCTGGATTTCTTTCAGATTAAGAAACAAAAATCAAAACAAATGTTCTTGTTCTTTGTTCCTTATTGACTAGATAATAAGAGGTTCCTTTGAAATTACTTTGTACAGTTATTATTATTGGAAGGCTGTTTTCTACAGCACAGACTTCAGAGTCTTCAAAACAGCCTAGCAGTCCTCAATCTTTTATATTGAAAATAGGTTTCCTTGAAAAAGAGACCAAAATGAATGCCAACATCAAAGAAGCCTTCAGTAACCTTTTGGCCCTTATCTTTCTAAAGCACCTGCCGTGATACAGGAAGAAAAATAATAAAAATCAACTCCTTCACAGGATTCTCAACACAGGCTGTTAGTGAGCTTTTGTGGAAAAGTGCAGACAAACACACACAAACCCATACACAGACACACACAGCAAGCAAGAGGAGCAGGTTACCCTGACAATAAAGTGATGTTAGCCAAATGTGACCTAATTTCTCCACAGAACTATCCAGGCAGAATTGCTTCCAAGGGATTTGCTTACACAGAGAAAACTCTTTTTGGTATCTTTGTGCTGATTTTTTTCAGAGGGAGGAGAGGTAATTTTTTGAAATTAGCACCCCAAATGTTAACCCCTTCTTCAGTAAGTTATAATGTAGTTGTCTACCCATTTTTCTAAAGCACATTAATTTGACCATAAAAATCCATATTTAGTCAGCAAAAAAGCCTTAAGGCTCTACTCACATTTAAAGTTCTGTTGTTCTAGGAGCCATGCAAGCATATGTGAAGGCATAGACTTTCCCCTAAATCACTTGCAATAAGTAAAGAATCCAGTCAAGATAAATCCAGATTAGAGTATGCAAAAAAAAGGGTAGAGAACAGGACGTAATCTTAGCCACATCTGTGTACATTAGAATGATTTATTTGCTTGTTTTTCATTTCAAAATGTAGAAATAAATTAAATATACAGGACATAGCTAGGAATATGTATGGCAAGTTGACAGTCTCCTCAAGCTGCCATTTTATTAGCTTGGCAAATAATGGAAAGTAAAATTCTGGGAAAAATTCTTAACTTGTAAGAGGTTGTTTGGATTATTCCAGAGGTGGCAATTTCCCAGTAATATCTACTTTTTAGATAAAATAACTGCTGCATTACACCAATGCAACTGGTTCCCTTTGATTATAATATTAAAAACATGGATTTTTTTTCTCTATAGGATGATTTTATAAGGGGAAGATAGCAAGGATCTGGGAAAGTGTTGTCCACTCCTCAGAGTGACCTTCCCTTACCACTTGACAGTCAAACTGTTTATGTGTAAGGAGTTTTTGGTAAGCTTCCTTTCCCATCCTGAATTCACTTTGAAATATTAAATAATTCTGTGACAAATATAGCTATTACCATATCCTGAGTGAATTTTGTCCAGTACAGAGCAAATACATTAATGGTCTGATCCTGTACTATCCAGAAATGAGAGCAATCTCTCTAAAAAATGCAAGCTGTAATCATAAGCCAAAGAAAATATCCAGCCATTACAGGGATTATGTACATGCATGATCTATTTCTGTAGGATCTTCTTAGAAACTCAGAGTATGACCATACAAAAGTGGTGCAATTATTACACATTGCTTTTTGGCTTAAAATTCTAGAGCCTGGACTAATGACTGGCAAGGTATTAGAACACTGTTTCAATAAAAACGTATCTAACTCCTAGTATAGATATATAGATATATATATGTATGCATGCGTACATGTATATATATATGTGTGCATATAAACGAAGTGGTATAATTCTCTTCAGGGAAAACTTACATATATAGTCTTTAAAGCTCTGAAAAAAACCCCTAATCTCTAGGGGGTTTTTTATGTATGCCCATGCACGATTTGTCATCATCCTTGACTGCTGATAAGGGAGATTCCATAATCTTCTGAAAGTTGCTTTACCTCTTGAGAATCCATTTAACAGCACGGCTTGTTGAGCAGTATCCAAACCCATGCAATTACCACACATGGTCTGTTTCAGGAAGGAGTAGAAACAGGGTGCCACAAGCCACTTCAGCAACATGCTGGGTTAGGGACTGGTTACTTAAGGACACCTCCACCTGTGGACTCTGTGGAAGAAGTACATTTGTGGTTGGACACTGATGATGAACATGCTGATCTCTATAAAGTGAAAGGATTTCCAAGTGCAACAGGATAGAAAAAAACAACATTAAAAGAAGAAAAAGCAATTACAAATTTTGAAGACAACATTTAGGAATGTACTATAAGATTGAGCGCTGGAAGAAATTACATCTGAAATTCAGGCATGGTTGCTAAACCATGGCAGAATTCCACAGAGAGACCAAAATGGGTGTAAAAGAGGAACAGTTCAATTACTTGGTCCAAATAGTTATTTACAACCATTTGTGAATCCCTAAACTGTCTGGGACATCTTCACAAAATGGGCAAATTAAAACACATAGAAGAATCAGGAGATCTAAACCAACATCTGAGTGCCAGAAAACATACGCTAATAGCACTAGATGATACTGACTGGACAACAAAGCCAGACCAAACTTTTTTCTAGACTGGGAGTAGAATAGGGTTTTGAAGAGCTGCAAGGGTCTTTAAAATTTAATTTTACCTTATTGAGTCTTCTTACTGAACCAAGTTAGAGATGATAAAACCAAGAATGATATATAAAGCTGCTCTAAAATGCTTAAATTCCCTCATCCTGGGGATGAACAGTTTCTCTTCCCAAGGCTATCCACAAATGAGCAAAAATGCTCATTGGTGGAACTGCTCTGTGATGTAGTCACTCAACACTCTTCATACTTTCCATGCCTTCCTCCCACTCTCTTAGCCCTATTTCCTCACTAACAGTGATCCAATCTAGCCTTACCTTGCTTTACATTTCAGCATTTTGTCCCTTCTTTTCCTTTCAAAATAAAATAATTGCTTCCACATATTATAACTCATCTTGTTAACTAAACTATTTCTTTATTTTTCATTCTTTGGTAAATTTTCTTGGCAGTCGCTGTCTATTTCACATTTTTTCAAACATTTTATAATGGATTGTAAAGGTGGGCCTTCAAGAGATAAATCTGCTTTAAACACTGCTTGTTGTCAGGCTTTCCTTCTCTAGGTTAAGGATTGGTTAAGGATAGGTTAACAGCCTGTCTGCTGTTTGGCTTTTAGGACCGTGGAGAAATTTCAAGATGCTAATCCTTCCTCAAACAGTCCTCCATCATTCAATACTTGCTTGGGTCTTTAGCCTTCATCTTCTTTCTCAGGTCCAGCCAAGCTGTTCAGTTCAATGTCCAAGTCACACAGGTGCACATCACCTTTGCAGCACTTCATCTCTGTTACATGTCAGGAGCTGATTGTGATCCCAATTATATGAGCAGAGGTTTAGAACTGATCTAAACTCCGTCTCTGCTACTTCAAAATCCAAACAAAAAATTAGCAACAGAACAAGTGTAGCCATGGAGATATTTCCTTCCTTTTTCCATGCTGTCTGACACCAGGAAATCTTTAAATTAAAGCTCAGTAGCACTGAGAGATTTTGTCTGTACTGACAAAACTAACAGAGAGTACAATGGATCACAATGAAGGCCATTGATATCAGTACCTGCTGATATTGGGCCAGATCTCCTACTGTGTTAAGGGCAAAAAAACCACACTTTAAATGTTAGACAGACAGGTCATTGATCCATTTTTTTCCTGTGGTTTCCTCAGGCTTGATGCCTTCTCCACCCATTTTCTGTTCCAGCAAATGACCGACCACACAGGATGAATGTTACATGATATAAGCCTTTCGTGTATCAGACATCTTCCCATAAACATTCAGTTTTCCAATCAAAAATTACTTAAGAGAAATGATTTCTACAAAGCAGAAAGACAGTGAAATTATTATGGGCTCCACATTTCACAATGGCTGAGCATTTACTTGTAAATGTTTTAGTTTTACAGAATGAAACTGAGCCTCTTTTGTTTGCCTAGCCTCACTTGTTTGAAACGAGATCTCCCTTTCACAGTGAGTCTCAAAAAATGATAATTAAATGTTTCATGCATCTTGCTTCATTTTGGAATACTGGCACTCACCTCTGGTTTATGTTGAGAATTTTTGTCTATTTTTGGCATCTATAAAGCAGCATATTGCATCCAACTGCAGATGGCCTAGCTCCAATACATTTCAAGAGCTGTTGTCTTATTTCCAGGTATTTCTGTTAAAGTCCCTTTAGCTCTCTTCTAACACAGGAAGTATTTTAATATGGAGACAGGTATTTTTACTTCATAAGAATTTTAAGCACTGAAAGATAAGGGAGGAAGAAACTGGCAAGCAACTGGCTTCCTAAAAATGAATGTGAGATTCAACTGAACTTTGCATATATTTGAGAGTGACGGTTTCAAAGGCTGTATTTTGTCCCTCTTTCCAAATCTACATTCTGCCATCTTCCTTATGGGGCTGTTTCTAATGTTTTTAGCAGACACAACTAAAATTTAAAAGAATTCAGTAATTAACTGAGCTTTCATTAGGAATTATTAGAAAGCTGGCAATTTTGGCCAAGCCTGAGGGCAGCATTTAGGAGTCTCAGGAGGCTTTGTTTTTTACAGACAAACAGGTCTACAGATATCTGGCCGCAGATCGGAAATGGATAGATGAGAAGGAAAGCTCAAAGTTACTGCTACTTAAATATTTATTTATAGCACTCTCACGGCATTTGTCAAAGAGCAGAAAGTGCTTAGCCCTCCATTTAGCAAATTCCATTAAACCATGTGCTATAAACATTCCCTCAAGGAGGGCTACCACGCAGACACCTTGGCTGAACTGCCTCACCTTGAAGGCTGTAACAGACACAGTAGGCTGAAGGGAAGTGTTCTGAGGGGATATCCTATCACACCCATTAGCAATTTTTCTTAAATAGAAAACCTCGTGCAATCCTTGTTGGTCATGGTCAATCTAGGTTGACAGGGCTGGTTTGTTTGAAGTTATTTAATATGCTAAGCAAGAAGGATCAGCTTTATGGATAAGATTGAGCAGTTTCATGGGCTTGGGAAGAATTCTCACCACCTCGCTGACCTTTTGCTCAGAAGCTATGGTTACATTTTAAATATCTCACCCCAAATTGTTTCCAGTTTTCTGAATTTATTTATTGAAGCACTGCATTCCAGAAATTCTAGTTTCTTGGCATTTAAGCCATGGGATAACTGGCTTAAAGCGCCTTAATTTGCTTCAGAGAAAAGGTTTCTATAGATTGTATACACCTTTGTCTACAGAATCTCACATTAAAATCAGGGTGAATGGAAAGAAGCAAAAATATTTTTTCAGATTTAAAGCCCACAGTGTTGACAAAGCTCTTTCATTTTCCAGTTCTATGGAAATTCCTCTGTCTTACTTGTGCTCAAGGAAGGATTTTTGTGATAGTGTTTTCTGTGGTAACAAGTGACAACTACAGGGGAACCCTTGGTATAATCTTCATTAGTGCAAGTCCCTACTTCTATACTTCTTAGCCCAAAGAGTGGGACAGTTACAAATATGGGAATGTTTTTTGCTCAGCATTGCTAAGGCTCCTTCTTACTTCCAGCTTTTGACTTGTTCCCTCCTGCACAACTCGAGCATGGATAATACATGCATCATGAGGGTGTGTTTTAAGGGAAATGCACCACTTGGCAATCAAGAAGGAAACACACACTGTGCTTAACGATTAGCTGGCATTTCACCACACATAAATCTATTACAGGATTAAAAATCTATCGCAACATAAATCCGTTATGGGAATAAAAATCTATGACAATGCCAGCTGCAGGAAATGAAAAGCACAGCTGCAGGGACTACTTGGTGAGTATTCCCAGCCCCATCCACCCGTGCTGAGATTATAGGTACATGATCAATTTCCTGAGGCTTTCCTTGGGAAAATGAGGTACAATTGTTTAATTTTGGATTACATTTAGAAACAGAGGTTAAGAAAACCCCAAACACAAAACTTTAGGATAAGTAAAAATAAACAGCTTTGCCAATAAGCAGAATGAGGCGTTGAAACTATCATTCCTTGCATCTTACACACACAGAAAAGTGGCTGATGGTTTGTTAGTCTGAGACACCAAACCACCCCCACAGACTATCTCTTTTATCCCCACTTAAATATCTTCCTTAGCTTTTATTTCATTTGTAAGTTTTCATTTTGGATAACTTCTTTTTAAAACTGACATCTAGGTCACTGTGAAAAGAGTCAGTATTATACTATCTTTTTGAAGTTGTTGGTTGGGAGGGAGGGAGGGATATTTTATAAGAGCTTTTCTCCTGTTCACAAATAATTTCCTGAAGAAAATCTGACCAGCATGCATGAATCTGTTTGATTATTTCTTCATTCCCATAAATATGGTGCATATTTACCATTGCTTGCATCTGTGCTTAAAGGTGAAGCATATAAAGTATATACATATATATATATATATGAAGTATATAAAACGTTTCCTTACAGATGATCCGAATGAATCACAGAATCTTTGAGGTTGGCAGGGTTGTTGGTTTTCTTTGCTGCAGAAGCACTTGAAATAAGAGGTGAAGATGTCCCTTGTGCCACTACTTTCCTTCCCTGGTAAAGAAAATAATAATTTCCAGCATCCTTTCTCCAGTCCTTCTTGCTGATTGAGCACTAGAGACATCAGGTGTAGTACCTGGAAAACGCTCCCAAGGTGTTCTGTATGCATCATTATCATGGGAATTTCTATTATCACCCTCAAAAGTTTGGAAAAAAAATGCATCAAAACAAGACAAAAAAGCAACAACTGTTATTAATCAATTGTCATTGATATATAATGACATCTTGATGAAAAAACAGACTACATATATATGTTTTACAAGAAGTTTTTCCCCATTCTTCCACTGCATTCTAAACTATGCAACAGGTAAGCATTGAGACTGACAAGGTCAGAAAGAGAAGAAGTAACAGAAAATCCAGTTCTACATGCTTAAGTTTAAGAAATCGGGAGGAGAGATGGATTCTCATGTTCTAGGCCCTGCTCAAAATAACATTTGTAAGCAAGATTAGGAACACCAATGGGAAGCAAAACTATTCCAGAGAAGCAAAATTCAAGTATCTTCTTTAAATTCTGAGTAATAGGACAGGAAATAAATGGTGCACAACAATGAAAAGTTTTCCTTAAACAAATGTCACTATACAAACTACATTCTACTGTTTAAAAGTGCAAATTGCCTAAGAGAAATAGGGATGAGATGAAGATATAACACTGAAATATTGAAAAGTGTCAGCCAAAGTTGAATTTAGTAAGACCTTAAGTGTTTCAGTATGTATTTGCATCGCTAATTTGTACATTATTCACAAATTTATATCATTTAATGTAACTTTCAACAAAGTGCAAGGATCCTAAGCATTTGGAAGCACCAGCATGCTCATCTTACCTAAAAGACAGATCTGAAATAGGTCAGAGGAGTCACACACCAAAAATGATGACTTCTCCCAATGGTGTGAAAAGAAAATGGGAAACCTTACAGGTAGCAGGAAGGAGAGCCAGCTTTATCAGAACAAGCTTTAAAAGCTGCAATATTCTGTGACAGATGATGCCAAGATTAATTTCTTGACATCCAACCACTTTCTTGCCACCATGTCCAATAAAGCCAGCCCAATTTCAATTCTAACTTTTCAGCCACATCTGCTATCAGAAGATCTTGAAACAGAAATATCTTACAGCCAAGAAAGAATGCAGCAGGCCTCAAATGGAAGCCTAGTCAATTATTTTCTTAACATTCCCCACAATGAAATTTATCATGTCTCAGCTTTTGCTTTACAGTTACAGAAGATCTAAAACACAGTTTAGGGCAAAAAAAAATTACAATTTTTCCTTGCCTGTGGTCAGCATAGAACCCAAGATATAAGAAAATTATTTAATGAATATAACTGTACTATATAATTCAAATGTCAGCTTGAAAAGTTGCTGCAAGTCAGACTTGCCTTAATTAGCAATTTGTATTGTAGCAAATTTTGTTTTGCAACCTGTGAAACAGAAATCTCTAAGGAGGTCACAAGCAAAAAATCCTGCATATAAAGAAAATTACTGGCTACTTCATGGATGGATTTGCAATTTGATCATTCTCAAATACTGCATCTGTTTTATCCTGCACTTTACAGGATAAAACTGCTATTCTGCCAGGAGTAAAACATTTATTTCTCATGTCCAAGCTAAGACTTCTCAAAAACATCCAACTTTAGCCTTAACCCCAACTTCCATGCCTCTCTCCCAGAGCAGGATTATACCCCCTCCAGCTCTAGCAGCAGGGCTCAAGATTTCTGCCAGCCTTCATTTCAAGGCATAAGAGTTTCTCTCTGGTAAGAACAGTTTTTCCTCTCTAGTAGGGGCTGTTTCAGGTGAGGTTTTAGGGGTTTGGGGGATTCTGTTTTGTTTGGGTTCTTTTTAACGCCTGTGTTATTCTTTGACTTCCCTGTTCAGCTGGCAAGACAGAAAAACAGAAGTCCACTTCCAATCAGCAACTGAAGCCTACAAATAAATGTCCTGTTGTGGCTCTGATAAAAGATTGTAAATTATCTGCTCAGTGAGCTACAAGCTTCTCTGAGGCAGATTTATGTCTCAGCAATGAGTATCAGGCAAAATGACTTCAATGGCAAAGGGTTTTGTCCTTCTCACAGCCATTCTGATGGAGTAGAACAAGCATGGGAGGCAGAACACAGAAGTTACCCCATCTCTTAAAGTCAGCACAGTGGCTTGGCTCATGCCAATACATATTAGGAAAGATTTTATATGGGTACTTTGTTAAAATTCAGTGTTATCAAAAATGTGTTATTTCCTCAATAATAATGTGACTTACAGCAAGACTTTCTCCTGTATACTTAATATTGTAGGACAAGATTGCATTGCAAATACAATAGAGTTACACTGCATTTGGCTTAGTATTCATAATAAATCATGTTGCAGACAGTTATCTCTCAAGAGACCATTGCTTATTTAACTGAAGTTTTTGCAGGTGGGATCCAAACATATGCTTGGCACATCGAAAGCTGTTGTTGAGGTCCAGAGGACTTGACAGGCTGAATGGGGTGCCCAGATGGGCACACTGACAGAAATATCTACAGGTTCAAGCTGACAAGAGAATAAAAAAATGCAAGCTGAATTGCCAAAAGCATAATTCTCACTCCTTTCTTTTTTTTTTTTTTTTTCCTTCTGCATGCAAGTTTCACTGCTCTTCCCCAAGAATTCTAGAATGTTAGCAGAAAGAATTTTCTGGTTCAGATTCCTGGATATCAATTCACTATGATAAAAACTATTTACCTTGGCAAGAGGTTTTCAGTTTTTCAACTATCACTAACACGTGTAGCCAACATATAAACCAACAGATACTTTATATTTTAATGGTGACAAAAAAAAAAAGATTAAAAAAAATGAATATGTGCAAATTAGTTTTGCTCCAAATATCAGTTCATGACCCCACTGATTTTCATCAACAGATATCAGCATAATGTGTCCCATAAGAAGAAGCAAAATTCTCTTTTCATCCATCAAATGGAAGCATATTTGGCTGTAATTATTGCAAATTATTTCTCTTTATTTAACATCACACAGGAGAAACTGGACAGTTTCAAAAAGATAAAAAGTAAAGAGTAAGCAATCTCCTGCAGTCTTCATAGAAGCCTCTCTTGTCTGTTAATGAAACCAAATGACTGAATGAAAATAATGCTTCATGAAGAGAAATCAAAGACATCTTAATTGCTAACTCAAGATTGATAGAGCTCAGATTAGTGCAGTAAAAAATATCTTCGCTAGTCTACTTGGACTTTCTACAATGTGTTCTACTTACAGAAGACAGTTTTGCACTCACTCCATAGTCATTAACATCAAAAAAGAGCCTTTTAGTGTTCAGCAGTTTTGTGAAATCAGTGAAGTCCAAAAAGACTACAAAGAGAAGAAACCATGAAATTAGAGCAAAGCAACTCCAGTAATTTATTTTAAATATTTCTTATCTTAATCATAGAATTGTTTAGGTTAGAAAAGACCTCTGAGATCACCAAGTCCAACTGTTAATCCAGTACTGCTGAATCCATCACTAAAGCATGTCCCTAAGTGCCATATCTACACTTCTTTTAAATACCTCCCAGGATAGTGACTCAATCACCTCACTGGGCAGCCTGTTCCAGTACTTGACCACCCTTTCCATAGAGAAGTATTTCCTAATATCCACTCTAAAACCCTCCTGGCAGAACCCGAGGCCACTTCCTCTTGTCCTACCACTTGTTACTCAGGAAAGGAGACCAATCCCACCCTGCTAGCAGCCTCCTCTGTTCAGGCAGTTGTAGAGCACTAAGGTCCTCCCTGAGACTCCTTTTCTCCAGGCTAAACAGCTCGGGATCCCTCAGCAGCTCCTCATAACAGTTGTGCTCCAGACTCTTCACCAGCTTCACCTTCTCTGGAGTGCTCCAGCACTTCAAAGTCTTTCTTGTCATGAGGGGCCCAAAATTAAACATAAATTAAAAGATGAACACATATCTTCAGTACCATAATTGTGAGATAATGGTTTATTACTATTTCAGTTACTAATATTACATTTTAAGATTAAAATGTTTCAATTTTTTATCTGAAAATAACAAATGGTTGTTAAGCAAATGAAAAAAAATTTTTTTAAAAAATAATGCTTTTTAATGTAAGAAGCCATAGAATCATAGAATCACAAAATCTTAGAAAAGTTTGTGTTGGAAGGAAATGTCACTTAGTCCTGCAATGAGCAGGGACATCTTCAACTAGATCATGTTGCTCAGAGCATCATCCAACCTAACCTGAGGATTTCCAGGGTGGGGCATCCACCATCTCTCTGGGCAAACTCTCTGAGTTCCAGTGTTACACCAGACTCATTGTAAATCTTCCTGTATCTAATTTAAATCCACTCTCCTTCAGGCATAATAATTTAAATCAGAGGATGCAAAGGCTTTTTGTTGTAGTTACCTCTGTTTAATGAGACTCATTCCAAACCAGCCTTTTCTTGTGGACGTCTGTCATGACTGGAATTCTTGGTTGCACTGGAGCAGTGAAGCACCAGAGGGAGCTCCGAGACAGGCTCAAAGCCGGCGCTCCCCAAAAAGCAGGGACTCGGGTGGGACATAACTCTTGAGCATGAACTGCTATGGTTGTGAGCGTTGTGTTCTCCTTCCGTTCTGTCTTTCATTATAATCACTGGCGTAATCTTCTGATAATACTGCAATTTGCAATAGCCACTAGATTTCCTAGTGATAATACAACTGCGTGTATTATCAGAAGAGAGCTAAGAGCTGCTGCAGAATCAGGATTGGGCTTCCTGGTCGGGACTTCAGAAAATTGAATGATTAAAGATTATTTTGTGCACAGGACAGCACAAGAGGCAAATTAAGGCTGAACAAAGTGTTATAATTCATAGGGGGTTGCTGGGGGATTTTAGTTTGTTCGCGTGTTTCTTTTTTTGCTTCAAAAGGCTTGACTCTGTAATATTAATGCTATCATATCCCAAAGAGTCTAAGAGATGTATTTCATTTTAGGAAGTGTACAGACATTTTGTAGGCCAAAACTGATGCTGAATGCCCAGAAGAGATATTGCAAAACTTTAGCAACAACTGTATTGTTTCAGTAACATACCACCTGGAGAAAGTAAGCGGATCAACATAAAGGCTTGGTTTGGTTGTTCTGAAAATTATGAGGTGCAATGCATGAATGGAAAGTCCCATTTTGGAATTCAGTCTCCTTGGAGGTGGTCCTAGGACCTTTCAGGATGAAGAACCAGGATTCTTTCTCTTTTTGCTATGCTTTGTGAGGTTCTTTGTACAGAGATTTTGTCTCATTTTTACAGCAAATAAAAATGTAATAGCAGTTAGAGGCAATGGGGAGATGCTCTACAGCAAAGTGAAAGAAATCATTCATCTGTAGATGTAACATCTGCAAAAATGTATCCTTAGAGACTACTGCATCAAGTGATATGATTTTGCAGGAAAGTGGAAACTAGCAAACGTTTTAGGCAAAGAGAATTACCCCAACTAGTCTTGAAAACCTTGGGGTGAGATTGGCATAGCTCACAGAAGGAACTACTTTACCCCAGCTTATCTCTGTCAGTGGTCAGTGCTCCGTACTGCAATGTAAAGTCTCCTAAAAGGTATTTGTGACATAGAACCTTCTCTAGAGAATTCTTTCCACAGGTTAATAATTTCTTCCCTACACCATGAGAATTTATAGCATTTACCCTATAGAGTTTTAGCTCAGCACTAAGCATGGAAGCTGGCATCAGCAAATCCTGGTTTCTTTTCAGATCTTTTATGTAAATAGAATTTTATTAATAACATTGGGGGGAGCAGAGAGAGACATCATTATTTTCAATTTTCAACCAATCATCTTTCAATTCTGTTAGATTGTATTAGGGGGGAAGAACTTTAAAAAAAGACTATAGAAGAAACTCAACAGTTCACCATTCTGAAATTCTGCCTAAATTTAACAGTTCCAAATTTACTCTCACAGTCTTCAGAGACAAATATCTGAACAAGATATTAATGCCTGCCTCTCTTATCTTTGTCTGGGTTTTTAGACCCTTCCTCAGAAAAGAAACTTCCCTTTCAAATTTCCTTCTGATCTTTTCACTATACATTTTGCCTGAGAAATTCCTCCTCATATAAGCTTCTGTGTAAAAGTTTGCTGCTTTGTAACAGCCGTTCATTGGATAATGGCACCCTCCCAGTTTTATGAATAACACTTTCAACCAAGCCCTCAGCACAAAATCAACACCCTGCGTTCAAAGTTTCCATTTGAAATCAAATCTTTAAAATAAAATGAGAATCACATCTAGACAGACCTCCAAGCTAAACAAGCAGTTTTCCCCTTCTTATAATCTCTCCCAGGTGGTTTCCAGTGTTTTTCCTACTCTCTACCCCTCTGCAGGCATACCACAACATTCTCCTACACTGCGTCATCTTATTTCTCATTCTCTGTTTATATCTCATTCTCTGTAGGCAAGGCAGTGTGACCCTATCAGCCCTGCCTCCATCCAGACCTTTCTGGAGATGAGTGCTCATCTGCAGGGCTACCTAACAGAGTGAATCCATAATCTGAATTCCAACAGCCTCTTCCTCATGAAATCCACATTAAACTCATAAAAGAACTGATTTCCACAGACACTAGAATACTAGTATCATAATAGTAATAATAAATAATCATCATCATAAAAAAATCTAATTTCTCTCTTCTCAGATTGGCTATCTCAGAGCTTCAATTAAGTTTAAAAGCATCACCTTATTCCTTCAGACACAATAAATACTCAAAAAATACATTACCAATCTGTATTTAATTTTGGGGTCTTTTCCATGTGCCATTTTGAGGTTTCTAGTCCCAAATGACTGCTGATGTTAGTGCATGCTATTTGAATATTACTAGTCCTTGCAAGCACTAAGAATAAAAATTAAATATTTTGCATAATAAAAGTGTTCTCAGTAGTAAGACCCAGGATTTCATTACCTACAAAATTAAAAATAACATAAAGAAATATTTCAGGATGAGTTGAAACTTTGAAACACATTCTGATCAGTTGATTTCCCAAGCATACAGCAAAAATACAGCAATCAAGAATGAAACATTCCAGACAGTGCATATTGGTATGATTACTGCATGCCTCAGTTGGTACTCTAAAACTTACAGTCAGTTTCAAACTTGAACCACCCAAGAAGAAGAATTACTCCACTAGCATTGCCTGGGAAGTCAGCATGCTATTGTGGAGAAACAAAAGCATACTTATTGTATGCATTCAGTTATAAGCAGCTTAGGAAACATGACTTCTTTTTTCCCCCCACTTTTTTTTTTTTTTTTGTGTGTGTGTGTGTGAAGGGATGTCAAAAAACACACATTTTTGTAAAACTAGGCATTGATAAGGCACAGTGGTTTGAAATTACCTGTTTAAGGCAATAAAGAATGAATCAGGGAGACATTGGACGTCCAGGATGGGACTTCAAATGTGAGAGATCACTCTAATGTACTCCAACTGTGAGCTAATTGCGATCTCCAGCTGAAAAAGTCTGAGTTGGACTCAGTTCAGGAAAGGAGAGCTCTCTCAGGAGGGTACCCGATCTCCTGCTTAGTCTTGAGTGGAAAAACAGGTCTCCAATCTTTCCAAGAATAAAACTTAAAGCTCTGTTACCCGACAGGATTTCAACTGGCAATAAATATTTTTGTTTGTGGTATTAGGCCATAGTTGCCTTCAGAGCCTTTACTCCCAGTGCTTTAACTTTTAGATTGGAGGAAAAAGGAATGCTGATAGGATAGAAAGAGGGACAGACACAACAAAGCTTAGAAAACCCCTGCTGGCCTAGAGGATCATCTCCTGCTTCTTCCAGATTGCTCTGAGCACTTCCAACTGCTCTCATCTGATCTTAGTTCTCAACAGCTGTAGGGAGTAGAACACAAGATACTTCATGTGCAAGTACTGGAGCATATATGAAAGTAAAGAAGTCATTAGTCTCAGAATTAAATAGTTCTTGATAGCATTTGGTACAACTGCATTGCACCAGAAGAAATGCAACAAATGCAACAGCAAAAATTCCAGGCACTTCTCATTCACCAGAACCTATGAAATTAATTAAATAATAGGAAAATGGCATTGACCCCTGCAACTTTCTGTTTTCATTGTGGGTTAATGAAAATTGAATAATGGATTTCCTGAATTAAACTCAACCATCAAGTGCCAAAAAGTTATCCTGGCCTGGCCAGGATTATCAGCATTACTTGGTTTTCTATTCTCTTTGGCACAAATTACAGTTTACTTCACTTCAATCTACAATTATTTTCCGCACAATGAGCTTCAAAAAAAAAAAAACAATAAAGTGAAATAAATCAATTAGGTATTGGCATAAAAATAAATCTTAGGCATCTTAATATTTATTTAAATTTGCACTCTAAGCTGGGACTTGGAGTCTTATGATAAAAAGGTAAGAGTCAGGGAAGCTAAGTAAGAACCTTGCTCAGCCTTCACATCCCTGGACAACTTGTTCCAATACTTGACAACTATTTTGGTTAATAGCCTACCTAAACCTCCCCTGACACAGCTTTACACCACTTCCTCCTGTCCTATCACTTGTTACCTGGGGTCCCCACATGACTACAATCTCCTTTCAGGCAGTTGTAGAGAGTGACAAGTCCTTCCTGAGCCTCCTTTTCTCCAGGCTAAACACTCACAGCTCTCTCAGCCACTCCTTGTAAGACTTGTGCTCCAGATCCTCCACCAGCTCCATTGCCCTTCTCTGGACACACTCCAGCACCTCAGTGTCTCTCTTGTAGCATGGGGCCCAGAACTGAACACAGTTCTTGAGGCATGGCCTCACCAGTGGAATGACCACTGCCTGGTCCTGCTGGCCACACCATTGCTGACCCAGGCCAGGATGCCACTGGCCTTCTTGGCCACCTGGGCACAGCGGGATCATGTTCAGCTGCTGTCAACCAGCAACCCTAGGTCCTTTTCCTCTGGGCAGCTTTTCAGCTACTCTGTCACCAGCCTGTAGCACTGCCTGGGGGTTGTTGTGACCCAAGTGCAGGACACAGCACTTTGTCTTGTTGAACGTCTTACAATTGGCCTTGGCCCATTGACTGAGCCCATCTAGATCCTTCTGACCCTCCACCAGATCCACATTCTCACCAAAATTCAAGTGGATATTAACTCCATTCACCACCACCCTCTGGAGCCAGACATCCAGCCAGTTTTTTATCCAGCAAACAGCACACTTTCCAAGCCATGAGCAGACATTTTCTCTAGGAGAATGTTCCAGAACACAATGTCAAACGCTTTCCTAAGTCCAGGTGAACAACACCCACAGCTTTTCCTTCACTCAGTTGTCATAGAAGCAGATCAGGTTGGTCAGGTTGGACCTGTCTTTCATAAACCCAGGCTGACTGGTCCCAATCCCCTTGTCCTGTACATGCCATGTCATGACACTCAAGACAATTTGCTCTTTTATATTCCTTGGCACTAAGGTCAGACTGACAGTGCTCTAGATCTTCATTCCAGCTCTTCTTGTAGATGAGCATTACATTAGCAAACCTTCTCTCACCAGGGATCTCACCAATTAGCCAGAACTGATGACAAATGATTGCCTTTTACGAAAATTTTACCTTAATAGAGGGACATTAGACAAATCAATTTACAGCAGACTAATTTGGAGGGAAGGATTAAAATTTTTCACAGTTTTTTAACTTTCTTAAACATACTGTCTAAGCAAGCCAAGGCATCTCAAAACAAAATAGCTAAATGACAGATTTCATGCTATTTGTATATCACCTGTACCATGCTAAACTTGAACTCCCTGCTCAGGGCTGTGGCCAAGGATGCAAGGACAAGGATTAAAGGATGTGTACAGGGCCAAAAAAAAGAAAACCTTTTTGTTTTTATAGTTGTATTGTTCACAGCAGTAAGAATGTGGGTTCTACCTGGGATTCTCAAGCGCTCAGGTAACACTGGATAGAAGGTATACTTGTATTGCCCTTCCTTCTCCATCAAATTAAAGATTCTAGCCTCTACCACTCCATGCAGGAACTTTACTAATTTTTCAGGTAATGAAATTGTGCATTACATCTATGCTATCCATATTCATGCTCCCTTTGATTTTAGCATACTAAATTAACAGGTATATCAGAGAACAGACAGCAACTTGAATTAACAATTAACATACAAAAGAAAGAAATTCAAAGCTGTTACAAATAAGCCAATTACTATAAAAATCACACAACAAGTTAACGTCATGCATAAATAAATAAGGAACCAACTTCAACGGTCCACAAGCATGATCATCAGAAAAAGGACAATAGCCATTATGGGTGAGTTCAAATGATTGTTTGTATTTGTGTCCTGTAAAACCATGTTCTTTAGTAGCATTCACATGCATGAATCACAAAAAGACTGATGTAAGGGCAGTGATGGTACATCCAAATTGCATTTCCTCCTGGGAGACTGCAATCTGATGATCTGTTGAGAAAATCTGCCATCACGAGCATGGTAGTTTCATCAGAAAAGGACATGCAGTACTGCAGAACATTTCATTAAATGAGAAGAAAATAACAGCAGTTTTGAGGTGTTCTGAAAAGGATAAATAAATGGGAATTCTGATGCAAACACTGTGTGGATTGACAAATGCACTAGTAAAAAACATCCTCAGCTCACCCCTCATCATATTAGGTACTCTGGTTTGACAAGTAAGAAAGCCTATTGGTGAAATAGATGGACTGTTCTTACTCCATCTGACTCACAATTTCTTTATCATAAGACTCCAAAACCAGGTTCAGTTACCACATTTCAGTGAAATAGAGTGTTTCAGATGAGCTGCGGGAACAGGACAGGAGCAACTTTCAAACTTCATCTTTCAGCAGTTAATTGTGTTGACTTGAACATCTTTTACATAACCACAGAACATTTTGAGTTGGACGGGACCCACGAGAATCATCTCTTAAGTGAATGGTCCATATGGGGATTGAATTCACAACCTTGGCACTATTAACACCATGCTCTGACCAGCTGAGTAGGTCTCCATCACAGTTTGAGGGCATTTTTCAGTTTTCATTTGCAATGGGCTGGGAACACTCCCCAAAATGGGTACAACTGTTCAGCTGCTGTGATAAGCAAGCACCATAAAGCCATTCATGTTGAGCCCTGGATGCTCTAGCACATGACACTCAGCTGGTTGCAAAAACCCCAGCAAATACTGACTAATGAACTCAAAGGTTATAGGAAAAGAAGATTATAAATGGAAAGTGAAAACAGTGGAAATCTCAATGTATATGTAAAGCAAGAGTACTACAAGTAAAAAGAAGTGTATTCAGACCATTTAGTTTGCACCAGCAGCATCGCAAGGAGATTCCCACTTCCACATCTCAGATTAAGGATGCTGCACTTGTTGCAATGCCAGCAAAACAGAGAATAAACAGAAAAGTTCTTTTCTCAGGGGTAAAATAAGCCTTTTGTGCAGTAAATACATATTTTAAATGAAGCTAACAATGAGGCCTTAGACAGGATTATAGTGGCCTAGGTGTAAAAAAGGCTGAGATACACATTGGTCCTTCTAGGGAGAGATTTTAGGAAATTGATATCTCCAGCATGCAGTCCCTAGTCAGTATACATGTAGGATGACTCGTTTACAGTCATGTTTACATGACTGTAAACATGTCAACAATGAATTAAAAAATTGGCTGAGAAAATCCCTCAACTGTTGTTTCTTTTTTCTTCACCATTGTTTTCTTACATGCTGCAAGATCATAAAATTGCAAATCTTTTGCCATAAGGAATTTCATCAAAATGCTGGTTTGAAATCATTTAGCTGCACTATCATCATCTTGCAATTACTCTGTTTAATCTGTACTATGTTAACTAACCACAGATGTTTCCCTTGGCTCATCAGTGATTCTTTCTGAACTTATGTTCCTCTTCAGAGGAGCTGAACCCTTCCTGGAAGGCAGTGCAGAATTTTCATTTATCATGTTTCTCTCCAAGAAAGTGTTGCTGTTAATAAGTATCAGAGAGCATGACTGCTTTCGAACACCACATGTTCCTGCTCTTTGCTCTGAAATTATATGTTTTTCTAAACCAAAGCTTGGTTTCACTGACGATAATTTTAATTCAAAAATATGATCTAAACTGGCAAAGATTGCATGGCAAAGATAAGTATTTTATAGCTTCTCCTGCCATCTTTCAGGTCGGGATCTCAGACCTTAGAACATTTACTCTTTAAACTTTACCCTTCTGTGGGGGAACAAACATCTTAAAGATGAATAAGTGAAGACAGAAAAAATTACTATCCATGGAATATGTGCAGCTTGAAAAGAAAAGCAGTGAGATTGTGACAACTTGGGGAAAAATATCTCTTTTTAAATGTGTAACCCTGACCTTGCAGCATTTAGCAAGGCTATTTAATTCCTAACATGATATTTTCTTTTAATCACACACTGGTTTCAACCCATAAATAGTCAATGCCCAGCTTGAAAAAAGGATTTCTCAAAAAGCATTCTTAAAAGAAATGCACCACTTCCAGTCTCACTTGTTTGTCTCATTCTTTGGTTAATCAGAGGAAGACAAAGGATTCTTCAGAGTAAAAAGGAAAAAATAGCAGAAAAAAGGTTGAAGAATTCTTTGCAGTCACCCACATCAATTCCAAACTGGCCTTTCCCCATGTCACCTTAGACTTTTGAGATATTGATATATTGATATACTAATTATAAATTTACATAACCCCACAAAAGATACAGAAAGTACAAGTGAAGTAATTTTTCAATTTAACAGCAAGATCTGATCATTAATGATCCTCATGAGCAGTCAAGTCTATCATTAACTATCTCCAAGAAAATAGAAGTACTCAGTTTGTTGGCAGCTGTTGGTGTTACTTGCTATCAAGTTGACTAATGAGAATCAGGTGCAAATAAATTCACGCCAGTATTGGAAAAGAACAAGAATTATATTTTCCTTTTCCTTTAAATAAGATATGTGACAAAAAGGAAACAAAATACCCATATCATCCATTTGAGAAAGGGAGAAAAGTTTGAAGTGTAAATTAACATTATTCTCACATGGCAGAATTAATTACTACAGCACTTCATTTATATTTTCTTATACCAGAATACAGTGGTAGAGCATGTCAGCAATTAGTGATAGGGTATATATTCTTAAATTTCTGCTTAAAATCCAAATGTCATTCCATTCCATAAACACTGGCAGAGAATGGGATAAAGGCAATACATGCTGACAAAACAATGTCACACCACACGTGTATTTTCCAAAGGAGAGAGGAAGTTGCACTTTATAATAAAGTATATCTTGGCTTTTGTTAGTTATCTGTTATTTACAATGTTATTTAACATTCAGGCATGGAGAAATACAATACAGTGAAATTATTATAGGTTACATTAACTTTTTCAAACTGTCATAGGAAAAGGGAACATGCATGGGGTTTTTTGCAAGGACTTTAGGTACCATCTTAAGTATCACCCACAAAATAAAGAAGGAACCATTTCCTTATAAACAACACAGGATTTGATTACTTCAGCTGGCAGCTGCAGGTGGGATTAGAGAGAATTTAGTTTCAAACTAGTTTAAAGGGATGTCAGATCTTTACTGAGAACAGAACTTGTAGCTACTGTCTGAACACCTGATTAATCAGCCTGTTAAATGATTCTATAGTTTGCAAAGTGCTCTTAGAAAATCCCGTCTCTGATGAAAGAGTAAGATGAGGTGATGCCTTGACACTAGAATAAAAGAATGTGAGTGAATTCAACTGGCCATATCAATTCAGGTTTCTTAGTGAAAATCTGGGCTAACTTCACTGAGTTTTGGAAAGTTATACTTACATAACCAAGAGCTGCTGGCTGCCTACCTGTGAGTTAGGAGGCATGTCATAAGAAGGAAAGCAGTCCTTTATTTTTATCAGTCACTGACATCATAAACCATTACCTTCTATTTACAGCAGAGACTAGTAGAAAATTTCACTTTATTAATAGAAACAAATGAAAAATACTCTACTACCAATATTAATGTGGATTTTATTTCTATCTACAAGTGATGATCTCATAA
Organism: Hylia prasina; assembly: GCA_013397195.1. Lineage (NCBI taxonomy): Eukaryota > Metazoa > Chordata > Aves > Passeriformes > Sylviidae > Hylia > Hylia prasina. Next base: position 150,532 of record VYXD01002467.1, read on the forward strand.
TAGGCGTTCATTAAAGAACCCATTTTCAGCTTTCTCTGGTCCAAATGCTTCTTAGAAGAATGGTCCTCAAAGCTTCGGTTTCTTCAGGGTCTCTCAAGGGGTATAGGTTTATGTACCATGTACCAGGTTTTACTGCTCCTGAAAAAGGAATTTTCAGTTTTGTAATGAGTAGCCCAAGATGCCATTCATATATATATATATATGTCAATTAAGGCCTACTATAAGTAGGACTCACTTGATATAAAAACTTGCAGATCTGTCTTTTGGCTGAGTACCTGCTTAGAGCCTGAAGCCCCTCAAAAGGACAGAGATACTTCTTTGAAGTAATTTTCAGTATTTGAAGTTGCTGTCAACAGATGTTGAAGTATTTTTTCACTGCTCTTTCCCTGGCAAGTGGGAAGGGCCTTAAAGCCATCAAGTGGAAGACTCAAAACAAACAAAAATAGAGAGTTTATATGCAAAACATGTAAGTTACAAAACTGCCTGACACAAGATAGTGACAGCCGGGAGTGTACATAGGCATAAGAAATACTGACATGTACATTGACAAGAAATTCACAAGGGATATTAAATGCACAGAAACCATTTCTGCCTCAGGAAGTCCCTGTGCCACAAGGCATTGTCAGCTGGGACTTTTCTCAGAGCAATTTTCACTGTATCATTTTTTCCTAGACCATTTGTTTGAGACCATTGGTCAAGACAAGAGAGTGACCTAATACAGCCTCAGTTCTCTGATGGCCATTGGCTTGTTTTCATATACAAAGCATAAAATGGGCTTTAAAACAACAAATACTGGAACAGATGCTTATGTCATGGCCTGATTCTCCTCTTTTCCCAAGACTTATCTGTTCTGTAGATCAAGTGAGATACCTTCTAAGTTCAGACTCTTTTCAGTTTCTGGCCTTTCTTTCCTTAGAAGGAGTTAAGAGGGAGGACAAGCCCTCTTCTCTCTTGCTTGTGTAACTGTCTTTAAACATTTACCAAGATATAGCTTATCTCTGGCAGTTTTTCTCTTCATTTGCTTTTCTTACAGCCCAGTGTTTAACTAAACAAACAGCCCAACAGTCATCCCAACGGTCATGTCAACACAGTGTACTCATTAACTACTTTTGCAGCTCCTCATCCATCACTGTGGATATTAGAGCTTGACCTGGACATGGAAGTCATTGTCTTTAAGGACAAGCATCTGTGTGCTTTCATGCTCATTCAGCTAAGTGAGTTTGAAGTGATGATAAGCACAGCTGGGCTTATTTAAATGTGGAAGATTATAATCTAAAACACACTTCAAATAAATAGATTCAGATCTTAATTTTTAGAAGTGCAATTAACTACTGAAAATGAGCTAGCAAAGGAAGTAAGACACTGTCTGCTTCCTGGAAACTTTGTGGCTGGTTAGATGGGAATGATTTAGTCAAACATGTGAGATGCAAATATCACTTCTATCACAGGAGGGAAGGCATGAAGTGGGTAAGAAGATTGATGCTTTATGCTTTACCACAGGTGACATTAAAATGATTCATTCTGGCCTATATGAGATATCTCAATTTCAAAATCATCTTCTAGTGGAGCAACCATCCCTCTAGTGTTTCCATTTTAAGCCCGATGGCTTGGATCATTCATAGACCTTGTTAAATCTTCCATCAGGTTACATAAATTGGTAAGACCAAATATGAAATGAGGGAATGTCCTTTCCATTTTGCTTTTACTTATCTCTTTTATAATTCTTTTTATCTCTGCTTAAATCACTGACCTGATAATAAGTTGGTCATTTAAAAAGAAGTATCTGGTCTATGTTTTATACATGAGTCCAAAGATTTTTCTTTTTGAGCTGCCACAATCATAATTTAAAATATTTTCCAGTGATTTGTTATTTACTTGCCCTACAGCTCTTCATTCAAACACTGCAGTGTTTATGAATATTCAAACAGCAGCTGTAACCACACTTGATATCAGAAACAATACATGTAATTACAGATGTATTTTTACCAATAAAATCTCTCTTCGCTACCTGTCAAGTTCAATAAAATAACAGCAATTCTACCGATCATTTCGCATGTAACGATGTGATGTTTCTAACCGTTTTTCTTGCATTTTGGTGTTGTATATGACGAAACAGAATGAAAAAAACACTTTTTTTAAAAAAAAATTTTGTAAGTGAAAACAGTGCTTGCACCTGCAACACTGCTCAATACCTGTTCTTTAAACCTTCACATGAGGAGGGAGATCATCCTTCCTCAGCTGAGTGCTCCAGGTATAACCCAGCTAGAACTAAATGCACTGGATTGGGCAGGAGCAGGGGCACAGCTCCATACCACAGTGTCTGGTGTCTTCCAGACACACAGGACTGGACGGGGGAAGCAGCAAGTCATGTGCCAATTAGCAGAAAAATTTGATGAGAAAGAGTTAGAAATCCACAGGGAGTAAAAAACTGAAAATTCCACCATGTACATAATAAATAGAGCATAATGGAAATAGAGGCATAAGTTGTGTTTTAATAGCAGTTATGAGATTTACTAATATGTCACTAAAATGAAATATTATTTTTCCTTTCAAAGAGAAGGAGTATACATGTTTGTTTGACAAACCAAAAAGAAAACAAAATTTACACACTTGTCAAAGCACAGTATCCAAAGGAATCCCAAGCCAAAGACTATTTTCTTACTTTTTACTGTTAAATATATTGTATTTTTTCTAAAACTGTGAAAAAACAAATATTTCAAAATGTCCATAGTGGAAAATACTCAATGTAAATAGGTCCTTGAAGTCCAATCTAATTCAATGGCAGATATCCCAAAACAGTCACATATTGAAAAACATATTTATACCTACTCCGTAATGATGGGCTTTACTCCTGTATCTTATTAAATCTTAACTATTTATAGATGAAGCCATGCTGTGCAGATTTCTCATTACAAAAATACCTTTTAGGGAAAAGCATTTTTCCTTTGTACAGCCAAGAGGGAATGGCTTGGCCCAGCAAAAGAACTGGATAAGCACTGATTTGCTATTCATCCATACACTTAACAGTGATAACTGTTTTCTGACAACGAGCTCCTTGCCAGGCGTGCCTCTTCTTGTGATTCTGACCTGTGCTGTTTAACCCAATGCACAAAATTCAATCCTGGGCAAAGCTCTCAGGCCTGTGCATCAACATGTTGGGGTTTGATTTGCTTGCTCTGGAGGCAGAATTTCTGATCAGTTGGCCCAAACAGCGCTCTCCATCGAAGTGAGAAACAGCCTGGTGAGCTCTGGCCAGTTCCCAGTCAGCACACATGACACCAGGGCAGTGGAGACCGGGACAAGGTGAGGGATCCTCAGCTGGTGTGTCACTGCAGCTGCTGTGCCACTGCCTGCAGGGATCCAGCTCACAAGTCACCAGGCAGAGTGTCTGCAAGGCTGCAGAAAGAGAAAGCCCTGGCCAGAAACACATCTATAGCCCTCCCCTGTAGAGCCCTGCTCTGCTGATGGCAGTCACTCAGGAGTGTCCCTGCCCCAGCTGCCACAGCCCCTTAGGGGTGTCCATATGCTCCCCCACAGCAGTGCTCCATTCTGATTCCCAAACACACCTGCTGAGGGGCCCATGGGCTCCTCCAACTGCTCAAAGTGGTGGCACACACCGGGGTGTTCATGCTGGTCCCAAAACCATCCATGGCTGGCACAGGGCAGCTCATGGCCCCCACAGCCTCCTGCTGCCCACACCCTGCCACTCATGGCCAACAAAGCATCTGTGAAACGGCCAAATTGAAGAGCAAAAGAAAAATGGCACTTTCTAAATGGCGGGATCAAGCAAAGGAATGTGGTTGTCCCATGATCACCCAGATCAGGGACATGGTCCTCCCATGGTCACCCAGCCCCTGCTGTTTTTGGAGGGACTCTCTGTAGCCTGTTCCTGAGCAGTTCAGGCTTATTCAGTGGTCCCAGCTGATGCCTCGTGGCCTCAGGCGGGGTTACTGAGAAGAAGCATTAATGGGTTTTGATAATCTGGAAATTAATTACATAGTAATATAATTTATTGCTAAACTAGGACAGAGACTAATTTGTCGTGGCTGGTGTACAGTACTCTGAAGCTGCCAATGTCACTGACACATGATGTCATCTTCTGGGCCAGAGAGAAACTTTCAAAAGTAGACTCTGAAAAGACAGTTATTATTTTAATAATTCATCACAGTTTTCTTCATGGTCAAGAATGCCTTTTGTGAATGATCACATTGTGGGGATAATTAGAACAATATGATATAAATGGGATGAGTAAATGTGTTTTTCTAACAAAAATCAGAATTGAACAAGGAGTACTCTTTTGTGACTGGGTTTCTACATACAGCAAGGGTGTTTATAGCAGTGCCATGGCTTGTGATTCAACCTTAATTTAAGTTTCTGGCTGGATTATACTCTGTATCAACAGGAATTATAATTTTAATACCAGTCCTGTATTTAATTCCAAAACTGGTAGAGTTGTGTGTTTGTTTACATATTTTGATCCAAGATAAAATCTCAATGACAGTAAATAAACAGTGTCATGAAATCACTATTTATTTATCACTGCTAAGAGAATTCATTTGTGTTGAACTGTTTTTCTAAAAGGGTTTTTAAGGGTTTTGTGGGTTGGTTTTAGTTTGTTTTCTGTTGGTTTCTTTTTTTTTTTTACAAGTATTTTAACTTTATTACCATGTTACTGAAAATACTGGCTTTGCACTGAATACTGCTCTCACTTGTGTCCTCCTGTGTAACAGACTTAGTTAGTAAACACACTTTGAAAGTAAGGGTTCCAAGTACTGGTATTTGCTTACAATCTCACCTTTGGGGAAAATATTTATTGAGGTAGGGCATCCTGTGGAAATTTTCTTTTCTCCTTCTATAAAATATATCAGTTTAATAGTTTTACTCTACTATTTTGTTCTGTTTTTATAGGGCAATTATTGCATATAGATACATAATGGGAATATATACCAGGAACAAGGAAAACTTGCTTAAATTAACATTAGCAGTATGCAAGGACAACCGGGCATGACTGAGCCATGAAATTTGAAAATAACCTGAGTTGCAAAATTTCAACCATGAGAAAACCCAGGTTGTGCTTATTTTTGCAATAAATGATGGGGGACAAAAAGCCAAACTTGTTTTAAGACACAAACTGGCAGAAAATTTTGACAACAGACGAGTTTTTCTTGGAGGAGGAGGATATAGGATTTTATGTGATAAATGAAATGGGTTTCTTCCATGGTACCAGTTTTCAAACTAACCTGTGCAAAGAGCCAAGACTTTTCTGAGTATGAAGTAGGAGGCCATGTTTTCAAACCCTTCGAGCTCCACAGCTAAACAAGGACTTGGGTATGGCCTTGAAATAGACTTTTACAAAGACTTGTGGAAAGGAGGGTGGAAGACAGAAGTTTCACAAAGACACAAAGATGGGAATTTAAGGAAGCACATTTCAGCACTTTCATAGTCTATGCTGTTTTCCCTGGATACAAATGTAGAAAAAAAAAGGAGTTCAAAAGAGCTGACAATGTCTTAAACAGTCTGCTAATGCTGTATTGTATTGTATTGAAGAAGAAGAAAAAATTGTATCAAGATCACTTCAGGCAGACTAAAAGCTTTCTAGTGTCTTCAAAATACAAGGAAGCATCCAAATAAGGCCAAACTGCAACAAGTATTAACTAATAGCTTAAGGATTTAGGCCCAATTCACAGAATAAAATATCTCTTGCTCTTGTTAGTTATTTCAAAGGTTATCAGAAGAGAGTTTTAGTTGAAATTAGGAAGCAGAGGCTATTCATTCATCCTTCTCTATTGTGCTGTTTCTGTTAAAGTTCTAGAAAAAACATTTTTCAGGAACCATACCTTCTCTTCCTCTGTATACACCAAATCATTCAGACTCCTGAGATTAAAGGAAAAATAGTTTATCATATATAAAAACTCCCCGTTTTAAACATGGCAATTAAGGTTTATATTCAAACAGAGGGACTACCATTTGGAAAATCATTTAGTGTTTTCTTAAAGCTACTTAGGCAAACAGTGTGGAGTCACTGACACTTGAGAAAATTATGCAAATGTCTTACCTAAACACTGCTGACCATAAGCCATGTACTTGTACTGAGCTCCTTTCGATGAAGAACAGTGACCACACTTCATCAGCAAAAAATTCAAGTGTAGGCAAGTAAACTCCCTAAAAATTTGGCATGTCTGAGCTAGAAAGGAAAATTCCACCACTTGCACTTATCTGAAATTTAGCTGTCTCACATGAAAGACAAAGAAAAATAAATAGCACATGTAGGAGTTTACCAACCTTTCCTCCAGCTTGAGGAAGGAGTCAATTTACGTTCTGAAACAGCTAACTAGCTCTTCTGTTGCTTCAGGATTTTTTAATCTATTCTTTGTTTAATATTTCTTTGCAAGTGCAGAAGTGAAAATTTTTAAACCACAAACTAGAGAAGTAAGAATTTGCACTTCTGTAGAGCCTTCCACCAGGTGATCTTCTGGAAAACAAGAGAAAATGGCCTCAAGTTGTAGCAGGGGATCTTCAGATTGGCTGTTGGGAAAAACTTCTTCATGGAAAGAGTGGTCAAGCACTGGAACAGACAGCCCAGGGAAGCATCAAGACACCACCCCTGGGTGTATTTAGAGATGTGTAGATGTGACACGCGGGGAAATGGCCCAGTGGTGGACTTGCCAGCACTGGTTTAACAGTTGGACTGGATGATCTTAAAGGCCTTTTCCAACCTAAATGATTCTAGAGTTCTAAGATGAAACATTACACAAAGTGCCCACAGCCAGCAGGAGCCTGGGGAACTGCAGGTTATACAGCAAACAGCCCAGGTTAGAACCAGTCCTGTACAAACAAACACGAGATGAAGGACTGCAGTGTAGGAGAACAAAACTACTTTTGAGGCAAGGTCGTGTGGTGAGACTAATTATGATACATGCAAAAACATAAAATTTGGTAATACCTAATAAATTGTTAATGGAGACAAGCAGGGAAATTACTGCTATCTTGAATTAGTGTTTTCAGTTGTGACAGAAGTACAGAATCTCTCATTAAACAGAATCATTATTAAGTCAATGAACCATGTAATAACAATGCTTGTCCCCTCACATATTTCATCCCCAGCAGAGGTGTTCAGATGAAATTTCATGCACAGAAAGCAAAAGCTCTACTCTTTCATCAACAGACAACATCTTTGTGATGTGATTGCATTTCCCTCTCAACAGCAATGCACACATTGCAGCGTAGCACTTTAACAGGTTTGTAGGTTTTTTTCTTATTAAAAAGCCAACAAAAACCAAACAAAGCATAAACCTTAGGATATCTGTTAATATAGCTTACCATTTCAGGTCCTCTTTCCAAGTCTCCATTACTATCTTCCCTGTCCCTTTTCTCTCCCATAACATCATGGTGCTGAAGCATGTCAGTGTAAAGTGTGAGGCTAAAGACCACATTTTAGAACTAATCCTTGCTGAGAGCAGGGCATGAATATGTTTTTCTTCACAAATACATCTTCAATTCATTTTCTATACAGATTTCAGCACAACTTTTTCCTGATTTCAGAACTCCATACACAAGTTTTCTCAATACATCACCCCTGGACTGACAACTGGTACAGTAATTGATAATGTGTAAACACTAAGGTAATTCATTCCAAGTTAGACAGATGCTAGGAACACATTTTGCATCTATCTGCAACCAGCCTGAGGGACTTCTGACTTCGAGCACAGCCACTTCTTGCACTGGGTTTGAAGCTTGGTTTGCTTCTCCTCCCACTTGTCACAGAAGGCTGTTGGATTGCAATGAGCCTCTTTCAGTTGCTGCTGGACTTTCACTTCTGTGGGCTGCTATGGATGTGGAACTGCAGCCTCAGCCAATGTTGCCAATGTTGCTGCTCTGCCAGCCACTTTGGGAATATTTCCATCTCTTACTTTGCATGAAAAAGACACTGTTAATTTCTTATAAGACACAAGAGGCAGAACTCTTATCCAATATGCTTTACCTAAGAAAACTAAATAAGCACTGCTGTTTTTTGTATATTATATATATATATTTACATAAAAGAAAAATCTGTTATCTTTTTATTTGCTGGAGCTTCCTTGTATCACAGTTACAACTGGCAGATAACAACAGAAAAATTAAGTCAGCTATAGATTTTTGGTTCTCTTTCAAATCCAAATAAAAAATTTATGATGCTGTTCTGGAATCAGTCCTAAACATACATTCTTGGACTTGTTTTAAAAGAATTCTTTATTCCAAAAATAACTCTATATTCCAAACGTTTTGACTCAGTATATACTGCTGATATTAAAAGCTTACACAGCTTTTAAAAGCTTAAGTTATGCATATTTCCTTTGTTTCAGAAAGATACTGTACAGCTTTCATTGTCTCTGTAACAAATAGGTTGATTAAAATAAAACTTGTCAAGGCAAAGTTGTAAAATGTGATTCATGGCATAATGACTTTAAAATCAAATTCAGATCCCATGTAAGTAGATGCAACACTACATTTTTTTGTAGCAATGACTCATACCAGATCTGAACTTGGCTCTCTGTTAGAAACTGAAATCTTGATACCTCCATTACTGCAACATCAGCCAATTTTGTTTCCTCTGTAAATTTTAGTGGATTCTGTGTTTTAGAGCTGTCTTTAATTCAACACACTAGAAGGGTGCACAAATTCTTAAGGCACAAAATTTGGACAAAGAGCATCTGGCACAGACTTCCTGTGAGATCTTTGTCTCTGGAAGTATTTCTGCTTGAAGACCTAAAAATTCAAACAATAGGTCTTGCTATTTTTCTGCCTCTGACTCTGGGGTGCAATCCAGACCTCTAATTTGAAATTTTCTAGTTTGGTGTCTAGGCTTGTGTAAAGGTGTTTGAGGAGAGTTACACAGTTCAAAACACATGCTTTCACAGTACCTGTCTGAACAGTGATCCAACTTAAATATCTGTACCAGGGAGCTGGCTTTACCATGTATTCAACAGAAACAGATATTTCTTCTTCCTTTCATTGACTTCAGTTAACTAGTTGAAGTGAGTTACAACAATATGTCCTCAGAAGCAGCAATCCAAAAGCCTCTCTTCACCTGCAGAAAAGCCACACAGAGCTGGACCACAAGTTACAGTGATAGAACTTCTCTGGACAGTTTTTCCCTGGTTTTGTTTAAGCTCCAGAGTCTGGAATTCCTTCCCTTTCCCCAAACCTGTGTTATGTACCTAAAGACATCCTTACCGAGAGCTTGGCATTTGCCAACTGCTGCTGGCTTTTACACATAGCTGGCAGAGGAAGCTGCCAGAGGAGCAGGCCCTGCTCTCCATCAAGTTGCTGAAAGACTGACAGTCTCAGCCTCCACATGCCCAAACTACCTTTTGTCAAAGGAATGGTCTCTGATTTCTGCAAAGACAGATGTGGTTTGTGCTGAGAAAGAGGGAGCCTGACCCTATTGCATAGGGCCTGTATCTATGAGAGAGGAGTTTTACTCATTTCAATACAAAGTGAGGGAGAAGGACTCCACTTTCTGTAAGGTGAATAACTCAGCCAGCAGGTGACAGAACCCTCACATATGCTCTGGCCTTATGAATGCTCTGTTTTCTGCTGCTTACCTAAACACAGGCATCATCTGCTCAAACACTTGAAGTTAGGTAATCTTTCTGAAACCTTTAAAGCCTTAAATGAACAATTTTCAGGATGCCAATTGCTCCTCAACAGCTAAAACTTTCTATTCAGTCCAAATGCTGTAGCATTCAGATTCTGATCTGGATGATCAGCTAAATATGAAGCATGAAATATGTTTGTGTATATTCTCAAGTCCCTACAGTCATGATGTTTTCAATCTTTTCAAATACTTATGTTATAATGCTATCAGAGTAAATGAGGAAAGGGAAACACATCTCCCCATGGCAGCAGAGTTGGAACTAGCTGCTCTTTAAAGTCCCTTCCAACCCAAAGCTTGGTATAATTCTACAAGTACATTAAATTTTCATAATTTTACCTTTATAAATGCAAATTTATCTTATAAAGGCAAGCAATATAGTAAAATACATAATTGTCAATTAGCCATTTTTAGCAAATGAAATAGGAAAGGGATAAATAGGGATACTATAGTGTATCTGTATATAGAATATCAATGTATATCAGCATATATAAAGTAGATTAATATTGATCAATGCTATTATGTGTTAATTTACACAATACTCTTTTATATAATTATTTATGAGTGTTTAAAACTGTAGTAAATACTAATGCTGATGTAAAGCACATAAATAGTTAGGCCTTCAGCTCTGCTAATTCCAACAGATTCTTCCCACAACACTAAGCTTATCCACAGCCCAACTATTTTATGGTGCAACATTTTTAACTTCACATTAAATTAAGCACCGTTTGTAACTTAGAAAGAAAAACAGAAATAAAAAGGCTATTGAGGTATTGTATGAGTGAGTTAACAGTATTGTAAGAACTCTGGCTTCTGGAATTTCCTGAGTTTTGAGTGCCTGACTTTATGACTTGGTACTGCACCAAAACTAAAAATTTATTTATAAAGAAAAAGAGGGAACAAAACATAGCATACTTTCTTTGGGATTTTTGTACATGCTTTTGACTTCCTTAGTACATTATATAAATTGCCTAAGCACAACCTTACACCTCTTTGTCTAACATTGGCTAAACAGAGAGATAACAAGGAGGCCTCAGCAAACAATAATGTCATACACCATACTGCAGAGCACAGTGTGCTCCAGCTAGCTAGATCCACTACTTTTCACCTACTTTCCATCTGCTGCTCTCTCTAATCCTCATGCATTAGGGCATGCCAATCTGCTCTCTAAATCTTAGTAGCTCCTTGCTCCCACAAAATTCAGACTTAAGTAAAAAATGCCTTTAAAAATGTGACATGCAAAAGTGGATGCATGGCTTTGTGAATCTGGACAAGGCCATTTATACTGGCTGTACTTAGCTTTGTATTCACTCTTGCCTCTTGTCTGCTTAGACATAAGCTTTCTACTGCAAGAACTCTGTGCGCACTTCTGACTAATGCTAGAGCATCAAGGCTACCTCAAAGTTGGTGCACAGACTACAGGTGTCATAATCTGCAGAAACTCAAACCCTGCCAGCTGTCCACCTGATCCTACAGCTTCCCTGACTTTCAAGATACTGAGAGGCAACGCACGCAAGCCTCACGTACTGTTATTTCTTCCTCTGCTTAACAAGGAAGACTCCTACAGTGCAAGAAAAAAAAGAGGGGTCTTAGTTTATGGCCAGACTAACATTCATTTAATGGGGCACACCATTTAGTCTCCCCAAGGGCAATGTCACCGTGGACACATTATGAGCTTGTCCTGCACCTTACAGAAAGGAGCCCCAGCTGCTGCAACTCAACAATGAATCAGGAACACACTCAGAAGCAAAGTGGGGTTGGATTTTTTTTTTTTTTA
>VYXD01002467.1:161968-174696 GCA_013397195.1 Hylia prasina
TAAATAAAAAAAAAAACCCCTCTTGCCTCTCCTTTTTTTTTTTTTTTTTTTTTTTACTTTATCAAATAGCTTCTGTTGGACCTCATACATATACAGCTCAGACAGACAACCAAAGAAAAAATCATTGTTATTGCTGTTTCCATATACATGCAAGGCAACCTTTAAACTGGTTTAAAACATGTTCAAGGGCTTCTCTCCTTGAATAGCATCAAAGTCCTTACAGCAATACCGTGTAATCCTCAAATGTGTTTGTTTTACTGACACAGAAGATATAAACCAGACTAGAAAGTGGTCTTAGAATTGATGTTTATTGTGCAGGTCCCACATAAAGATATGAAATATATCTGATGCATGATATGAGAGCAAATAGTAAATGAAAACTAGAAGTTTGCTTCTGTACCCAATCAAAATAGTATACAGAGCTACCAGGAAAAAAAAAAAAGCCAGTCTGAAAAGAAATTTACAAGCACAAAAGCTGTCCTGCACAAAGAGCTAAATGCAGCATATGTTCTTCTAAATCTCATCCTATTTTGAGGAATTTAATCATGGATAAGCCTTTTGCTGCCACCTGTACAGAAATCAATGTACAGAGTACTTCAGGGCAGTGAAAATAAGTAGGGATACTGAACAGTTGAACTAACAGACATGAATCAAACCAGGGACCCAAACTTTTCCACAGTAAAATTTTATCCACGCTCGTCCTTGCAGATGGCAAGTTTAGTTGTTGTTCAGTAACATTCATTTTAATGTGAAATATTATTTCAACTTTGGCCTCTCATTTACCCAGTATAGAAACTACACAAGCAGTGGTGTCAGGTGTCAAAAGTGGCAGGTGTCAGAGAACAAACCTGTGGTAGAACCATGGAGCTGTTTCCAGAGCTCTGAAGAGACTGCTGGTGTGATGAGGGTGCTCACAACACTCTTATGCTGAGATCACAAACTTTTTCTCTGAAAAGTAGTTTTCCTACCTCACAGGCACGCCAGAGCAGAGTCCTGGAGGACCACTGACATCTGGTGGTCATTTCACTCTAAAGAAGACAAAGTTCAATATATTTAATTTTACTGTGATTTGATCAAATAATTTACAGGTGGTCTGACAGAAATACATGCCTTGGAAGCATTAAGTTACAGGTCTTACTCTGTGCTTATTAACTTAGTGGAATTTGATAGCTACAAGTAAATGCAGATGAACTGCAACACACAAACAACAAATTCAGTTAAAGCTGCCAGTACATTAATAGTATTGTTGGATTAAACCCACTCTAGAGATAATAAAGCTTTTCTAAATAGAGCATATTTAATTCAACAAGTTCTTGAGAACCACTGGATCATGAAATAGAATTATATAAAACTGTCTTTTTGACAAATAAAAAAGCACATTGTTTCCTAGGTAAGATGTTTCTTATTACTGAAAATGAGTAATGAGATTTAGGTCTACTTTTGCTAGACAACTAGAACAATATTAAATAATAAGCAGGCGTATTCAATAATTTTATCCATATTGATACGTGTTAGATGGTGAGACTGTCCAGACAGAAACTGCCTCACTTCTCCCCTGCAAACTTGAGATGAACTTCTTGGCACCTAAATGCAATTCTGCAGAGAGACCACAGCCACCAGCACTGGACCTAAGATGTATTTAGGCCTGTTAGCAGTGATTGTTGATAGGCAGACACTTAAAGCTATGCTTTGTTTTTTGCAGCTATGTACAACTTGTAAACAAAACTCTGAGGCTTTCAAACGTTCATCAAGCATACAAAAGTCTTACTAAACTGTCAGGAGAATTTTCAGCCCTTCCCAAATGCTTTTGTTGCTGCAAAATGATTCAAAGTCTACTTTCATGTAAACGTACATTTCTTGAAATGGGAGCTAATGATTAATTAGCTAAAACTTCTAAAACTCACAGCATCTGTTGAGTTGTAGGAAGTTATCAAACTGTTTTCCCACATCTTTCCTCCATGCTACAAGAGTGCAGTTTTGCAAAAAATCAGCAGTACAAATCACCTCCAAACTTATTGTATTTTTTAATTACCATCAACACGACCCCTATCCATAAGTAAACACATGCATCACCTGCTTAATGATTGCTAAATTTCAGCCTTACCTTCAGTCTAGGCTACCTAACCAGACTGACAGATAGCAAACTATTTTTAATTACTTATACAAAAAGGCATTGCTCTGCATGTGTTTTCTAGTCAGCTGTGGCACATTGTGGGCAAGCATTTTATAGACAGTGTAATTGCTAATGTTGCCAAGAAGTGTGCAAAAAATAGCCAGTGCTCAGAGTGAAACAGGAAAGGGTACATGGGACACTCTTATGGAGGCAACTGTATCAAACCACCCCAATGAAAGCAGCAAATGTGCACCAAGAGGGTTTGATATGATTCTGCCGGAGTTTGCAGCTGAGCCCAAAAGGCTTTTGAAAGACAAATGTCAAGTGTTTCACCCCCATTTGTATTTCAGCAAAATTCTAGTATCTGCTGTCCAGTGATGCCTCTGGAGAATTTCACTTGTGTGGTACACAAATCACTGATGTTCTTACCTGTTTCAGGTCTCTTCCTGTACTGCTGCATGAACATACACTGACAAAAGTGACTTCACAAGATTACTTTTTAACACATTCCTAAAGTCCAACTGCAAATCAACAGACAATAATCAGTACAGAGAAACTTGCTCCTGTACACAACAGGCACAATGTTCCAATTAAATCTTACTCTGAGCATTTAAAGTAAAAGCTATTTTCAGTGTTTTAACAATGCTGGTTTCTGCACAATAATGCATTTTATCTACAGTGAAAAGCTGTCACATTGCTGCATATCTTATAAATAAAAGCATTTTAATTAGGTCAGCTACTGGGTAAAGGAGACAATAACCACTTTAACAAAGCACTGTCACAGTTATAGGCCCTTGGCTGAAAAGAAAGTCTCTTCTTTCCCTTGTCATCCCCCCAACACATATTTTTGAAAAATATCTCAGCATTGCCTACCTAACTATACAGCAGCAGGAGATGATTATTCTGTGACAATGTTCTAATTCATAGACATAATCGTTCTTCAACATTTATATTTTACTGAAGATATTTTCCTGGGGGGTAGAGATGCCCTTCACTCACCACCAGGGATCAAGGATAGACAAGGTCTAAAAATAATTTTGCCTGGTTCTAATTGATAGCGCCATGTTGGCAAATCTCTTCCGAAGACACAGGAAAGTGAGATAACCCACCCCTGCCAGCATGCTGACCAGCAGGGTGGTGCCAAGAACCCTGGGAGCCCTTTTCTTGGCCACACGGAATGCTGTTGGCAGGACAGCTGAGATTAATATATTGTTGACGTGTCCCAAAACTTTGTAAAATGCTTTTCTCTTCACTACACGCTCATAATAAGCTTCCAAGTTGGGCCGCTTTCCATTTCCCCAGTTTCTTCTTGCTAATCCCAGGAACTTCAGGCGATGTAATGTGACAGCAAGTGACACATCTGCCAGACTGAAGAAATCACCACAGAGCCAAGGCTGATTTCCGTCTTCTAAGCAGAGATAAAGCATAAAGCATTAGGAACAAATGGAATATGAGCACATTTAGTTTAGTGCTACTTCAAAGTGCCGTCTAATAAAGAGCAACAACACTTCAGCTAAAATATGATTTTAATCAATGAACATTTTACTAATCTCTGTCCACTCTTTGCACAATATTGTAATCTTAGGCTCAGCAGCCTGGCCTACATTTGCTAAGGAAAAAAGATCTACATTCCAGCTTCATAAATTAAAACCCACAGTAAACACTTATTTTCCTCAACTACATTTCTCAAACCTGGATTAAATTAAACAGGATTGGAAAGGAGGAAGGCAGTTTAGCTTTTACTGAAAAGCTTTCACTTGTCTGAAGAATTTATCATCTTGCCTGTGTCACTCAGCCCTGTGGCATTCACTCAAGAACTAATTCCAGCTAACTTGTTGGAGGCTTTCAAGTCAAAAAGAAATGGCTCCGACGACTGACTTGCACCAAACATATCAGCCCAGTGAGACGAGAGAATTGTCTACCTATCCTTCTTTTGTGTCTCTTAGACCCCAAAACATGGGGATTTTACACTGAGATGTTTGAGAAGTGACAAATATTCACACTGTTCACCACTAGCCAGGAGCACAGATGGAGACCCCAGGTACCCTCTCCAGTCAAAGGAAATAAAGAGGTGAATCTTCCTGGAATGGCTCAGAGAAGGCACTGCCAGGCAGCATCACACTTCACTGTCAGGGATCTGAACCACCACCACCTGAAGGGGCTGACGTACTGACTATACCAAGAGCTTTTGAAACCCAGGATATGAAACTTGATAGCCAGCACAGCTATCACAGCTGCCAGCATAAGTACTCTGCTCCAGCCTAGATCTCGAATAGGGAGGACTATGCTGTTCCCATCTGATTTGTAACTTTTGCAGTTCATCCCACACAGCAGGCATGCAAAAATGCTGGCACCAACACTCAGCAGCACCCCTCTGGAAACAGAGAAATTTTGCAATCTCCTTTCCAACACATTTTCCACCAGAGAAAAGCAACAGCTTGTCATGAAGCTGGTACCAGACCATTTTGGCTGGTTACATGGGTCTGGAAGGAAGGCCTCTGTAGAAAAGCAGTGTATCCTAGGTTGCTGAAAGGATACCTGGCAATTCATCCAACACATTAAATAAGATGATGGAAAAGACCAAAGAATCTATCCTGTGTGAAAGAGAGATGCCTGCAGTGGCAGCAGTAGTAATTGAGAGATTCAAGCAGTTGCAAGAGAAGCAGGAGCTCTGACTTTGATCAGGACTTGGAGAAGCGCAGATCACAAACCTCCAAAGCGGGAATACCTCAGACAAAATTCCAAGAGGCAATAGCCCCACGTTTTACAAAATCCTGTAAATTGTGATCCCAGCAGTTTTCATAAGCTCATCAATACTGCATCAGTTGACTCCTTGGAAAGGCTACTTAGCAGAGAAAGGAAAGGGGCTGCTGAAAATGATGGCAGACATAGTTTGCTGAACAAAATTCTTCCATCCTTTATAAGTTACAATATTTTCTGTGACTCTTTCATTGTTGAGTCAGTAGAAAACTTAATCTAGATTTTAAACTGCTGGTTCAAACCTACAGTTGTGACAGTAACCAGTAATTATTACAACAGCTATTTATAGAGCTAAATGCAAAAAGTTATTGATTTGAGCAGATGCAGTTGATATTGACTGATGCTTCACACAGTTCCCAGTGAAGTCAGGGGAAGGACTCCTATTAGCATGACTGGGAATTGAACCACACTGTGAATAAGCAGAAGGCTAATCCAATTTAAACAGAATTTAGGATGCTGACATGTTTAAGTGCCTGTGGGTATAGATCAGGGGGAAGGTCAGCATTGCAGATGTCCTTGTAGGAGTGTGTTACAGACCTGCTAGCCACCATGAAGAGGCAGATGATGCATTCTACAGGGAGGCTGGCAGAAGTCTCTCAGTTTCCAGCCTTTGTACTAGTGGCGGACTTCAGCCTCTCAGATGCCTGCTGAAAATGCAGTGGAGAGGAGGCAGTCTAGGGGATTCCTGGAGCGTGTAGAAGAAAGCTTACTCTCAACTGGAGAAGGAGTCAAGGCTAATGTGGTGGTCTGTGGCCACCTTGGACACAGCAACCATGAAATTATGGAGTTTTCAGTTCTGGGTGAAGTAGGGAAAGGCACCAGCAGGACTGCCACCCTGGACCTCTGCCTGGCAGACTTTGGACTACTTAGGAGATTGACTGACAGAGTTCCTTGGGAGTCAGTCCTGAAAGGCAAAGTAGTACAGGAAGGGCAGGCAAGACTTAAGGATGAATTCTTAAAGGTACAGGAACAGGTTGTCCCCATATGCTGTCAGGGAAAAAGACCAGCCTGGTTAAACAGGGAACTTAGGCTGGAACTCAGGGTAAAAAGGACTGTGTCTCTGTGTCTCATCTCTGGAAGGAGGGGGGTAAGTACAAGGATGTCATGAGATTATGCAGGAGAAAATTAGAAAGAAACACAAACTGGAACTTAATTTGGGCGCTGCAGTTAAAGACAACAAAAACAGTAAATACATTGGCAGCAAAAGGAGGGCTAAGGAGTCTCGATCCTTTGCTGGATGAAGGGGGAAACATGGTAGGGGATGAGGAAAAGGTTGTAGTACTTAATGCCTTCTTTGCTTCAGTCTTTAACACCCAAAACCCGTGGTCCTCAGGATATCCAACTCCCAGAGCTGGAAATTGGTAATGGGGAGCTGAGTGAAGCCCCTGCAATCCAGCAGAAAATGGTTAGTGACCTGTCATGCCAGTTAGACACCCACAAGTCTATGGGTCAAGATGGGATGCGCCCAAGAGTAAGAAAGGAGCTGCCAAAAACTTGCCAATTATTTTAATCCTTTATCAGCAATTCTGGTTAACCACAGAAGTCTCTGTTGCCTGGAAATTAGCAATGTAATACCCATCTACAAGAAGGGTCAGAAGGAGGACCCAGGAAACTACAGACCTCTCATCTTGGCCTTGGTACTGGGAAACATCATGGAGCAGATTGTCCTGAGTGTCACTAGAAGGCATGTGCAGGACAACGAGGAGAAAAGGCCCAGCCAGCATGAGTTTACAAAGGCAGGTTTTGTTTGGCTAACCTGACCTCCTTCCATGAACAGTGACCCACTTACTGGATGAGGAAAAGGCTGTGGATATTATCTAGACATCTGTAAAGCTTTTGACCTGTCTCCCAGAGCATTCTCCTGGTTAAACTGGCTTGGATGGGTACATTCCTCACTGAATGAAAAAATGGCTGGATGTCCAGGCCCAGGGAGTGTTGGTGAATGGAGTTACATCCAGTTGGTGGCTGGTCACAAGTGGGGTTCCCCAGGGCTCTGTATTAGGGCCAGTCCTTTCTAACAGGATGAGAGGAAATGGCATTAAGTTGCACCAGACGAGGTTTAGATTAGATATTAGAAATGTTTTTCACTGAAAGAGTGATCAGGCACTGGAATAAGTTGCCCAGGGCAGCAGACAGCAGGATATGGTTTTGGTGTGGTTATGATGGTGCTAGGTTGACAGTCAGACAAGATCATTAGAAAGTCTCTTTCAACATTGATGATCCTGTGATTCTGTGAAAAATTTGACTTTCATTTAGGTGGAGGCAGGTAAACAGGACTGCTTTCCAAGAGGGTGAGGGAAGAGGGTTGCCTAATGATTAGAGCAATTATTCAGATTACTTATTCTGCATGTGCCACATATATCAGCAGAGTATATGCACAAGATTATAATAAACCAGTGTTAAACATTAAGGTTGTGATCATTATAGTGAACTGAAGCCTCCACCTATAACATCAACATTCTGTAGTTAATTTTTTTTTCTGAGTTTGTTGATAAAAATACTAAAAAATTGCACAGCTAATTATTCTCATTTTGCTGAAAATGTGATCAAGCACTCTTGCAAGACAGTGAGAACTCACTGACTGGAACAGCAAAGTAAGCTAGTATTTAATACAGTATTGATCCCTTCTGTGATGTATAAATCAATATATACTAGAAGTATTAAATCTGACACATTTAAAGTTGTTTTATAATGGTGCTGTCAACAAGTTTACTCAGTACCCTCAAAGAGAAGTATAAAAAGGATTTAACAAGAAAAATTCCTTACCTGGTGTTTCCTCATTTCGCCGCTGCAGTTCAGTCTCAACCTGATCCAAAACCTTTTCCAGTTCATCCAGTATTTTCTTTAGGTATTTTATATTATCATGATCCAGCAGTTTAGACTAAATAGACACACAAGTTAGTGTTTTAATAATTGTGCTGAGTTTATACTTTTATCAGAGAAGCTTATACTTAGGATACTACAGTGTTTATTCATAAAATATGATTATTTTCTCCATATAGTCAGCTGGACACTACATGGATACTGGTGACAGTTCAGAAAACAAGAAAACTTAAAGGTGCCATATATTAAGGTTTGCCTAACCCTGCAGGGTGCTCAACAGCCCAACATCAGCACTGATGTGCACTTACCTTTGAGGTCAGTGGGATCAGTCCAGTACTTCAGCACACACCTGAAGTGTGTAGCTGATCTGAAGACATACTGTTTCATGCCTTGAAGGGTTAAACCACTGCATGACATTACTGGTAATGACAAGTGAAACAAATGTTTATATCGTGACCAAAAAACCGAACACTAACAAGCTCATAATAAGGAGGGCCATATAAAGAGGTTTCTTACCTTAAGGCGCTTCTGTTTTGCTATATAGGCATCTTGAAGGTCTGGATTTTCTTCTGCAAGCTTCTTCAGTTCTGATTCTGTGTTACTTATTTGGCCTGATTTAAAAACAAAACAAACAAAAAACCCATAAGGCAAACAAAAAAAGGAATGACAAATATTAGCTATATCCAAACATACTCATAATACAATCCACAGGAACTGATCAATCACCTGTGTACAAATATCACGCCAAAGAAATTGGAAGTGCTGCTTCAATACAGCATTTGCACCAGGTTAGGATTTAAATACATCACATTTTGGAAAACTTAAATGCTTTTGAAATTGACCCACCACACCTTCAGCTCACCAGTTTGCAATGTGAAAGTGCTGGTAGGCCCACACTGACATTTTTTGTCATTGTACGTCATAAGAATAATTTTACAGCAAAAGCCTAAATGCCACTGAATATGGAGCCAAGGTGTTTCCATTTAGCTACAAATGTGATGCCAAAGTCTGTGATCATTTCGGAAATGTTCTTTAAGAACTGTGTGCATGTCCTAGAAAAATATTCATTACATGATTTAAAGAAGTAATGATGTGAAAAGTTTAAGTTGATTTTACTGATTTCTACTACACGTGTATAGCCTTTTCCTTAAAATAAGGCTTTTCTTGAAAATGCCGTACTTATATATCTAGAATACCAAAAGACAGATTTAAAAATCTTCCAAAAGTATTTCTAATCATAAATCTATAACAAAAGACTAATTATAGAGCATGAATCACCTCTCACTTGTACTGGATAATAAACTTTAGTTACAATTAAGTCTGATAAATTAAACTGATAAAAATTCTTTCTAGAGAATAACAAACTCACTTTTTTATATATTCATTTCAACATGACTGTGAAAGCCATCCTTCAATATAGTGTATGAAGAAATTGAAGGATGTACTCATACAACTAAAATCTTACATATGCAATTAATTATTTACTTGGATTTGGTATGCATAAACATAATACACAACTGGCTCATGCCTTATTATATCTAGCAGTCAGGGGAAAAAAAAAACTGTTTCAAGCTGAAAATGAAACCATCCAGGAGAAGTTGGAACATGCAAAAGAATTGTAAAGAAACATTCACAGGCTTTTCAAAAAAATGCTTCAAATCAAAATATGTAGGCTATGCTTTAAGCATAAAAAGATAAGAAAAATCCCAATTTAGACGAGCAATAATGTGAGTTCTACCAGTATGAATATGTGCAAACTGAGAACAATTTACACCAACTAGAAGCTAGAGCAGAGGAGTACATACAGCAAGAAAAGTAGAAGACAATGTTGTAAAGTGAACTGTAATAAAAGCACTGATTATTACCATGTGAAAACAGAAAAACTATCCACAATGCCTATTAGTAAAGCACAACTATTAGGAACTGTTTGTTTCCACATTTGGGAAAAAAGCAAAAACCAAACCACCAAACCAGACAATGCACTGATTAAGTAAGAGAATAATTCATGTTCTTGGACAAGGGTGTGTGGCTTTAAACTGAAGAAGGTAGATTTACATTGGAGATGAAGAAGAATTCTTTCCTGTGAGGGCAGTGACGCACTGGAACAGATTGCCCAGAGAAGCTATCTGGGAGGGAGTGGACTTCCCTATCCCTGGGAAGTGCCCGAGGTCAGGCTGGATGGGGTTTGGAACAGCCTGGTCTTGAGGAAGGTGTCCCTGCCTACAGCAGGGACATTGAATCTAGATAATCTTTAAGGTCCCTTCCAACCTAGACCATTCTATGATTTTATGATCCTAGGATTCTATGTTACTTCAGTAACATCAATCATGCAACTATATGGAAAATTAACTGCTTGCTTTCACTTCTGACAATGTGTGGCTAGTAAGAGAAATGATTTACCAAAAATTTTAAGAAGGATAAGACATTTTGTTGGAAATGTGATTTCTCAAACTAATACAATATCACCTTTTATGACATCATGGACTTACTAACAGTATTGTTGTATTACATTTCAAAGACTCTACAGTATTTGACTTTGTTCTACAAAGCATTCTAAAACATCATTAAAAAAATCAAGACTATATAAACCACTGACGTTGACAAAAAAACCAGAGATCTCAGAATGTAATTGTAAACAGGGAATCATCATCCAGCCATGCTGTCAGGAGTTGATACTTGTCCTAGAACTACTTAGTTGTTTTGTAATACACAGAAGGAAACATAATGGCATCAATTAAAAGGTTGCCTTTTAAATGGTACAAAAAAAGTATCTCCAAAGACACCTCAAAAATAACATTTCCTCCTTCCCATTTTCAAATCACAACAAAATACACAAGCAATAAAAAGTACATGCACAAATCATCAAGGACTGCAACTAAAACTTGTAAACTATGCTCAGTTTTTTGTGTTTAAGGTGGACTTAAGAAAGAAGAGGAATGTAATGCAGCAACCTGATAAGTTACAGACATTCAGAGCTAAACCAGTACATACTACGGATTCTGCTGGTAGCATAGGCTGGAATCATGGAGTCCACTGTTAACTCAGGGTGCAGGATGCAGCCATGTGTGTAGGCATCCATAGGCAGGGAGTCTAAAAGCTCTCTGTAGTGTTGCACCCTTGGATAATACATGCTCCCCTCTTCTGGCATTAATCTTGGTACGTCTTCTGCAAAACAAAGTTAAAAACAAAAGTTAAGAAAGAAGAATTGCCACAACACAACACGAAACTTCACGAGGACACAGTGATGAGCAAAGCAGGAAAAAGCTCCGAGTTTATTTACAAAACTCAATTTTATACGTTACTAAAGGTGCCTGTGGATTGGAGGATGAAATCCCACCTCCCAAACCACATTGGTCAAGACAACT
This sequence comes from Hylia prasina, assembly GCA_013397195.1. Lineage (NCBI taxonomy): Eukaryota > Metazoa > Chordata > Aves > Passeriformes > Sylviidae > Hylia > Hylia prasina. The sequence goes on from VYXD01002467.1 coordinate 173,030, forward strand.
GTCAATCAACTTTCTCCTCCTACCTAAAAATATGTAAACAAAAAAGGACAGTTAGGAAAATTAAGCTATTGTTTATAGTAAAAAGTGTAAAAAAGTAAAAAATCTGACTCCAATATAAAAAACAAATCAGAAGGCCTAGAAAAATCCTCAAAACCAGGGTGATAAAGAATCATCTAACTGACCAAAGTTCATTCAGCTACGTCCAGCTGGGACAGGTGACACAGGCACAGGTAAGAAAGCTTCACTTTTTCCCCAGCATAACTCAACGGTGTGATTGCAGCTCAGAGAAATGTATATTTGTAGTTCATTTTAAAATGTTTTATAATTCCAATTCCTGTGCAGCAATCACATAAACACATATTTAAGAGGCTTTCAAATCAGAAAACCACACTCAGCTCTGTTACGTACATCTAAGGAATGGGTGACCATGACATACAACCCTATAATGCTCTCACAGTTGGGCACAGCTGAGACTCCAGGAAATTGTTATGGCTGAAACTTTATTGCTCCTGCAATGATGTAAAAATTACAGTACAGGAATCCTAAGCAAAGCATGATTGGAAGTGTTCCTGCACACCGATGAGTTTTACCCTACCCTCAATCTACCTGGGCCCCAACTCCTTTTTTGACTAAAAGACAGCACAAATTATGTTCACTCAACAATGAAGTTTTCTTCCTGCCTCAGAAATTGCAGCACTAAGTCTCTGAAATAGAAAATGATGCCATCTTCACACCTATACAAAATACAGCTCTGCATTTCCTTCAAAAATTGAGTCAGGTTTTTTTGTTGGTGCTTTGGTTTGGTTTTGTTGGGGTTTTTTAACACTACCAGCACAAAGAACTTCAAAACCCTGCATGTGATCACTTCCAAGGCTTCTTTTCCTGTTCTTTTACCCCTCCATTCCATTTTGGCTCCAAAAATAATTTGCTCATTCTACTTCCACTGCTCTACAGAAGATTATTCTGAAATTAAGCATGTTTCTTCTTATCTCACAGAGAATCTGGACCTGCTTGACAAAGGCAGTTATGCAGGCAGTCATGCAGCCAAGAGTCACACAACTCTGTTCAGTATATTTTTCATGGCAGCATCAGGCCAGGGTTAGTGCAGCACAGTGCTCTTGCCATTCCTGGCCTCTCCATCCTTCCTGAAGGGCTAAGGAGGACAGTGGTAGGTTTTTACTTATAAAGGTTTACTTATTAAAGTGCTGGAAAGCCTCCAGTTCACTTTAGAAGAACATGTTTTCAACCCAACTGCTAACTATTAGAATACCCTGCTTCCTTGTGAGACTACAAACATTTCCTGCCCAGAAGGAAGAGTCCTGCAGCAACACAGCTGCCCACAGCATTGCTGCAGGCTACGGGGTGAGGTGAAGAACCACATATTGAAATGCCTGTGGGATTACCATCTACAAACGTCGCTTCAAGGTAATCAATAATCTGCGTTGCCTCACAGATGATGTTTTCCCCATGGATCAGGACGGGTACTTCTCCAGAGGAGCTCAAGCGCATGAACCACGGCTCGTTGTGCTCGCTCAGCGGCAGGTTCACATCGTGCTCCTCGCACTTCAGCGCCTTCTCGGCGATGGCCAACCGCACCTGGAACGCACCGCCGGGGTCACCGGGGCGGCATCCCCGCCCGGCCGCTCTCCCGGCCCGCCTCGGCGCAG
>VYXD01002467.1:175146-193146 GCA_013397195.1 Hylia prasina
TTATTTGGTTTCTGTTTGGTTTTGTTGTTTGTTATTTTTTTTTTTTAAGCACTGCTTCCAGTATGAATTTCAGGGACATCGGCAACACGCGCTTGGGGGCGGGGGGTAAAAAAATAATACCATAAATCATCCTAAATTAGACCTTGTGGGCATAGATCTTCTATTGCAGAATGAGTCAGCAAGAAGGAACAAAGCTTTCAAATTACTTCTTTTGCCTCCAGATGTGTTCTTTCAATCTCAAGAGATAAAGTTTCTTAATTATTATTTTTTTTNCCACGGCCGCTCCTCTCCATCCCCCATCCCTCCGTTCCCCATCCCTCCATCCTCCATCCTTCCATCCCCCCTCCCTCCATCCCTCCCGCCCCGCTGCCGCCGCGGGCGCGCAGGGGCTGCGGGCACGNAAATCTAACAGTTTTGCAAGGCTTTTTTTCATTTTCCCTGTGTGAAGCAAGGTCCTTTCTGAAAAGCATTTGATAACAAACAATGGCTTACATCATCAGGAAATCTCTCCTCTGTATCTTACACTGGAGATAGTTTGGAAGACGTGAATGCTGATAGTACATTAGACCATCTCAGCAAAAGCAGGCAGATTTTAGCAAACTAAAAAGAACAATGTGAAATTACAGAGCCCAGAGTATTGTTCTCTTCATTCTCACTGCTCAATTCCCAGTAAAGGCTACTACTTCAGATAAGCCTGATAACTCAGTCCTACGTGCCATTTTTATGTAACAGATGAACCCCACAATCAGTATCTGAAAGACCTGAACATAGTATGTTGAGAGCTGTATCCCAATAACAAGAAGATTTAAGGGAAATTTTGACTAATGTCAAAAAATTCCCTAAGCAAGGGAATGGATTTAAGGCACTGGGACAAGGTAATGGACAAATCTCATAAATAAAAAGGTAAGAAACAAAAAGACAACAAAAAGCCAAACAAAAAGCTGTACTGGTCATGGGAGTAGGCACAAAGGCAGCCCCATGCCTTCCTCAGAGACCACTCCCTGCTATAGTCACAAACCAAAATAATCTCTTCATGATCAGAGGCTTCTCACAAATCCCAGCTGATAGCCATCAGTGATAGCAATGGTAAATCCTACATTTGGGGGAATTTAATTGTTATTCTTCAAAAAGTTGGAGAATGTGCTTAGAACTGACAACAAGTATGCAGTTGATGGCATTACAGCTGGATTTACTTCTCTTTAAGATACCTGTCTAAGGTACAAGTGCTGGAATATCCTCTCATGCAAAAGGGCTTTAACCTGTCACTCACCAATACATGGATATTCTCACAGGTCTCTGCCTAGGCTGCTGTACAGCTGTTTCTCACAGCTAGATCTTACAGTAACTCAAAGGAAAGAACTGGGAACTGTTTTGGTTTTTTTTTTTAATTTACATGAACTAGGCACTCTTTCAGGTTTCTGTTTTGCTTTTTTTTCCTTAATTTTGCCTTTAAATCAAAATGCCTTTTCATCAATTACCACATAGACCACTACTCCATTTCTCTTGGTACAGCTAATAAATTTAATATCACACATGGACTTCTGTGTTTGAATTATATTTTGTTAGCTGGTTTAGATGTCTAGAAAGGCAAGGAAATATATCTATCTTAAAACACAATAAAGAAAGAAGGACCAGCGAGAACAGCATTTCCTTCTTCAGACTTCTTCAGACAGAACAGAGAAGCTGCAATCATATACAGGTGTTTCTTCTTCCTAACCTAGTCATCCGTGTTGCTATGAAATACAGAAAGGACACTGACTTGTTGGAGCAGATGCAGAGGACCAGATGATTAGTGGTATGGAGCACCTCTCCTATGAGGAAAGGGCTAGGAAGATTGGGATTGTTCACCCTGGAAAAAAGAAGGCTGACAGGTTACCAAACTGTGGCCTTCAGTACCTGAAGGGATCCTACAGGAAAGACTAAGGGGGACTTTTTACAAGAGCATACAGTGACAGGACAAAGGGGAATGCCTTCAGACTTAAAAAGAGGAAGTTTAGATTAGATATTAGGAAGAGATTCTTTATTGTGAGGGTGGTGAGGCACTGGAACAGGTTGCCCAGAGGAGCTTTGGACTCCCCATCCCAAGAAATGTTTGAGGCCAGATTGGAAGTGGTTCTGAGCAACCTGGTCTGTTGGAAGGTGTCCCTGCCCATGGCAGGGGTGTTGGAAGGGGATGGTCTTTAAGGTCCCTTCCACCCTAGGCCATTCTATGATTCTCTGATAAATACCACCCCACGTTTATAGTCCCGGTGCAGCTGAAGGAGGGATGCCTGCGGCTGGGATCCCTCCAGCCCGATAGGGCTGTTCCCAGCCTGACCACACGAGGCCTCCCTTTGCCAAAACACGGCGCGTAGGACCTTCTTCCGGAGATGAAGAAAAAGGGACGATTCCTTTCCCTTCCGAGAAGAAAGGAATCCATCCATCCTATGTTTGCCCCTCTACCTTCTCAAACCCACAAAAAAGGAAGCAAAAGGGCCAGATTATGAAAAAGCTCACCACATCCTGGGACACTTTCTTCCACAAGCATTTACACAACCAAAATAAAAGTCTCTTTAAAGGCGTGTTTAATGTGTAAGTGCCATGAATACACAAGCGGCACAAATGCAAATCTGACTGGCATCTTGCCATTTCCAAGCAGACCCCTAGCTCTGTGGGATAAAACATTTTTCCTACCACACTGATGTTCTTGCCCTGTTTCTCTACATGGCCTCTCCTGGGCCTTTTTTAGCATCCTATACACGTTTACAAAAATACATGTATATATGCACACCCCTCTACAAGTCTCTTTAATGCACATATTTTTACATCATGGAAAGAAAATAGCATTTACAGCTAATGCTAAAAATAATAATAAAAAAATTTGATAAACAGTTATATAAATTGGGTCAAAGATCTGGAAATCAGTATTCTGATAATCAGTTTTCTTCTTTACGTCACCTTTCACTCCATGTTATTAACAAGAAACACATAGGCCAGATGTGTCATTAAAGTAATTAATGCAAGTTAAAAAAATAATGATTTTTTCTTATCAGATCAATTCATTGTACATACTGAAAGACAAATTTAGTAGACTACAGGGATTAAAAAAAACCCCAACATTTTTATTTTTTTTTCTATGCCGGCAGAACCATTTTAGCTGATAATTAGCTGGATTCTGTGTAGGAATCATTAACAGATGCATTGGTTCAATTCCAAGTGCAGAACTGGCCTAATTGACAGTGTTGCAGGAGTTAATACTCGTTGGAAAAGTAAGACAGGTTCTGTTCTGGACCTTCTGTCATCAGTGGTTATTGACTAAATTCCACTGGCAGATGCTGTTATATTGGTGATGATATGAGTCAAAACACGATAGCATTGAACTGAGGTACACAGCTGAGACTTAATACTGACACAAGAACTCACAAGAACTTTAAGATGACTGAAAAATTAGATATGCAACTATATAGAAAGAGTGAGAGCAGCATTATGTCTTGATAGTCACAGCTGAGACTGTGTCCTAATTTAAGTGCATATAAAACCATGGAGCAATGGCAATTCTAAATAGCTGATTCATGTTCTCAGGAAATATAATTAGTTACCATTTTACATCCAACAAAATCAACTTATAATAGAATTTATTTCATTACTTTCAAAATTACTTATCATACTAGGTTTTCTTCAGGGATTTCACCTTCAGGGATTTCACATTCTCAAAATGCTGCCAAATTTTCCCTAAATCTATAGTATTCCTGTTAGATGCAGGCGTTTCATGTGTAAATATTTCAGCAATACTGCTTAATAATTAATTTTTATATGAAATTCTTAGTTTTATAGCAAGCCCATTTCAAAATAGTTATTAGTAATTTTGATGTAACAAAAATATTAGTTGTTCTAATGATATATAAACCTCAACAGTTTTGATGATTGGAATTAATTTTCCTGAAGTATTAGGCTTTTAAGGCACACACAGAAAGAGGATTTAATATATTTTCATAAGGTGAAAAAAGTGCAGTTTCTTAGCTGTAAAGCTTAAATCTAGGTATTAACATTAAAGCATTATCGAGTCTATCCCTCTTCAAGCTTTTATGTAAACAGCATCTTTACTATAAAATCTAACCTATCAGCCAAATTAAAAAGATTTAAAACTGTTTTTATACTTGCCCATGTTTATTGTCTCTGTGCACATGTGTAATATGCTGGCTCACAAACCTGGATCATTACCAAGCTTTTAGGAACAATTCTGTATTGTCACTTCACATGCTTCATCTTCCCTCACAAAAACTTAGAGGAGTAAACCACAACAGTGAAAACTTTGTTTCTCTGTGCATAGCATCCAGGTGTTGATTTTTATATTGGTTTTAATCCAACAGTGATGACATTTTGTTTGCACAGAACTGTCTGGCACGCTGGCTTTTGGTTGTCCATTATGATTCACATATTATCACAACACAAACAATGAATATAAGAAATAGTACCTTCCAGCTACTGCCTTGGCTAAAACCAGAGTGACAACATTGACCTTGTAAAATAGATTGGACAGATGCTGAAACAAAGTCCACCAAAGTTAGAGGGGTGATTTGTACTGACTTCAGTAGGTCCTCTTAGGCCAGTTCAAATTCTATTACAATCACAATGCAAAATATAAATATCCAGTAACTGGATGACACCCAAACACAGAAAGCCTTAAGAAAATATAAGGAGTTAAATACAATTTTGTAAAATGTCCTTTCAAGTCTCATGTGGTATTTTCTTTGACTAGAAAACAGTTTTAAAGATCTTTCCTGAAAAATTATAGAAATCAGATTCTTTCCATCGCTGAAACAAACCCAAAGTTTAATAATTTTTTAAAAATTCTAAAAATCTTGTAATACTTTCTATTGGAAACTCGAACACTTTGATAAGTTAATTTGTAAATAAGTTTAAACATTTAATCTTTTTCCAGCAAACTGCTCAAAAAAATAGCTTTAAGATGCTTTAAAGCATAATTATGTACTTCCACACCTTGTTATTGACAAGTAAAAAAATAGGGGCCACTAAGAAAGATCCATTTCTTTTAACAACATTAATCACTGGGACAACATAGAAATATAGGTCTTATTTAAATAAGGAAATTCTTGTTTCTTCGGCCTTAGTTCTTGCTGTTTGCTCATTGCATTTGTCAGCCTGTATCTGTCAGCCTTCTTGTGCAAGGTGGACTAAAACTTAACCAGTAACAGGCAAAATATTTCAATTAGACTCCTTGAAATCTCATTTCACAAGACAGATATCTGTGTTAGACAGAAGTAAAAAAAAAAAAAAAAAAAAAAAAAAAAAAAGTGCTTTGAAAAGCTACAGTCATCATCTCTCCCAGAGCACCCTGCACCAGCACAGCAGCAGGGATGGAGGCTGTTCTGTCCTGGGCCACCGTGGGCTCCACAGGAAAACCATGGTTGCTGTCTGGCAACGCAGCTAACATGTGCTCATGGCAGGGTGGGAGCCATAAGTAGAATATTTTCTCTTGCTAAGGCTTCTTTTCCCCCATTCTAAATCACATCATTTATGCATCACTATTGCATTTTACCGAAATGTCTTTTCAAATTATAGTATGGCAGAAACAACAAGGAAATTGTAGTGGTCAATTATGATACATCAATTTACTGTATATTTACTGAATTTTGAAAACTACTTAATTCTTATTGCTTGACATAAAAGAAAAGCAGAATATAAACCAGAATATTAAATTCACTATCAGACAGCATGCAAACATAACATTCACCTAACTCCTCTCAATAAGACCCTCATTTGTGAAAGTAAAAATAGGACAAGATACAGTTTTGGGCAGCAATAGATCTGGGCACTGAATCACTGTCTATGTTCTTTTGGCACTGACTGAAACATGCTGGCATGATTTTTTCTCAACTGCATAACGTCACTCACAAATAGAGAACAAATACCAGAGCTACTGCTCTGAAAACACACTTCCCCTATCACATTTAAAGAAATCCCAATGAGATTTTCTTAAGAAAAATAGAGGTAGGATATTAGTGCCAGCTGAAGGCAGGAATACTTGCTATTTAGCATTTACTGAGTTATCTGGAGAAAGGGAAAAAAAAGGCACTATGCAGAGAGAGGGATGAATTTAAATCCCGTGTGTGTAACTGATACAAATGAAAGTATGAAGTTGTCTCTGTGCCCTGTGCGAGCTCAGGGGAGAAGTGAGGGCAGCAGGCGATGGTATGTGTCTGAAATAACAAACCCTCTCCACTAACACCCGAGCTAATGCACTGGTGCAGGGGCAAAGCCAGAGGAGAGAAGCTGCAGAAGCTGAAACAAGCTTTTCAAACTTTACAGAGATGTGCAAACTGGTGGGGGGGAGGAGGAAGACGTGGTGCCTTGGCTTAATTCCTGTAGTGTCCTGTCAAGTCCATCAGGCAGGACACAAAGGCAGAAGTTGACCTGTATGTTACAGTCCTCAGAGCAAAATACAAGCATTATATGAACAGAACTTTGGGACAAGGAAGTAAGAATATTCTTTCGGCCCAGGAGGATGATCTAGCTTTTCAAAATGAAGAAATTGACAGGGTTAATTGTTGGCCTTGAATGATTAAAAATTCCCCTCTAACGTGCTAGATAGACCACTGCCACAGACCTTCAGGGCTATCTTACTTCATTTCAATATATTGCACAAAGTGAGAAATAACTGAAACTGGAAAAAAAAATTAAATCTCAGATTTTTCTCTGATTTCACTTTACAATATATTTTATAAGTCCTGTTTTGACATTGTGTGTGACCCAAGACAGTTGAACAAAGAGCTATTTTTCAGTTCACCTTTCCTCCTCTATAAAAGCTTCATGCTTTAGCAGTTCTAAGTCACTGGAAAACATAAGCTAACTTGAAACGGGAGTCTAACAAGCACAGAGTTCATATTTTGGAGCAGGTTTTAATACTGTGATTAAATTTGTATTCCCCCTAAACTGCATTTTGTTTGAACTCTGTGGCTTGCGATCCCGTTTCCTCCCGTTTTCTTGATGTCAGCTACTTCAGTGCTGGCAGAAGATCCCTCTGAACTGCAGCTGCATTTGTAAATGTTTCATCAAAGGCCTGAAGGTCTGGTAAGCAGCAGCCCCGGTGGGTGCTACGAATGTGATCTGGGTCTATCTCGGGGAGGAACAGCATGACCGTATTTACTGCTGATGCTATTCTGGGGGCTGGATGACGTGCTTCTCCCCTCTGGCTGAGCAACACTTGCCCGTTCATCTTTCAACGCTCACTCCCAGCGTGACAGGACGAAATAAAACAAAATTTACTGGTAGCAAGCGTACTTGCATATTGAAGACTTCCATTCTAACAACTTCATGCACACACACAGTCTTATTTCAATAATCACGTTAAACATTTTGTACTCTAGGTAGATACGATTTTAGGTTCCATTTAAAAAAAATAAAACCATAAGATAGAGAAAAGCATTACCTCATAAAATAATTCAAATTATAATGAGGGCACAAGCTTATTTGTCCCCATAAATGAACTCTTAACTCAGGACGGCGGCAACACAGTAGCTCGAGCTCTGCACAACACTTCCAAATGTGGACAGCAGCTGTGTCTCCCAAGAACTGTGAAAGTAGGGGGGAAAATACTGTATTTGTTAAAGCAGTTGTGCACATAGGATCACCTCTTCCAAAATCAGGGAAGTCGTTTACAAACTGAAACTCACCCAAAAGCCAGCAAAATGAGCCAAGCACTTGCAGTCATTGACTAAACCCAATCTAGTGCAAGATCTGTGCTAGACTTCATAGGACAAAAGAGGAAAAAAATTTAAAAACCCAAATGAAAAACCCAAGAAAATTTCAGATGAAAATAATATGCACATTTTTCACACTTCAAGGGTTATAATTTTGCCAATTTTTTTTTAATCTAGAAATATGCCACTGACACCAAATGGCACAGAAAAGATCACTTTTTTTTATTTTTTGTCTCTTAAGCCTATACAAACAATTTTCAGCACTAGAACTGGAGAATCACAAAGTTGCATAATGCCAGATTCATTCCCTTTCTGGATACTGAAATTTAAGGTAGGAATATCCTGACATCATAAATTTTCAAAATTGGGTGACGTTTTTTAAATATTTCATTTGGCTCAATTTTGCAAATATGCAACCAGCTGGTAAAAATAAAATCTGATTTAAATTTTCTTTTGACAAAAACTGCAGTCTCAAATTTACATAAAACTAAAACTATATCCCTTTACATGTGAAGACAAAACTGCAAGCCCCAGCTTCTAACTTTAGCATGTTGTATCACAGAAGCAGTCCTCCAGCTCTATTAAACTTTTGTTTTCAGGGCAAAAATAAGAGATAAGCAAATAAGCAAAAGCTTATCTCATAAGCAAAAATAAGAGATAGAAAACTGTGGGTGAATTAACAAAATTTTTGCAATGTTATCACATGAAAAAAGGGAATTTCAAAATCAATTTTACTTCTCAAATCAGCTGGAAAAAAAACCTTTGTATCTAACATAACCAAATACTTTGTACCTAACATAACCAAAGACCATGCAGGCTAATGACAAATTTTAAAATTAACTATCTAAATCAGAAACTAAGGGGATCTCCACAATGGACGTAATAGCACAGGTGATTTTAGGCATATGGACAAGTGAATGATTTACTGATGAACACATGCCAAACTAAACACAAATTATTATTCTGTAAGTCAATTACATTTACTATGCATTCAGACATAAGAAAATATCATACAATTATTTTTCAAATACACTGTATCATTAGAAAGACATACATTCCATGACTAGACCAAACACTGTCAGAGAAGAGATAATTTTATATTCCGCAGAAATCCTAGATTAAATTCCACCATCACATATTTAATACATTAAGTATAGGTAGTTTAGAAAAACTCAAATAATGGATAATTTTTCATAAAGGACCTTTTGTACAAGATCATAACCTTCTACATAAAAGGATTTTATTTACTATGACAACTGCAGTTTCTAGAGGATGATACTTTGATAAAAAGCACTACAAAACCTGGTTTAGACTCTACACCTAGAGAAAAAAAAAAAAGAAGAAAAGATTGTTTTTAAAGAAAAGGCTTAAAACTCTCCAAATCATAGTTTGTTTTTAGGAAAAAAATACTGCAAATACTAATTTATCAATGTTTATCTTGTACTTGCCAGAAACACTTAACACAGATATACATAACCTACTCACATGCAGAGCTGCAAACACAAATTCATGTGAATTCACCAAAACAAGAGCATAAATACTGTTCTGCACCTGCACAACACAAACATTCAAAATTCTGCATTGTTGGTTGTATCTTCCAAAGAGCAGAATCTAGTCTTTAAGTGAAATTTCAGTAGACAAATAGAAAGCCATATTGCAGCAATGTGGTATTACATATAGTAAGTGCATTTGCTAAGAAAACCAGTTTTCAAGATGCAGAGGGGGCTGATACTGTAATCCACAAGTGAACAGGTTTCTTCATCATATAAAAACATCATGACATTATGTTACGAGCATTGAAAAGGCCAACAGAAGAGAAGCAAATGAAGAATAAATGAAATCTCATACCAGCTGGGAGGTTTAATTCATTGGTTAGGCTGATTATGATGCACTAACCCTTGCTATATTCTTCTATATAAACTTAAATATCAAAATACATTAAGGCGTTTGACTTGCATGTTAACTGTGGTGAGAAAAATTTTCTTCCCCAGGACAAATATTCCTGAAGAAGCAGAAGAAAGTTCTCAATAGGGTGCACTTCTCAACTCAGGCATGACAAGCATCTGTTTGTCTTTTACTGTTTTATCAAAAATCAGTTAGAGTAAGCCGCATTATCCTCACCAAAGTTTAAGCAGATTGAGGGAGTGGCTTTCTATTAATGGTCTTTGCAGCACAGCCTGCTTAGCCCTATGGTAATGTCCTCTAAAGCTCAATTCCTCTATTGCAGACTTTGTTAATGGAAACATATCTCAACACTGACTATACTGTGCATAAAACATGCATATTACATTCAGTATCAAACAGCAAAACCATCAGCATTTGCATCTCTGGTATCATTTGCCTTGTTTTCTCCATCATAAACTGAAAAAAACCCCAAATCACCAAAAAACCCCAAACACCGTTATATTTAGAATGACAGTGATTTTCAATTAATTTCACAAATGGATTCACTCAGAAAAAACAATTATCTGAGGTATAAGAAGTACCAACAGTAATTCATTGGTGAAATGCACCAATGTTGTTTGTTCTGATCTAGTACAGCAAAACAGGAGTGTGACATCAGCCAAGGCCTTCAAAATGTATTTTAAAAATAGAAATATCATATGTAATTGCTATTTTAACATTAATTTATCACCACTCAATTAAAAAAAAAAATAGACACTTCCATTTTTAAAAGAAAAAACCCCCCAAAAATTCACAAGACATCCCATGTTAAGACAAAATTAGGTATGAATGCACACAGACATACGGCCTCATCCCTATGTCTGATAAAATCTGCCTGATAAAATCAAGGCAGATCATGAGGAACTGCGAGCTCCAGGGAGTAGCTGAATAACTGTGATCCCTATGGAAGTTGGGATGGGTGCCTTCTTTGAGGTGCACTCACCATTGCAAAGATCTCCTGGTGTGACCTGCAGAGTTCTGGTCTCCTTCACTGGAGTCACATGAGATTGCAGAGTTGTCTGTCTGATGAAGGAATGCTCTTTACCAGAGCTCTGTGAAGGTCTGTAATCACTGGTGATGAAAATGCTAACTAATAAAGGAGGGTTTTCAATTAATAAGTGGCCTAAAGCATGGCAAAAAGCCTAGATTTCTGGGATAAGTGGTATATACCGCTCAATAGAGGTATTCTGCAAAATAGCACCATGGTGAGCAGGAAGGCCACAGAACTTTTTTTTCCTACAGTGTTAAAGCAGCATGTATGAAAATTATTTAATTCACTAGCTAATTTACATGAAAATTACCAGAGAAATTAAGATCTCAAAAGAATGTTATTTCTACAATTTAAAAATAGCAAAGCCACAAAGTCCACATCCAGGCAGAAGAGAGATGCTTTGCACATCACTAACAAATAAATATTAAACAACCCAAATTCTTACCTGATGTGAGAGTTAATATGACTCCTCCAAACAATTAGAAAAGCTTCAGTCATGTTTTGGTCCTCCTCAGGCACCTGGAAAATCTGTAGGACAGGACAATGCAGGGCTCAAGAGCTTTGGGTGCTGCTGCTAGTTCTTCAAAGCACAGAACACAGTGAACCTGGGGGATTTCAACAACCAAGGGACCTGTTGGGAAGGTACTAAAGGATCATTACAGTACAGAATCATAGATTAGCTTGGGTTGGAAGGGTCCTTAAAAGACCATCCAGTTCCAACCTCCCTGCCATGGGCAGGGACACCTTCCACTAGACCAGGTGGCTCAGAGTCACTTCCAACATGGCCTTGAACAGTTCTCAGGATGGGGAGTCCACACCTCCTCTGGGCAACCTGTTCCAGTGCCTCACCAACCTCACAGTAAAGAATTTCTTCCTACTCTAAACCCACTCTCTTTCAGTTTGAAGCCATTCCTCCTTGTCCTGTCACTGCATACTCTTTTAGAGTCTCCATGTTTCTTGTAGTCTTCCCTCAGGCACTGGAAGGCCATTGTACAGGGAAAAGTTTTGTTATTGAGCAGATATGTGACTACATCAAATCTGGAATATCTCTTCTTTTTCAATCAACAGTGGGCAAACTGACTGAAAGTGCAAGACTGAGGACAATTTAGGTGAAAGATTATGGGGAAAATGTTATTTGTAATTCCTAGAAAAACAGAATGGAATTACAAACAAACAAAGTGAACAGTAAAGCTGACAGCTTTCCTGTATGATTTCAACTGCATTAGGGCAATTGTTTGCATAGATGTTCTGCAAACAGAGCACAGGATTCAGCTTTAAGAGCAAAATAAAACCACATCTTTTTGCTGGATTATTTTTAAGCTGGATTGGTTTCCTGATCCAAATCACAGCTCACTGAAGAAACAGTTGTGCTGGTAGCACAGAGGGTTGGGGGCATGAGAATATCTCAAGCCAGTGTCTGCCAAGACTGCCCTGAAAAAACCACAAATTTAAGATTTGCTCTCTACTAGGTTTTATTATAAAGTCCAAAGAGACAAATACGTAAATATAATGTGAATATAATTTGAAAATAGTGTGAAGGGCATAAACAAACTACCTTGATGAAAAAGGCAAACAAAATGAGCATCATGAGATAAACTTGACTAAACTGAGAGCTCTTCAAGGATCCTGAAACACTAGAAGGAAGCATATGCAAGTAAAAAGTAGGTCAGATTACTAAAGGATGAATTTTAGGGAAGAGTGCAAGTATGCAGGGGCAAAATCAGAAAGGCCAAATCACAGAATGAGTCTTAGTTAGGAACAGAAAAGGAAACTGAGACAGGCCTAGAGGTGGAGGAGGACGGCAAAGGGAAAGGCTGTGCTGCTACTCAGTGGGGAGAAAAAGCTTTCAGCCGCACCAGTGAGATAAACCAAAGTGCTAAAAGCTTTTCTGTTTCAGCCTTCAGCCTAAAAGAGATATTATGTAGTTTGAATTCAGCAAGGTTGCCGATGTTTGTTAAACATGATCTAAGTAAAGCTGTAAAAGACTACACATTGTGTACAGTTATTAAGTAATGGTTATTAATTATTAAATCCCAAGCCTGAAGGATGTATGAAATGCTAAATCTGTAACAAATGCTTTAATATTCAATACCTTCATGAATAATTTTGATCTTGGAAGAGTTCTGTTATTGCACATGCAAATGTGGAAACTGTTAAAAACCTGTGAGGAACTTCAATGAGGAATTAAAACTGCAAATTAACTTAACTTGGGAGCATAGTCCCAAAGCTGGGGGGGAAAGAGTGTGCTAGTGAAAGCCTGCTAAGAGAAACTCAACTTCACTAATACAAAGTGGGAAGCAACTAGTTAAACAGCATTCCATGGAAAAGATTAGGACAACAGCAAATCACAAACTGAAGATGAGTTTTTACACATCATCTTGTTGTGTGGAGGAGAACAGAATCATCATATTTCCGATTCTTGGCACCAGAGTAAAAAGCATAATGTCATTTGAGAGTCACACAGAATTATGCTACTTTAATATGACACAATATTAGCCAAATAGTGTGGTTTGTATTTGAAATCAGACTTTAGCAACCAATAACATAACAAAGTCCAGACAACAGCAACTGTGACAATCATGAAGTCTACAAGAAAATAATGCATCACAGAGCCTCCTTAGGCTAAAAAAAAATGCTCAAGCAAGACTACACAAGCCATCTTCAGAAGTGGGAATTTGCTCCAAAGAGGAAATCCATAAACCTTTCCCATCTTTCCCAAAGATACAAGATTTGAACAACAGCAGTTGCACGACTCCTATCACCATTTAGGAAAAATTTACTGGGGATAAATCTGATTTTCTAGATATCTTCCATCTATATAATCTGAATGCTAATTTAGGGTAATCACTGATATGACACTTTTCTTCAAATTGAGAGCTATAAAATAAAACACATTTGGAGTTAGTTCTTTTTTTCTTTGTAAATGGATTAAGGTATAGTGATCCACTCATTTTTGTTCTGTAGATATATATTAAAAAAACCCAAAACAACCAGTGACAAAACTCCAAATGTTGATAAGATCCAGGAACAATTTATCATATTTTTCCACTATTATAAAATACTGTAATATCTTTATACATTTTAAAAAATCATTTCAACACACTGTATCTTATTTGTATAGAGAGTTCTTTTACTGTTAAAATCGCTTCAGAGACAAAGGTGTTCAACATAAATGCTGCATTTCCTTAAAAAAAATAAACTGCATTTTTATTTCAAATCTAATTCAGTTACTTGGAACAATGCTGAAAATAGAAGTGTGGGTACAGAACATACTCATCTTGTTTTCAAGTTAGAAGAAGATCTGTATTTGTGTTTTTTTTATAAGCTTTATCAGCACTTCTGCAAAGAAAATAATAACTGTATTCACTGAGTAAGCACAATATCTCTGGAATTAAATATACTGTCTTACTGGCTAGGTCCCAGCTTCCTGCAAGGTAGAACTGACACTGATACACCTAGGAGAGCAGATTCATAACACAACATTGCCCACATATTATAGCAGATTTAAAAAAAAAACAACCCTCTAGAATTACTGCTTTAGTATTTACACTAACTTATATGGATTTACAGCATACAATGAAGAAGTGTTATGTTCCTGTTCTAGAAGTCAGACAAAATTATTTGTGTTGAAGTAATACAGAACAATGTGTAAAAACTTTAACACAGACTCCAGACTCAAAAATTGGCATAAAAGTTGGGGCTGTTCCTATGAAGCCAGAAAAGACCTATTTGCCTTTGGAATTTCCACACCATGTGTTTTGTACTCCAAGACACTTGAGAACAGTCTTCGGAGCTTTGCTTTATTTGAGCACAGATATCTTGCAGATGTTTAATTTAAAGCTCATGTGTAGTCCCACTGAAGTAAATGGGATTACTAAAGTACTTAAAGTAATTCCCTGCTGAATCAGGCTTTCAGGAGTAAGAATAAATGTGCCTAATTTTTATTCATGCATCAGATATCTATAGACTAATAGTTTATACTCAGCAGTTTTTTTATGCAGTTAATATTAAATGTCTGGAGTTAATGCATCTTCACCTGCTGCATCTACCATCCCTATAGCAAGGACCTTTTAAAATAAAACCCTACAGCAGTTTGTGCATACATACTGTGTCATCAGGCACTCATGTTTTGCATACATACAGTGTCATCAGACCCAGTGCTGTGATGACTTTTTTGTAAATAATAAATAAACTGCACCTGGCCCTTGTATTTTTTGAGTGTTACATTCATGAAACATTACAGAAAAGAATTCTCATAATGTAGATTAAAAAAGTAGTGGAAGTAATTCCACTTACTTTGGACAAAAGAGAAACTCATTCACATACCTGTAACTGCTTACTTCCTGCATCTATGGAGATGTAGAATATTTTTTTAACTTAATTGTGGGAAGAAGGAAAGAAAAAAAAAAATCTGTATTTAACACATACATGCCGAAGGTCGAATATAAGCATTACTTACACCGTGGTCAGAAGCAAATATGATGTGGCTTGAACTAAAGTTGAGACTTGTCAATATAGAATCTGTCAGCAAAAAAAGAAAACGCAACCAAAAATCCAAATAATAAATCTACAACCTCATCAGCAATGAGACACCTGTAGCTTCCTCATCAAGACCTGGCTAAGTGATGCTGAGAGTTCTCTGCAAAGCACTTCTATTCTCACATCTATTAAAATTTATCCCCTGCTGAAAATATAATAAGAGAAGTCTGGCAGTGATGAATTCATCTTATCATCAAGCATCAAGTTCATTTAAATTGATTTCCTCATTTAAATGAGTACACCTGGAAATATCAACCACATGCAAAATTACCATTGATGTTAGCATCATTTGCAGGTCACTAAAAAAGGACCCACTGACACACATAACAAAAGAAAAATAATATGATTCCTTCCTGAAATTTTCACTGTTCATCCCTGGCCCACCTGATCTTGTTGGTTCAGCTAATCTAGTATTAAAATCTGGAAAATTTAAATCAAGGGGGTAAAACAAAGGACTAATAGGCAGATGCCTATTTAATTTTTGCAATGGTACAACATCTGCTGTACGGATGTAAGAACTTAATGCAGCCCCGATTAGCTATAGGTTTGGGATACCTTAAGAGACAGAAATCAGCTTTAGGAATAAACAATTCATCACTAAGTAACAGTACAGTAACACATCAGGGGTGCAATTACCCAAGTCTTTACAACAGCAAATCCAGTTATTCATCAATGCCGAGCCAAAAGTGATACCCGGCTTGGCAAAGGACTTGCACAACCGTGATTTTTGGCTAGGCCATCAGGCAGAGAGACACAGCTGATCCTTCAAAGAAACAGCTCAGAGCCACGGAGGAGCTGGGTGAATCTCCCATTCCCTCATCAGACCCACCTCTTCCCCTGCCGAGTCACAGCAGCACTGTCTGGATTTGCTAACCCATTTTCACACCCCACCTCTGCTCCCCTCCGCGCTGGTTGTTGTTCTGGCTGTGCACAGGGCACAGAAGTGCTGTCCAAGGCCGTTCTGGCTTTACACCTCAATTCTGCATACAGCACCCAGAAACACCACACAAAGCAACAGCAGCCCCATAACAGACACACCCAATGCTCAGCAAATCCAGTTCAATTGTGACAACTTCAAAAAAAGTCTGCTCATATAATAAATAGCATGTAGTTATGAACAGACGTCAATGGCTAGTTAACTGTACACCAGTATCAGCTATTATGCATGCTGTCTTCCAACAGATAGTTCCCAATAACCATATAAAGTGCTTCAATCTTCTGTAATTCTGTTCAAACATGAGAGAGATTTATCTTCCATCAGGAGAAAGAAAACAGGAAAAAAATCTAATAGAGTGAAAACAGTAAACTCCTCAAAGCACATGTGTTGTCACCATGATTGTTTCCAATCTTTTTCTTGAGGAAGAAATGCAAGACATGGGGCATAAAACCCAGCAAGCTCAAGCAATACTCAGAGAATACTGCACTGTATCTTCTTCAGCAATCCCACCCTCTGCAAATTTTCAGACCTCCCCTCCATTCTCAATAACAGCTTTCCAAAAATACCATATTGCAGTGAAGGTCTCAATCCCTTAACTTTAGCACACCTCACAGTCTTGTCCAATGATACATGAAAGACTGCATGTCTGTGCTACAGAAACATTTTTGTCTGGTTTTCTACACTCCAAAACTACGGAACAAAATTTTCTGGATTCCAAGAGGCACTGAAAGCTTCTCCATCTTCTCGTGAAAAGGCACAACTCGTTGTGTCTTTTTTGTATTTTTCTCTTTGTATCTATGTGCCCAAATGTGTGCACTGTCTTCTACCTCCACATGTTCGAGCAGAATTAGAAATCCTCTTACTGGCACAGAAAGAAGGCTTTGAAGCACACACTTCCTATGATGACAGGAGACAACAGTATCAGTTATGGTGCCCAACTCTCCCCTAGAAAGAGCAGAAATACTTTGGCACTAAACTGTATAAATGTGGCATAAAAACGTACACAGAAGAGTGTATTGTGAAGCAAAAGTTTGAAAATTTATTCAAGTTACATGGGTATGTTTAGTATGTGCAACACTGTAATTTTATTTAGGTTTAAGTCAAAACTGCTTACATTTGGGCTGAATTTGGCAGATTTCTGAGGCTTAACTGTTTCAATTCCTAATGTTTTGAATTCAAATCTTCCACTTGCAATTATATTTCTGCTTTTATTCATCGCTACTAACATAGCCATTGTTATCTCCACTTTTCCAAATCATCTGTGTTCATATAGTACCACAACCCATGATTAACAAATACAATTCATGCTTCTAACAAGATCCCCATTGAAGAGAAACATTTTCCTTCATATTTTTTCCCAGTCCTGGTCTGTCACTGTGAAAGAACAAAAAGCTAGGATACCGTGACAGCAGCTTTCAATGCCTCCCCTGCTATTCTCTCTCCAGTTTCTACGCTTACGTATTTCTCCTGTCATTTGCCCTTACAATTTTTTATCTGATTATCAAATATCTGGCAAAGAAGTACTTGGCAGGATTTAGAGCTCTTCAGTCGCCTGATGACCATGGAGCTGATGGCATAATGACAAGCTCCTAATGAAGTTCCCAGCAGTGCTGTCCCTGAAAAACCTCGAAACCACTCACTTTTTGCCCCGTATTCCTCCACCCGTGGGACCTGGTGGGCTCCACACATGATTTGGAAAAAGCACAAAACACAACTCGGCTGTGCTCTTCATGCATAACTTCGGCTTAAGCGTCGTGTTCTACCTCAGGGCAAGTAAGAAATCAAAAACAAAACCAAAACTAAGAACCACAAGTAGCACTCGGAAGCCCCCTCTTTTTGCCTACTTGTTGCAGGTGCTAGCAGGTGTAGCAGCAACCTGCTCCGGAGCC
>VYXD01002467.1:193834-259875 GCA_013397195.1 Hylia prasina
AATGGGGGCGGGGGGGCGCGCGCCTGCGTGGGCGCGCCGCGGGAAGGGCCCCTCCTTCCGCCCCCGCGCCTTCTCCGCCGCCCTCGCACCGGGGTCTCTGCTCCTTCCCCTGCCCGCGGCCGTGCGCCTTTCCCGGCGCCGTTCGCTCGGCGCCCCCGAGGCCCCGCTGGCGGCCGGGGAGCGCCACAGGTGCCTGGCGCCCGCCCCGCCCCACTCTGTGAGGAGCCGCCTGGCCCCGGCTGCGCTCCGAGCGCGCTGAGCTGTCCGGGCTCAGCGCTTTCTCTCGGCCAGCTGGTAGAAATCCGCATTACGGCCGCCTGCAGCCGGCTTTGCTTTCTCTCCGCCGAGGCGGCTCAAGGGCTCCCTGCCCGAGGCAGCGATGGCCGGGTGGCCGCGCCTGGCTCGGGGAGCGAGCGAGGCGGGCGAGCCCCGGCACCTCGCCCCCTGCGCACCGCGTTCGTGCGGGAACGGCAGGAACTTGTTATAATAGAGCCCTTGTGTGATGTGCAGGCTGGGATGGCTTTGTGCGCCCGATGCGCTCTGCTTGTAAACAGGAGGCTGAAGCTAATGGCGTGCGGACGCAAGCTTGCACCGTAAAATCAATGAAACTTGGGTCCACCCTCATATAATAACTCCTGTTTTTACAAAAATACGGGCTAGTTTCCAGCATCCTGCTCAAAGCACGAGGTGTGCAGTGCAGTCGCACAGACCTGCCTCTCACACCCCTCCCACGACAGAGCCAATGTCCTAGGGCTGAGCTCGCGGTGGGCGTGCGGAGGGGCCGCGGCGATCCGCCCTCCTGAAATCGGGAGCGGTCCAGATGTCAGGGTTCAGTGAGGACTGGACCTTACTTGAGTGCTCACTTACACTTCTTGTACCTCTGTCACTTCATGCTCTGCACGATAAACAAGCCTGATACTCTTTAATTCAGCATTTGCTGCTGTAATGTCCTTGGCCTCGGTGAAAGTGCCACCTGCAACTTCTGCAGAGTTGCTCTTCAGCCAGGAACAAGGGAACAGGTTTGTTCTGTTGTAACAGGAGGAAAAGCGGGTCTCAGTTTTAGGACTAGAGAGTTGCTGGGTTTTTTTTACAGAAATGCTGCTTGCTTCAGCGTTCAGCAACGTGTTCAGTTAACAGGCAGGTAATAGAATTTACCGAAATCAGAGGTACTGTTCCCGTGATGTGACTAAAGGACTAACCCATATATCAGCTCTCAACTCGTACTTTGGCTGGTTTCTTAAAGGAATTTTGTCAGATCATCTCTGGTCAAACTTTTAGGAGAATGGGTGTTTTTGTATTAAGCAGAAGATGAGATATTTGCAGTTGGGCTCCTATTTTTTTCCTTTCCCAAATGCTAAATGTAGCAAGATTGGTAAGATTCAGTTCCTTCAGACAATGAAATGCGCAGTGAGCTTTGTACCTTTCTATCTCCTTGTTTAGAGATATTTGTAGCTGTCCAGAAATTGTTTCCTGGTGTGGAAAGTTCTGATATTCAAAGGCAGCTATGTGTCTGTGGATTTTAAAAAAAAAAAAAAAAAAAAAAAAAAAAAAAAAAAAAAAAGGCACCACCAAAATCAAAGTATGAAAGAGAACAGAATTTCAATTTCACTGTCACCACACAATGTACTTTTCAATTTTTATATTTGTTTTGGCTGATTACGAGCAGTGGCTTTTTTTTTTTCCCCTTTTGGGAAAGTAGTTTGCCATTCCAGTAAATCTTCTAGAAATTATTTTCTCATAGGTTTTTTTATCCTTTTTTCTTTAGGCTTCTTGTGACTTTTTTAAAAATCCTAACATAGTACTGGTTATTGAAGGTGAATTCTCTCAATATAACATATGAAGGATCCAGGCCATGCTGTTAGCTGAAATCTGTTGTCATGACTCCAGGCTTTTGCATGTTGCAGTTCATACGAACAGAGGATGTGAAGTCCCATTGATTTTAATGAAAGTACTCATGAATGAAGCAGAGCAGTACGTCATAGATGTTTGCAGATGTGTTTTTGTTTTCAGGCTCTGGGAACAATAGATGTATTTGCACATGAGAGCAACATCTGAAATGGGTTTATAAGGAAACCAGATTTACACATGTATCTTTAACATAATTTAAAACAGTTGCAGGAAAGCTCTCTCTTCATGAATACCAGAGAGTACCAGTGTAGAGAAATAACTCTTTAGACTATGCCAATTGTCAGTTTGTTTTCAAACTCACTGTAATCAAGGTCTCTTTGCTGCTAGCTTTTTGGTTTGGTTTTTTTTTTTTTAGTATATCCCCAGTTCGTTGCTTTAACGTGTATTGGTGGTATTACGAGATATCATTAAAGGAGGGAAAAGGAAAATAAACATTGACAGTGTTCGTCAGTTTTTGCACACAAAACTTTACGTGATATATGTCATGCTGTGTTTAGATGCTTAAAATTGTCACTCAGTCAAATCTCTGAGGAGAACACTGTGAATTATAAACCATGATACTTCATACATTGCATGTGATTACAGTGGGCTTTCAAGTGGCCCATCTGTCTGTCCCCTGCATCAATCTGGATTTTTGTGCCTCCTTTAAACTCCCTAGGTTTCATTAATCTGTGTGAAGATACAAAACCTACCGGAGGTGGGACTGTGGCCTAATTTGAAACTTCAGTATGTCTAAATTGGTTATTTATGGTCCTTCCAACAACAGCAAAAACCAATTGCTTGTTGCCTTTCCACAGGGGGAGATCAGGGGCAAAAATCACCCTGAGCAAAGGTCACATATGTTCATTGATTTCTCAGAGGTCTTCTTTCTAGGTCTATGCTTATTTAACACTTGAGTTAGAAAAGCATGCAAAAATCTTGATGTAACAACAAATTTTTTAAACCACAGAATATCTAAGTAAAGGGTAAGAGCAAGTGGAGTGGTTGAATGGGTCCTGGGCCTCTCAGTTTTTTTCACAGTGTAGTTTTAAATTTTAACTGCAAGTGGGCAATGACATTTGCAACTGTAAGATGCACCAAGGGTGTTTTAGAAGGGATGGCACACTGTAACTAAGGAAACAGATTATGAAATTATATCTTAGAGCAACTTGCCAAAAAAAGAAAAGGAAAAATATGCTTTCTAATAGCTCTCAGGCTCAAAATATGAACACCTTTCCAAGAGAACCATTTAAACACCAGATGGATGGTCAGTAGTTGTGGATGAATGTTTCTTCTGTTACAAAGGATAGCAAGGCCAGCTTTTGAAAAATCAGTGCTAAACAATGTTACAATTTTAATACAATTTTAAATTATATCGGTAATTACAGTGTTAATTAAAATTTTAATAA
Source organism: Hylia prasina (assembly GCA_013397195.1). Lineage (NCBI taxonomy): Eukaryota > Metazoa > Chordata > Aves > Passeriformes > Sylviidae > Hylia > Hylia prasina. Next base: position 197,131 of record VYXD01002467.1, read on the forward strand.
TTGATCTTTAGAGGAACTGCTTTGAAGAGTCAACTATGGTATAGGGTGAAACAGAATATGATGTTTGTTGATATATCGTTCATATTTATCTCTATCTAGAGTGATAGGTAAATACTGCCTATGTTTTCATCTTCATATATGGGAAAAGCTTTTTCATGTTTTATATCATTCATTGTATTTAATTGTAGTGCAATATCGACATTGTCTCGCTTGTTTAAAGATTTCCAAATTTTCCAAAATTTATTGAATAAGGTGATGCAGTTAAAGTCTGATATAGTCAAATTACTGTACAAGTAATACAGTAATACACTGCTCTCCATATGTCATTAAAATAATTTCCTTTAAAGTATGAGTTGAAAAACCAAGGAAAATAAGTCGGCTTTTTAGAATTAGTATCAGAAACCTTTCCATTGATGGATTTGTAATGATAGAAGTGATAGTAGTTACCTGCTACACTGCATAAAATTCAACCTAAATATCTCATACTTTTAAAGGATGAAATAAGTATGAATCTTCCATTTTCTTTTTTACTACTTTCTCTTTAGAAGAAGCTGGCATTGATTTTATTTCCCTGATAGAAAGGAAAATTGGACAAGTGGATAGCAGCACATTAATTGTTCCTCTTTTAATGCCCTTATGGGCAGCAGCAACCACTTCCCTTCTTTCTAGATGGGTGAAAAATACAAGTCCTAAATTAATTAAATGGTTTTGAGCTTTCCGTTAAACACGTTTATTAATTAAAGTATTAGAAAAAAAGCCTGACCTTTTATACCTCTTTAAAATCTGTACTGAAATAAGTTGATTGTGCTTAAAGTCTCACATTGTAAGCAGCATGGAAAGCCATAATTATTAGATACTGCTGTAATGTAATATTGTGGTATAATCAAAATTAGACTTAGATTTATTATTTCAAAATTAAATTAGCTAGTGGAGAACATTAAAAGGGTTATAATACATACCAATAAGTGTATGTAGCCAGATTCTTAATTCCACCATATCATTACAGATCCCAGAAATAATTAGGGACAAAATGAAGTAATTTATTCTCATAAAATATTAATGTATTTCTGGGAGTTTTCTGTTTAATCAAAGAAAAAAAATTAGAATGTGGCTGTATATTTGCAGTATTTACAGAACATGTCATACCAGTGCTTTGTGCTCATGTTTCTATTTGTTCTTCCCCATATGCTGAGTTTTTTAAAATAATCATGTTCCTAGATTCAGCACCCTTACAACCAGTACAGCAGTAGGTATCCAGGATACAGAGAATGAGAAAGAAACTAAGAAAGTTGTTTGTTTGTGTCAGCAGCCATCTGTTAAAACCTTCCACTTGGTAGAATTTTCTACCAACACAAATCAGTTACATTTTGGAACCTATCTAGTATTTATATAAGAAAGAAAACAGACTTAGCAAATTTAATGGTGTGTTAACACTGAAATGTAAGTTACCAGAAGAGGTAAAGAGTAAGGCAGCACTTGATAGATGGTGGACACATGTAAACCAAAACAGTACATATATATGGAAAAGGTTGAATCTCAAAGCAAATGAATCTTGGAGCTGCATCTTCAACTGCAGGTACTTCACAAATATTTTCACAAAAATTTTATCAGTCACTGAATTTGACATGTGATACTTAGTTCTCTGAATGGTTATTAGGTGTTCCAATTGAAGTAGATCCAAATTTTTTTAAAAAATTAAAGATTGCTTGTTCATCTCTCTGAAAATATTCAAAGTAGCTTAAGAAAAAAACAACAAAAAAAACAAACAAAAAACCAGCACTATGTGGGTGAGCGACTCATTTTGAGGAGCCTAAAGTAGTTTAATGGGAATTATAGTAAAATTACATCAGAAAACAGGTTATCTCCTATTTGCTAGTTAGGGCATTCATGCCACCTTCCTTTGGAGCCTGTGGTAGAAATGGCCTTCAGAGAGCCCACACTGGCAAGTGTCAAAATGCCTTTCGAGAACACAAGAAAAAAAAATTGCTGTAATAATCTGATAAAGGTGGGGTTTGGCTCCAGTGCAGCTTTGCATGGACTTCCATGACTTTTCATGTTGTACTACCTCGTTACATTGCTGTTTAAAATTTTATACAAGAGTAGCAATGATCGTTTGCTAGAATGTTGTGCAATCTTGTGTTACTGCCTTGCCTTTCTTACGCACTGCTGAACAAATGAAAGGCAAAATAAGGGCTAAAAAATTTATGCTTTTGATCCCTCTGTCACAACATAATGCAGAATGCAGTGAATGTTTATGTACTGGGGATACCAGAAAGTGTTGGTATGTAGAGTTCATAAAGAGAAAGGAGTTCTAATTTTCTTTCCTTCAAATCCACAGAAAAATTATAAAAGATTTAATTTTACAGTAGAGGTTTATGACAGTGGATCCAAAAGCCCATCTGAAGGCAATCTAGTGCATTGTCAGGTAGCTCCTGACAAGGAGAGGTCTACAGTCACTTTAAACCCACAGTAACAGAATGGTTACTTCTCCTACTTGCTCTTTCTTTGAGCAGCTGGTCACAAGAGGTGTAAGTGTCCTGCTCTCTCCCTTCTCTCCAGCCCTCTCTCCCTCCTCAGCTGATGGCATATAATGTGTCTCTGTTTCTGCTGGCCATCTTCGTATCAGTCCACGTTAAAAAATGTTGAGGGCATCCTGCTTTAGAAATGTCTCTCAATTTTTTTTTCCCCTGGACAGATCCATTAAAAAAATGTTTATGTGATTATAGTTACTGTGTCTTAGTTGCCAGAATCTGTGAAAGTGAAAGATTTACTAAGTGGAAAAATAATTTATAAGAAAAACAAGTAACAAAAGTAGTTTATCTGTCAGTGTCACGTGCATCTCACCAGAATCAGAGCTGACAGTGTAGTGTTGCCTGTAGTGTGCTGGATGGAGAAGGTTAGATCTTCTACAGCTTCCTAAATTTAATCTCTTATTACTTTAAAAGGTACCTACCAGGGGCAGTGGACAGGAGGGATGAGACATGGATATGGTGTACGTCAGAGTGTACCCTATGGCATGGCCACTGTGATCCGTTCACCTCTCCGAACATCTCTGGCGTCTCTTCGAAGTGAGCAGAGCAATGGCACTGTTCTGCACGACGTCACTTCAGACAGCCCGGCTGGAACAAGAGGAGGATTTGTGCTCAATTTTCACAGTGATGCAGAAGCCATGGGCATTAAGAAAAAAGGAGGCTTATTCAGAAGAGGCTCCCTTCTTGGTAGTATAAAACTTCGAAAATCGGAATCTAGGTCATCGATATCTAGCAAACGGAGCTCTGTCAGGAGCGATGCTGCTATGAGCAGAATTAGTTCTAGTGACGCCAACTCTACAATTAGTTTTGGAGATGGTGACTGTGATTATAGCCCTCTGGAAGACCACGTTGATGCTACCACTACAGAAGCCTATATGGGTGAATGGAAGAATGACAAGCGCAGCGGTTTTGGTATCAGTGAGCGTTCAAATGGTATGAAATATGAAGGAGAGTGGCTGAATAACAGGAGGCATGGATATGGATGTACCATGTTTCCAGATGGCACCAAAGAAGAGGGAAAGTACAAAAATAACATTTTGGTCCGTGGAATAAGAAAGCAACTTATACCAATACGAAACACAAAAACTAGAGAAAAGGTGGATAGAGCAATAGAGGGTGCACAGCGAGCAGCTGCCATGGCAAGAACCAAAGTGGAAATTGCAACCTCAAGGTAAGTTGTCAAATGGAAAGTTGTAAACATTTGTGTTAGTGAGCACTTGCTCACCTTTCAATTTCCTTTGTGTAGCTCCATTGACTTTAGTGGCATTACACATGTGAAACTTAGAACTTCAACTCATTTGAGCAGAGTTTGTGTTTGTTCCATAATATACTGTAAAAGTATATTTCCATTCTTGATACATTTCTGCTTTCTCTCAAGAGCTGCTGCATTATACCTTTAAACCTGTTTGGAAAATAAAACTGGTGAGGAAAGAAGTGACTGATTTGGGGGATCTGAGGTAAAGTTTGAATATTTTCCCATAAGCATGCTCCAGTTATGCTTATTGTATTGCAGACTTTTTTTGGTAGCATCTGAAACTCACTGAAATTGCCCATTTGACAATAGGCATCTCAAGATGCATCTCTTTTTCTGAGAAACTGTGGTATGAACAGCATAAGAATGACAGTCAGGGATGTTGTGCTTGGAGGCTGTTGATTTGGTTGCCAGGGCAATATCTCCCAAGAGTTCTGTGTGACTGTGTGAGGACTCTGCCATTTTGGAGCATGCTTCTCCTCAACTCATCTGATTATATGACCCCCACATCAAATAGTAATGGTCAGCTTCTCCTGTGCCTCTGCCACGTGTTTGAGATGGGAGAAGTGTATGTGTACTCGGAACCAACAACCAAGCAAAGTTTCTTGAAATGGAATTGTTACAAATTAAATCACTATAGACAATTTTAACTGGTTTTATTTTAAGTTTGAGATCTCTTTAAAACACTGTTTAATTTTTATTGTCTTCCAATAAATTGCTGTGGTGGTTTCTCTGTTGATTGCTTTAGTTCGTTTCCTCAGGCAGGCTTTTCTTGAAATACGTTTTGAATAAAAAAGTCCAGAGTGTGCATGAAAGAAAATCTTCATGCTATTTTAGAAAGAGGATGTCACATTACTCTTAGAGCTGAACAACTGATTCCTAATTTAGTGTGGTCACCAGTGTGTCCCCAGTGACCACCCTTTTCCTGACAGTCCTAAGAAATACAGAAAATGCCAAAACTTGCATAGGTGGGAGAGCTTAAATACATAAAATGCTCATAGCAAGAAGTAGTTGAGACACTAAGATGAAGAATGTAGCATACTGTTAAAGGACCTTTCTGAGTACTGGTCACGTAAGTAACTGAAGGGTGGCATATATTTGGTTACTTCTATAAATATATGTAAGGCATTATGTGACAGCATACCATATTAGTAAAGCAGATCAGCAATACCTAACTTCAAGAAAGTGCTGGATCCCATTCATGTTCTGTCAGTACGTAAAAAGGACTAGTTTTTTTAAAAATGGGGTGGTGGGATGCATGGAAAGAGGGAGTCACTATTTGAGTCTATATAAAGCTTTTAAAAAGCTGTCGTCGTAGACCATTATGTTCCAAGGCATGGTGTATGCACTTCCTCTTGAAGAGCTGTCTCTGAAGTGTTTTGTTTGCTTTTCCTTCCCTTGGATTTTTAGGTGGAGGACAGAGTTCAAATTGCTTCTTTTGGAACAATTCATCAAAACAATGTTTATTTCTTGAAAAGATGTTTTTGAAAGTGCAGCAGAAGGACTCAGTTATAGTGCAGCTGTGACCAGAGGCAGTCTCTCCCTTTGGTTTCTCAGCTAAAAATCTCTCTGAAACACTCCCATGACTACCAGGATAAACAGCAGGATCGCAGATTCAGGTCTTCTCTCTTTTCAGTAGCCACTGCACCAGCTGTACTGGCACTGATTCAAAGGCCAAGAGACCTGACACCAAGCAGAGCAACATCAGGCATGAAGATAATATTAACTTCCCTTCTGAGGGCATGTTTGACTCCTCTAGAAAGAATGGCAAGACCTTTCCTATATCTGATGTTTTCAGAGCTGTTCTGAGTATCAGCCGGTAGGAGCAAGGCAATGGGCACTGGTGAGCTAAGGAACTGTCATACTGGCAGGGTCAGTAGCTGTATCATCTGGAACAGATTCTAGAGCAGCTCTGAGTAAAAAAACTTCCATTTCAAATAGTTGTTAAAATCTAGGCTGACTGGATTGGTATGGTTTCAAGATGGAACTGCTTCTCTCACTGAAGCCTGATGACCAGTGTTGGTTTGTGACTCTATTTTTTACCAAACTGATATATTAATAATATAATAATTCTTTAGACAGTAGCATTCTTGCAATGTCTTCCTAGATGAATATGAAGATGGTGGTCTTGCCTTTTTCCCAACAATTACTAGTGCACAAAAAAGTCTAGAAGTGCCTTTTATAATTTCTCTAATGTTTAATACAAAGGTGGTTCTGCCCATATGGCATAACCTCACTGCACAGTGGCCTTCTGTGTTTCAGACTGGACAGATGTCACCAGCACTGTGTGCTTGCTGTAGATTTCCATTCCATTAGTTGAAGAACTCACTAGATAGACCTTTTCTCACCCCAGAAACCATTGAAACAAAGAGCTAGAAATCCTTACTCTCATCCAGATAGCTTCCTTTTCAATGCAGCTTGGAGTTGTATGCTATTCTTCCTGAATTGTTTATTCCCAAAATGTTTGTTCAGCCAAATGGAAACAGACCATACTCCTCATCATAGCTCCCTGCTGGTCATGACAGGTTTGGCTGGTAGTTTGACCTGTGACAGATGTCCAAACAGTCTTCAATGAGACCAACCACTGTTTTGCTTTATATTCCTGATGTCTTTTTATGTCTAAAACGCCTCTTTAGTAATCTGTGTAATCTTCCTTTGTCTAAAGTGGCAGTTTTGTAGACACAGAAAAATATAAAAATAGGGATAAATAGTGCTTCTCTGAACCCGAATTTACATTGGCTCTTCTGACTTAGCTTTTGTGGTTTTGAGGCATTTGTACTAAGGTGTTTTGAAAATGACAGTGGCATTTCTCAAAAGATAGCAGATTACAACATTGTGTGATGCATAAAAAGCTGCTGTATCAGGGAAATAATTACTAGCTTCTTCTACCCAGATGTGTATTCAGTAAGGCATCACAGATTAGAAATTAGCAATGAATAAAAATTCTTTCAAAATTACAGTGCAGCTTAATAGATTTGAATGTGCATAGAGTTTTACTAGCTGTATTTAAGGAAAAATATTTTGGCATAAATATAAAAATCCCAGAATTTGAGAAACTTCCGAAGTGTCTTCAATACCTTCCCTTTTCAAAACTTTATAAGGTGTCTTTTTGAAAACATCATTATTATGGGAAGTAATTAATTCAAATTCATCTTTAATGCATTTTACTAAAAGCAGTAAGGTTTATATGTCTTATTTGGGGTACTCCTGTCTGAAAGACAAGCTACTTTCTAGAAATGTTTGATTCTTTTCTATACATGTGAAGCTATAAATGCTGGAAGATGTACTTTTGGGAGATACTAAAAAGCCGAAAGTGTTGACTCAGCCAAGAGTCAAGTGGAAACTCATTTTGAGGATATCATATAATTCTCACTGTAGGGATTTTGAACTTCATTTTCATCACTGTCATATGTCTCATTCAAAGGAGATATACCTCTGCAGTTCAACATAAACTGGAATTACATTAGAGCACTTCTTTCCTAGTATGAAAATTACTTCTCATTGTACTGTATTATATTAAGTTTGCCTTCATCAATACTTATGCACAGTATAAAACTGTAATGTGTCTGGAATTCATTTTCAGAGTTTGAACAGAAACTTACCTTATAATACTCAGTGTCACTGGGTGTTTTTAAAATACATCAGTCCTGTAAGTAAACATGAAGCAGTGGAAGCAGAAGGAATGATGTTTGTTTACTAACATCCCTTCATGTTCCATATTCTTTAAGAAAAGTAAATTTTATGCATTCAGAATTGAGTGTTCAGAGCCAGGCCTTTTTCTTTTTTTTTCTCCCTTCCAATATTTTCTAGCTAATTCTCCCTATAATTAAATTCTCACTTAAAGGAGAAGACCTATATAAAGGTCTTCTCCTTTAAGTGTTGACTCTCTGAGGAAAAACAAACTTTGCAAGGACACAGAGGAGCATGGTAAAAATACAGTAAGGGTAAGAAATGTCAACCAGAAGATAGTGTATGAAGGAAAAGGGAGAAAGAAATCAAAAGAGAAAAATATCTTCTTGTTGATACTCTCCTAACATTTCATTGATCTTTCAGGTCATAAAATAAGCAGATTAAAAATTTAGACTTACTTTTTATTCTCTTTTTCAAGGAAGCGAAATACTTTTAATTATGTTAAAGTTTTGAGTGAGTTTTAGGTGAAATGTATTGTCATAATATGCCATGAGAACTTGTGACCACCTTAAAAGCAATATTGTAATGAGCTCTCATTACACGAGCACCTGAGATTTGGGGAAGCATAATGGTTCCTTTGTGTTAGGCACTGCACAAACAAATTATGCTGTCTGGAGACCTTGCAGCCTGGGAAAATGGCAGTGCCCAACAGATGAAAAGAAGCTGGCAAAAGACTGGATCAGAGAACAAGATAACAGTAAAATCAATATCTTGCTACTAATAATATGGAGCAGTTCCGCCTTGTTAATTAGCTGTCTGTGCTCAGACAGCAGTGACTACCAAGCCTCCAGTCAGGAAGACCTTTTAAGTGGAGGATTGAAGGGGGATTAACTGGCATGTTCTGCAGTGATTTCTTTTTCAGAGCAGCTTTTTTAGACAGCTCGATTTTATTTTTAACGTGTTTGTGTCCAAGTCCACAGATGCTAGAGCTAAATTTCAGCTGTCATTTTTTAATAGAACTACTGAAACTCTGTTTGTGATCCTGTCTCACAAGCAGGCTGCTGTGTTCTCTGCGTGGCTCCAAAGGGGTCTTGGGTTGTTAGAAGTGGTATAAGAGGACAGTGCAGCAGGATTGACTTGGCTGTGGAAACTCAGAATAACAATTTTGTTTGGGAGTGGACCCACCTTGATGACATGGGCTGTCTTGGGTCCCTGCTGTCCCTTGCAGTCAGCATGGCCTGGAGCCAGTAGCTGACTTGTGTAATGTTCAGTGCTGAGGATGAGTCAGAGACCTCCAGTTTTCCCTGAGTCCTGGCCTGGTGCTGCCCCAGCCTGGGCTTGGGCACTCAGCATTGGCATCAAGTTGCTGGGCAGCACCTCTAGCTCAGTTGTCCACCCCAGAGCACTCATGTCCACAGTACAGCAGTTACTGAAGAACCCACTGCTTATATTTTTCATAACCTTGATTCAGAGGAAGCTTCAGTGTTCTGTGCCTCATGATGGGGTCATATGAAGCATGTGGAAGACTCCAGAAGCAGTACCAGATGGTTTATTAGGCAGCTCCTTTGTTGTGTTCATTGTGCAGTGAATGTGCTCAGCCTGACCTGAACAAACTGATTTCTAGGGAGAGTTGAAGTTACATGCCTGTGATAGTAGAGTTTGCGTCCACACTAGAAGCAGCTGCCAATCATTGCAAACAGCATTGAATTATTTGTGCCACACACAGCTTTCCATGATGGATTTAGCTGACTCCACCACTCTCACTTTACTCAAGAAACTAAACTGGACACTTGCAAGCCTGCTGCCTCACACGCCTTGGAGATGCTTTACTTATTATAGCCGAAATATGAACATTGTGTTTAGGAATAGGATCCAACAAATACCAAAGGTATTTATCTAAGACTGCTTGCTTCAGTACAGAAAGCTGCCTGAGGTTCAAAACTAAATCACTTTTAATTATTTTGCTACATAGTTTGTTTGAAGATAACAAATTAAATACTGTGGTAAAACTTAAAATAGGTCTTGAGCTACTACAGATAGTAATTTTAAAGTTAATTCCGCATTCTTTATAGAAAACGGTATGTTCTTTGAATCCTGTGGGAGTTATACCACTAACTTCATTGGGGCACGTTATTCACTCAGATTTCACAAACAATTTGTTGGTAAAAGAATATAATCCTGGACTGTTGCTCATTTATTTGCTGGGGAATGAATAACACACCTGTTTGAAATACACAAATCGTATAAACATCACTACACAGATTTTTTTACTTTCTTAGTCTTCAATGCACCAAGATTACATGGCTGAAAATACACAAAATTAGTCCTATACCATCCCTCAGCTTGAAATTTTAAAAAGCCTCAAGTATTTAATTTTTTATCAAATTACCTATATTCAAATGTACCTATCTACAGCCATAATCTTGATAGGGATTTTGGTTTTTTTAAAGCAGTTCTGGCGTGTATCCAGTCTTACTATGTATTTGTATTAGACACAGAATTACTACTTCCGAATTGGAGACAGAATTGTTTAAAATCAGGAGATTTCTGGTACAGGATGGGAAATGTTCAGTGCTTTGAGAACATAAATGAAACAATGCTGCACCACTGCTTCTAAAATAACCCTTCTAAGAAAGCCTTTTTCTACTGTACAAACATTCTTGAAATATTTCTTTATTCAAATGATAAGAATTCTTTTCCCAATTTCCAGAACACTTAATTCAGAAGCAGAGAGGATTTTTGCAGTAGTGGCTCAAAAAATATATCTGACAACATTAAGGTTTTGGTTTTTTTAATGATACTAAAGAGATACACAAAGAGAGTGAGTAATAACTTTTTTTGTAGCCACAGAAGATGAGCTGTTATGCAGATTATCCCCTTAGTTTTTGCACAGCGTGTCAGTTTTGATCTGTATTGTAACAATTGTTCAAAAGCTAAGCTGCAAATAGCATCTGTCTCTACTGACTTGCAGGAGAGTTTCTGTGATAGAAATAAATACCCTTTTAAAAAACAAAATCTGGATCATTTGTACTGGTTAGTCATGTATGAAGTGTAGAATTAAGTCAGTTGATTTATGTTATTGATTGCTATAAAAATACTCTCAAAACCAAAAAGATATTTTGTATTTCCACTGTGTCTAATACAATTGCCTACATGTCTAGTAGTACTAGCCGAAGGTTGAGTAATTTACTCAATGTTTTACTCAAATACTGAATCAACTCGTAGAATATTCCCAGCTTATTTCTTCAAAGAGATAAGAAAACTTGCTATCATCTGTAACATCATCAATCAGTATTCTGTAGAGTAAGATGTTTCTCACTCAACAACTATGGCAGAAAAATACCCATTAAAATTATTAAGTCATGGCACCTACATTGATCTAATTGTATATTTCCCAAATAATAATTGATTCATTTTCTCAAAACTAGTGTAGTTCAATGAGTAGTACTGTTTGAATATTAATGATCAGTGATACATACTATGACTTCTTTTCATGTTTCTGGTGATTAATACATTTTTCTGCTCTATGTATGTAGCAGATTTTGGTGCATACTTGCGTACACTGACCTGCATTCTTTTGCCTGTCTCACTGTGATCATCTTCTTTTAGTACCCCTGTATTTGCACTTTGTTTTCTGCTTTTTCATTCTTCTGCAGTTCTTTGCTGTCATTGTCTGTGGAGGTAGAGGCACAATCTCTTTTTGGCTAGTGTCCAGGAATAAATTTCTCCATAAAAGTTTGCCTCCCTCAAGCCCATGTAAGTGTTTAACATCTGAAACAACCTATTGATTATTCCTGTTGTCCTGATGATTTAGTATTCCCAGATCTGCTGAATAGAGGTAGTCTCCCAAGAGCTCGTTCCCAAGGTCACCTTAAAGCCACTTATAAATAAAGTTAGGGTTGTTCTGATTTGCAAATCACTCTTACACTTAAATTGAACTTTATTTGCCATTAAGAGTGATCAGTGAGTTTTGTGCAGCCCTTCATTGCAGTTGTGTCTCAGACTTCTCTGACACTGCCATTCCGAATTCAGTCACTTCGCTGTTCAAGCTTTTCCTCGGCATTTAAGAATGACATGGGTTCTCAGCCCTGAGCCCTGTGGGTATCCAGTGTTAAACCACAGTTGGGAGAATCAGTCATTTAGTCTGTCCTAATATGTTCTGTTTCTGAATTAATTTTTTATTCTCTTAAGCACTTCTTTCTTTTTTTTTTTTTTAATCTTTATTTTCAGACTTTTCAGTGATGAATGCTGTACTTTGGTCCTACTACATTAAAAGCAGGGATTGATGAGAAATGATGGTATTACTGGTTTGCATTTAAAAGCCAGAAATTTCCTTCTGGTATCTGGCTAAAATGAAATCAGTCAAATGTGCATTTTCAGGTCTTTTGTTCTAGGAGGTTAAGAAGACAGGTATCTACATCTCTTTACTCTTTCTGCTCTGAATCAGGTGGGTAATACCTGTTTAGTTACCTTACTGCTATAATGCAGCATCTCCACTTCATGCTTGCCTCAGTTGTTACTGGCATATATAAGAAGAGGGAGAGGTCATTTTGGTGCTGCTTTAGCTTTGCTTTCTGGCTTTGGGGTGAATAATTTCAAAGATACTTCTTCTCTGAATTTTTAGACTACTTCATAAATAAAGGTATTGGATCATGTCACTCTTAGTTTTGCAAAAGACCTTAAAATCCAAATGTAGAAACAAGCCAGTCTCAAAAGTCTCACTGTTGAGGTGGCTTGTGGGTAGATGCAGACGTGCATCACAGCCCTAGTGTGTTCTTAGCTGGAGCTAGGATTTAATACCTGTTGCTGGTTAAAAACTTGACTTCATAGGGAAAAAGAAGACCAAGAAATCTTGGTGATAACTGAACTGACTTCCTAGGATCTGGCTCTGTGTGTGTGTGTGCGTGCATGTGTGCATGTTCAGCCCAAGTTCACTTTTTAAACTCTTTCACCTGCAGGAATTCGTGTTGTCAGTTGTATAAGCATCTTAGGAATAGCCTAAAAGCACTAAGATACAAAATGTATTTCAGGAAAAATAAGGGAACAATCCCTGAAGGTGCTTAAAAGACGTGTAGATGTGGTACCTAGGGACTTGGTTTAGTGGGGGACTTGGCAGGGGTGGATTAACTGTTGGAGTTAATGATCTTAAAGGTCTTCTGCCACCTAAACAATTCTGTGGTTCTGTGAGCAAAAGTTAAGACTGTAGCCAGACAGGTGCCAGTTGTCAGAATGCTTTGTGAAGATGCAGTGGTGAACCACGTTAAGCATATGGGTGTCTTTTCCATATGTCTGTGTAGAGAGCTCTGCCTTTACCTTCATGTATCTTGGTGAAGGGCTTATTTTCAGTTTTACTGAAAATCTAATGATTTTTCATATTTTAGATTCATACCATTCATAACATAATTTTCTGCTTCAGAGAAGAGCTCCATTTTGGAAATCACAGATTAGCAATAAAGGGGGGAATGGCATTTATAATTGCCATAAAAATCAGCAGAACAGAGAAGTTGGTGACTTACTGTGATATTCAAAAATGTTTAATGTGTACAGATCTGTTGAAGTATTAGTCAGTGGTTTCTGCTGAAGAGGCTTTCTCTTTCTTCCAGTAGTGACTAGATTCATTGGGCAAAACTTAATTTATCTTGGGAGGTCTAATGTTGCCCAGCAATTCACAATGGTGCAATAATATGGTAAAATACGGGTATAAATACTGTTTTATATTCTCAGTAGATAATGAAATATGAGGGAAAAAACCATAATGATGTGTTACACTGTTTGATAGTATATGCCATATCTGTGAAGAGTGTAGTTTTATTTCCTAATGCAGAGTTTATACCTGTTCCAGAAACTGATTTGAAGACAGAAATGGGACAGATAAGAATTAGTGTATATTTTGTATGCCTAAAATTTAGGCCACTTGCAAGAGATGTAGTTACATTACTTGCAATTAATTGAGCTTTATACAGTTACTTGTTATCAGGAAAAGACACTAAACATTTTCACCTCAAAATCTGTGTCCGTGACATGCGCAGATATGATGCTTTTCTGATGGAAAAATTGTTGATGGAGTTCTGAGGGTGAACTTTTTTTAGAAGAAATATTTAAGTACATAGCATTTAGCTTTTAGCTTTACCAGGTTGGTGAACAATAAATGCAGAGAGCAATTAGTCAAAATTATAGTTCTGAATAAATTTGCCAAGGAGTTTGGGCTAAATCTGATTTGATGTTTTCTTCCAATTTTGATCAGGATGTGCTTTAAGTGGCTTTTAACAGTTCACTTGTTAGTTCCATCTTTGTAATGTAACAGATACTTGATTTGAATTCACTTGCTCCTCACATTTGTGGTTAGATCATTATAAAAGTGATCATGAAGTCTTCGTAGCAGTTAAGTTGTGAGTTACCTGCTGAGAGATGACATGCTGCATACATAACATGATGAACTTTGGCTGTAGACCTTCATGAATGAGTAATGTGAAGGAGCTGGTGTCTCTTTCAGGAAGGTCTCCATACAGTACAGATACACCATCAGAGGTCTCACACACTTGTTTGCACACCTAGATTTTTGCTGTTTCCAGCAAGGGTGAAGCCAGACTGGGATCCTTTCAGTATAGAATACTATGAAATTTTGTACTATTATTAAAAGTCCTCAGCAATGTTGAATTGTGCCCTGGTATTTGAGTAGAGGTTGCACAAGACTTGGATCTGTGAAATGTGAGTTCATTTCCTCATAACAAAAGTTCCCCCATTTATTTGCTATTTCACAACATATTTAATCAATTCTTTGCAATAATAATGTAATAACGAAGGCATTTTTTGGTTGATGGTTCAAAGAACATAATGACTGCGTCTTCATAGGTCAGTCTGAGAAAACTCAGCTTAAACTGTCTTCAGAAGCCCTGTCTGCTTGTTCAAGGTCCCTGAAAATTTAAGAAATGCTGTTCTGCTTTTAGTGTATCTAATGTAATACTTTAAAAGATACTTTTCTTTAAAAAGATGACTCATTTCCCTGGAATTTGCTTGTACACGAAAATGTGGTTTTGGGCAGATGTATAACCTAACACTGCTTAATCTATTCAAGAAAATAGTTCTGGTTTTGCATAGAAATTCACTTTGCAGAATTAGGGTGACAGTTTCCTCTTGGATTTTCTGCTTTTATGTGCTCACTGTTAAAACCATTTCCTCTCTGTCTGACTCTGAAACCGTTTATTGTCTTTTCATTTGTAAAACTAATTCACAGCTTTGAATCTTTTTCTCTGTTCTTTGACACTGAGTTGTCTCATTTTGCAAGTAGAAGTTTCAAAGGAGGCAGAAATTGAGCCTGCTGAGGTGCAAGTCAGCTGAAGAAACATTTTGTACACAACTTTGACACTTCGATCTATTAATAAATGAAACTTTAAAGTAGATTGAGACCTTCTGCTGTTAAGTCCAGTGTAGTTTGTTTCAGATTGCACTATGGAGTGCTTTAAACTCATCTTTTTTCAAGACTATTTACTGTTTATAAAAATACTTCTGTTGTCCTTGGGTCCTATTCCTGTACTTTCAGTTTAAATATGCTTTGTTCCTCTCAAGATTAATATGAAATAGAATGTAAGGGGAAATGGTTTCTTTAATTTTTGAAAAAAATGTTCTTTCAGAAAAAGTAGAAGTTGCTTCAGGCTTCCCAGATAGCATAAATTCAGAAATTGCCTACACACTTCTATTTGTTTGATTCTCTTGAGGTTTCACCAGCTTGTTTTGAATTACGAGATTCCCATTTGAAGTGTCTCTGTGAAAGTTTTCCTTCTTTGTTTTGCTTCTTCTCTTCAATTATTTCTGTATGAGCATCACCCATTCCAGTGCTTGATAAACCTTCCTTGGGAATGGATGCTGTTAAAAATAATTGGAGATAATTTTTTATTTTCTTGAAGATATAAATTCCTTGTCAGTTATCCTCATGTTTGGACGCTGTTGTAGCTATCAGTGTAATGCATTTTCTTCTCTCAGAAAGAAATGCATTAGATGGATTAGCAAAGCACTAAAAATATCTTTGCTTAACCACCAAATTATATAACCATCCGATTTGTGTTGTCTGCTGGTCTCATGCTGTGGTACAGTTTAGAAATCTACATTTTACAATCTACATCAAGTGAAAAAAGTTTTTGATTAACATCAGATCTTCTTTCAGGCTATCAAAATATCTTCTTTTTAGGACTCATTCTTTATTCTGAAGGTTAAAAGTAGGGTTTACTGAAAGCTTTTGATAACTCTGCTTGCTTCAAAATTTGACAATGATGCTACTTTTATACCATATATTTCTTCTATTTTTTGATGACTCTGGGGTGGTATGTCTGATATTTGCCTTGGGTCTGTTGCTT
This sequence comes from Hylia prasina, assembly GCA_013397195.1. Classification (NCBI taxonomy): domain Eukaryota; kingdom Metazoa; phylum Chordata; class Aves; order Passeriformes; family Sylviidae; genus Hylia; species Hylia prasina. The sequence goes on from VYXD01002467.1 coordinate 212,895, forward strand.
GTTTTGGCAGAGGGGTATTTTTAAATGAATAGTAATTTAGATCAGATGCCCTGCTGAGGGCCACAACATAGGATAAGTAGCTTTCCTAGAAAGTTCTTTATGTATGAGAGAAGATTTGACCGCCATGACCCAGTTTAAAACTAAATGTCACCTTTTTCTGCACTTGCTGTATCATGTGTAATAAAGGGTCTTACAGAGCTAATCTCTCCCAGAGACCCCTGTAAGGAGAGAACAAGACTGAAAATGTTAATCTTGCCTTACGTTAATTAAATTTTTGTAATATTTGCACTATTATGCTCTAAATTTACTGTGGAGATCTAAAGTGATTTATCTTCTAGTTTGCTATTGCAGTATTTGACTGTACAAGTACCACTGGGAGTAAGTTGATGCTGTAACTCAGTTTGCAGCAGTGAGTGAAGAAAAAAGAGGCTCAATTTAAACACGTAGATAACTGACTGAAATGCTTATCATATATGTGATTAGATAACTTTGTTTGATGGCAGTATTTTATTTCTGTGTGTCCAAAAGATCATGTTGTATTGCAGTGGAGCTGTTGCCTGTGGTTGAGTTCCCTGCAAAAGGGCTTAAAGGTTTTGTTCCTTGTGAATGTGACAAGACAAGTCCGCTTGTATCCTAAGGTCAACCAAGTTCACCTTGGTCTGCAGTTACATCCTTTCCTGCTGTTTGTTTTTCTATTGTGTAGCTTTAATTGAAAAGAAAAAAATTTGCATGAAAAAAGGAAATGATGCCATCAGAGCAATCACTTTGGATCTAAGGGAAAAGACTCCACATATAATCAGCTGGCTAAAGGGCATGAGAACATCCTGAAAGGTAATTGGGCACCTTTTGTTGAAGTACTCTGATATATCCCATTAACTTGTTCACTGTTGCTCAGAAACAATGCCTCTAGACAGAGGCACATTACTGGGCCTTTGTTCAGTGCCAAAAGTGCAGTTATCACAGTGTAGAGCATCGTCTTAAAGCTGGTACTGTTCTTGTACTGCTTCTAAAGAGTATGTACACAACAGGTTCAAACTTTTCATGACCTGTTATTTTGTGCTCTCACCCACGATACTCTTTACAACTGAGTAGGAGAAATGCATGGCTTTTTCAGATCCTTCTCTAAAGGACCTCATACCTGCAGTCATTTTTCTTGTAGAGTACGAGTAGAGACCTGAAGATGGTACCAGTTGTTTCTGATGGGACAACTTCATATTGCTGTTCGATTTGTTTTTACTCCATTCTGTCTGGAATATTTGTCTCCACATGTTCCATCTCATCTTTTAAATTTCATAGACTTGTAGCCCTGGTTCCAGGCCTGATGTTTTGGTTTTGTTGAAATTCCATGATGTTGAAATTCTTTCTCATCATGGTAAACATGATGAATGTTTTTGTAACAGTACTTTATTCATTCATTCAGTGGAATAACAGTACGTTATTCATTCCTTCTGACAGGAGGGACTTCTTGATGTCCCTCTGGTTTGACCTACGTGATTGAAAAGGTTTGCCTTTGTTTCACCAGTCAAATTGGTCTGTGTAAAATAATATATAAGGGAGACACCATCCCTAAATAGATAGTCATTTTTAGCCTTCTGATTCTCAGAGTCTGTGTCGTTTGTGGTCCACAATAGCAACGTAGACTCTAGGGCCTTTCCATCATATGTGTTTTAAATCACTGAAATGGTGGAACTCAGACTACTTGTGATCATGCAATTATTAGCAAAATGTATTCACTAATAATAAGAGGAGTAATGAAAAGATGATTTCCTGTAAAGGTTTTTTGGAATGCTGTTGGTCTGTTTTACTTCAGTAATACCGTCTTTATAAGCATTGTGCTGGGAAGAATAAACATCCCTTTCTAATCAAAGAGCAGACAAATGGCTTATAGTCCATTTGCTTTGGATTTTACTTATTCCTGTTGCTTTACTTAGTCCTGTTGCTTTGGAAGATAAAAGTGTGAGCTGATTGTGGCTTTTAATTTATCCTTTACACAGGCTGCTGGTGAAGTAGGAAAGGTTGTCCATGCTGACATCAACAGCAGAACTCCCACTGGTTCCAGTGATAGCAGGATATCACTGATGGAACAGTGCTCTTTGTGAGCTGCATGTTTTGTGGGAGTAACAGGCAGTTGAAAGGCCTAAGTCAAGATACTAGAAGTTCCCAGCTGGGTCAGGAAGGGATAATCAAATACAGAGACAGTTCAGTTACCACTGAAGAGAACTTTTAGGTTCTCACTATGCTGTCCGCTTCTCCTAATTTCCAGAAAAACTAAAATTCAATTAGAGGAACTAATGGTACCTTCTGAGATTCAGTCTTTTCCCTTTGCAAATAATGAAGCTTCTGTAATGAATCCGTATGTCACACACATCCTGTCTGCTGTTATTCATGCTGAATGCTATGCTGTTCTGCATGCTGTCCTCAAAACCTGAGATTAGAGTATGGTACAGCTCAATATGAATAGGGGTGACAGAATTTATTCTAGAAAGACATGTCAGCTCACTTGCTGAGGAAATCCATATTTCTGAAAATCACGAGGGTTTGTTCTGAAATGTAACTGGGAATATAGCTTTGTGCGTTATTGCTCTACTAGTGAATCTGATTTCTGCATTTACAGAAGAAAGAAATACTGCTAACAGATTACATGGTTTGCAGTGGAAACAGCTGATTATAGAGGTTCCTGCTTCTTCATTCTTCTTGCAGTTTGGCTTCTTGCATGTTGCAAAGATCCTTAGTGTACTACCTAACCAGGTAAAAGCATCTTACGTGAGTGAGTTTTAACAGAGTTTTAATCATGATTTGTTTTCCTCAGCTTTACTTGTTCAGCCCCTTTTCTGGAAGGTCATTTAGGCAGTGGTGCCAAACCTCCCTGGCTATATGCATGTGTCATTTACCTAGTGGCAGGGAAATCTAGGTGGCTTATTGCATGTGCAGTACATCAGAGGCTTCCAAGGAGAAGAGGGTGTTGAAGCCATTCAGACAGCTGGCTCCCGGCTGTGCTTTTCCCCCAAAGGGTCTTTAGAAGCGGGTGTGGAATGTGCTGTGAAATTCTGGTAGAGGCAGCCAGACGGCCTTGTGGTAGAGGCAGCAGCTCTGGGAAGGATAATGATCAGGAGTGGGCTGCTATTACTTCCAGAGTAATTTAGTTGGCAGTCCACCTGTGCTGCTCCTCCTCAGGTATTTGTCCAGTCAAAAGGCAGCGCTGGGTTTGGTGAATTGGCCTAGTGAGCTGCATATGCTCCCAGGCCACAGGCAGGGTGTTCATCCAATGGATCTGATACACGACAGAACTTGGTTATGGGGGTTTGCTTTCCAGGCATGACATAAACTTTAGTGTGACCTTTCAGCAAGAGTTACAGTGGAGTGCCATGTTAGAAATACCTGACCTGGGAACAAGTACTCCTTTAGGTTTGTATGAAGAGAGCCAGAGGGATGTGGTGAGTGAGCACAGGTTTTTGTTACATGTCAAGATTGTGCACAAACTCTCCGTGTGTACCAAGAAAAGTGCAGCCTAGTCTAGATATCCTGCTCTAAGGATAATTTTCTGAGGAAGACTGGTGTTCATCTGCAGCATTGAAAGCCATATTGCTTTCTCTAAAAAACCAGGATATTAACCGAGTGCTTTAGCCAACACAGTTAATGGCATTGTACAATGCAGAGTGCAGAGTGAGTTTTAATCCTCCATATTGTCATTGTTCCAAGTTAATATGGCAGTTAAATATGTGACATTGACTAGATCTCCTGTATTCAAGAGCCGACCTTTTGGCAGTAGCAGTGAAATAATATACAGCAGAATCTTGTTAATTCACGCTAATGACTTAAAAGACCCATCACAGATTACTTGATTTTACAACTTAGCAAGTAAGTGAAACTTGATGACAAAACTTCAGGGATGCACACTTTAACAGTATGTGCTCTGCTAATTTACGTCTATAGTAGCAGTTATGCTGTAAATACGTTGGTAATAGATGAATTAGTGGACAGTAGTACTAGTAATTAAAACAGTGATGATTTCCTGAAATGACACTGTAGTACAGCAGCCTATTATTAAATAGTTTCAGTAAAACATAACTAATCTACTAGTTCTGCAAGTGTGAGGCCACTGAAATGGTTCTGCAAGTAACACATGTTGGCTTTTAATATTAATAAAAATGTTCCCTCCTCATATGTGTCATGTCATTTAGAATAAATGTAGCTAGAGTTACTTGGGAAAAGAGTTATCCTATCACAGTAATAGTATACAGGTATATATGTAAATAAAAAGTTCATAAAATTTTTTATCTTCAGGTTGAATTACCTCTAGAGACCTAAGCCTATGCGAGCCTATGCTCATTCTTAAAATAGTAATTCCCAAACAACAGGCTTGTGGAACATACATGTTCTAGTAAATTTCGTAGTCTTCAAAATACAGAGTAACTGTTTCCATCATGAAAAAGTTTGCAATTTTTTGTATTTCAGTCTACATCATGTTCCACATTAAGTACTATTAAGAATGCAGTTTTGTGACTGGTGTGCGTTCTCAAATGAGAAAATAAGACTTTTCCAGTATGCCTTAGAAAATGACACTAAGCCATTTGAATTTGTTACCCTCTGAGTAAAAGAAGGAGCTGAAGTCTGTAGTGGAATCATCATATGCACTTTCTACTGTGCATTGGTGTGTCAGCAGAGAAGTCTGACTAAATAAGGCAATGCATGAGTAGAGCTTATCAGCGTTTGACAGGAATATAGTCCACTAACAGCTGATACAGTGGCCCATCTTTTCTGTGCTATCATCCTGTTTCTACATGGCACACAGATGTACATTTATCATCTGCTTGGTTGCTGATAGCACTCAAAACAGCCCTCCACCTTTTCTTTTTAGTGTATGTTCAAAGTAATACAAGTACGCTGAAACCCTTAGAAAGCCAAATATTTTTTTATTTACATAAAAACGTATGTGAAGTTGTCAGCTTTCAAACTTGAGAAGTACACTGTGCCTTCTGCTTCTCCCACCAGATAGTGCAGAGTGTTGTGAATATCGTCTGATTATATAAATAAAAAATAGGAAATTTCATGCATTTTTGTGCCCTTATGGTACTACTGTGCACTAAGCAATGCTTGTATAAAATAACTGTAACCTCATGAAAGCAAGTCCTGACTGATGGTGCCTTCTTCGCTCTGAGGGTCTGATACTGCTCAAATGAGTGTCTAAGCTCCCAGTGATCTTTGCAGGAATAGTATTGCACCTTGAATGTTCAAAGGTGCTTTTAAAAAATATCCAGAGTAAAATACCCTTCAGACTGTTTCAGTATCATTTTTTCTGTTATGCTGAGCTTGGTTGTCAGACTTTGTCCCTGTGTTGTGCAAGAGTTTGGGATCTGGCAATTTTATCCATAAAGTTACGAGGCCAGTAAATACATTTTAAGATTTGTTAGCACCTGGCCTGCTACAGAATGTCCCAGAACAGTCAAACTGGTGTCCTGCAAATGTGTTTTGATGCTGGGAGTGGATGTAAATATGCTTGCATGTGTGGCCTTTTTCTAAGGAATTTCTGAAAAATATCAGACATTAAATTCTTATTCCTTGCTATGAAGACAGGTCAGTGACTTGAGAGTTCCTCCTTGCAAATTCAAGTAATTAAACTGCAAAGCTAAAGCTGTTGAATTTCTGGCAAAAGTTTCTGTTAAAAAGTGATCAATACCATTTTTATCAAGCATGAATTTAAGACAATAGTGAAAAACCCTCTTGATTTCTCTATAGCACACTTTTAATTTTGTGTTCCTACTGACTGTCATCCTGTGCTATCTTAAGTCAAGCAAAAAGGCAGAAAGGGATGGATGGACTATCATCTTTATTTGTGGCACTGATTTGAATCTTTTCACATTAATCCTTTTACACCTGCCTATCAAATGGGTACCCCAAATGGCTTTTTGCACATTCAGCTAAAAGTAGTCTTGATAATTCACAGTTACTCTGATTTTACGATGCAAAACTGGATTTATAAATTTCTCCATATAAAATCAGATCCAGTGTACTTCTACCTTCTTACCATCTATTTGTATGTACTTTCTGCCACCCACTACTCTGCTTTGGCAACTCAATATCTTGCTTATTTGCTCTTCCATATTCCTCCATGGCTGTTTGCCTGTTTTCACAACAGTATCATCAGTACTCACCCCCTTCTTGTCCTCTGTACATGAAGCTTGCTGAGGAATAGAGAATGCTTGGCATAGTTCTGAGAGCGTTCTGAGTGTTCCAGGTTTGTTTTGTGGGAACCTGACATTCTGTTTAAGCGTTCAAGATATTGTATGCAAAATGATCAGAGAAAGACTAAAATTCCCATAACAGTTTAGGGAAGAGTTTTCTGGTAACAGTCCTGGGAAAGCATAACAGATAAATCTGAAAAGAAAGACAGTGAGGCTTTTTGTTTTGGTTTGTTCTTCCTGCTATCTCTTCCCTAAGCTTGGAATGAAGAATCAGGTTTCTTGCCTTCAAAATTTACTTTGCAGGCAGGACAAAAAAAGGACTTGCAACTCTGCCATAGGGAGAATGCTTACCTCCTGTACTCTGTAGTAGGGTATGTGCTCGAAGTATTTGTTTCTTGCACATCACTTAGTGTCACAAATATACAATATGCCATTTCCTAACTGGGGCCTGTGCTTGTAAATCCTGCTGGCACAGCGAGCACTCTTCCAAAGTTGGTTGTTTTCAAAGTGTCTTTTCTTCTTGCTCGATGCAATGTTTTAAAAAACCAAACCCTGCAATTTTAGCTGAGATCCATCTTCTTCAGTTCAGTAAGCTGGCTTAAATGCCCTAATGTGAGTTCACACATCAGTAGCATTGTTGTATGCTATATATGTAACAGAGATGTCATTCTGTGCTCTGAATCCATCTCTGATAATGGTCCTGAGAGAATAAACAGTTCACTGGGATGTTTGCCATTAGAGCACGTTGGGAGGGTTCACAGGAGATGCACAGTGTAATGGACTGTTTGCCATGTGTGTAATAGCTCCCTTCCAAAATAAAAGTGCTTCTGCAGTGCAAGTAAGGACACTTTCAGGCTGCCTTTTTGACACATCCTGCTGTGCCCAAAATACTCCATTAGTTTTCTGGAGTGTGTCTATCATACACCTGTGTGATCTGCATGGAAAGAAATATGACGTGTCCAGAGAAATATAGAAGTTGTAGAGCCCTGAATTTAAGTGCCATGACTATGCGGACAAGCCTAATAAAGCTGTTAAAATTCTTCAGTCATTCAGGGCTACATCATTTTGGGGAATTTTATTAATTACTTTAATCCTTTTAATTGCTGAAAATGCATTTTAAAATACTTTAATTGTTGTAATCATACTAATTATGCAGACTTAAAATTTCATGTTTTCCAGTTCTTTGAAACATACTCTAGTCTTTATAAATATTTTATTATGTTTTCACAGCACATAAATTTAATGAAGTATGTATCAGTTAAAAAAAGCTTGAAGCAGTCCAGGGCTCTACAAAATGGGCCTTGTAGCGCCTGAATATGCAACAGCAAGTGTTTGGCAAGCTATACTACTATATTATGTATTATTAATTTTACATTATTGTGGAAACTAAACAGTGATAAATAATGAACTTGAACTTTTAAGGAATAACTCATTCAATAGCAGTCTTTTAAATTGCTAAATGATCAGCCTTTGTAGAAGTTTAGTTAATGTCTACACTGAAGTTAGGAAATGCATCAGCTTGGGCTATGGGGTGGTTACAAATTTTTAGTCTGTGTCAACTTCCAGTGCATCACATGGTAGGTGTATTTGGCATACATCAAGAACTCTAAAAGAGCATAAATTCAGTGTATTTTAGAGATGTATTCTCTCTAGTTTTATACTAAACAGTAAGCCAAAAAATAAGTGCCCTTGAGAACGGAGTTTAGTCATCAGAGATGGGCAATCAACCCACACCCACACTATCATATTTTCTTTGTAATAATTACTTCAGGTTTTAATTTAAATATTTTGACTAAAAAGCCAAATGTGTATATTGGAAAATATCCATGAATTATTTAATCTTAACAAACAACAACCCTCCTCCCCAAAAAAAACCCAAAAAAACCACAACAACTTTCAGAGGTTTAGAATTTGAAAGTCAGCAGCAGAGAAGGATGCCCATAAAATTACAGTTTTTAACTGTGGAAAGACATTTTTTATGCTGGGATGAAACACTTAACTTTGCTATAATGAGACTATATTTTCAACATCTCATTGAAGTTTATTCACTACTTTTATATGGTTACTATATAACTGTGTAACTTCCAGTCAGCTATAAATTTCAACTTTTCTTAGGAGATTCTAACTTTATTATTCATTAACTATGATTTATCTTTTGGATCACATTATACGTTAACAAAGTGAAGTCCTACATGTGTAATAGATAATCCATTCAGAATTTCCTTCATTACATTGCTGTGTTTACTGCTCATCCTGCAACTCCAGAAGCAGAGAGTCTGTAATATATAATGTGACTTCATCTTCTTAAAATGAGTGTTTTGCAGGCTTTCATTCTGAAATCTATTTTTGAAAAATTGATTTATACTTTTGAAACATTAGTTCACATTCCTTTATGGTTTTGGATAGAACAAATAAAGAAGTTCTATGGGAAATAAGTCTCTTTCAATACACTTTACCAGCTGCTTATGGACAAGATTAGAATCACAGAATGGTTTGGGTTGGAATGACATTAAAGATCATGTAGTTCCAACCCACCTGCCATAGGCAGTGAGACCTTCCACTAGACCAGGTTGCTCAGAGCTCCCTTCAGCCTGGCCTTGAGCACTTTCAGGGATGGGGCATCCACAACTTCCCTGGGGCAACCTGTTCCAGTGCTTCACTGAACACTGAATTCACTGAACACTGAATTCTCTAAGTGGAGAATTTCTTCTTGATACCTAATCTAAATCTGCCCTCTTTCAATTTAAAGCCATTCCTCCTTGTCCTGTCACTATCTGCCAGTATATAAAGTCCCTCTTCCTCCTTGTTCTAAGCCTCCTTAAAGGTACTGGGAGGACACAGTGATGTCTCCTCAAAACCTTCTCCAGGCTGAGCAGCCACAGCTCTCTCAGCCTGTCTTTGTAGGAAAGGTACTCCAGCCCTCTGATGGTCTTTGTGAACCATTACTGTCTCTAATAAAACTTCTAAGCTTTTGATGGATGCAGTTTTCAGGTTGTAAGCACAAATTCTGGTTTGGGGCACCAAAAGATTTCTCATAGGTGTCCAAGTGCTACTTTGTCTAACTAGATGTGGGGCCTGACATGTCCTGCTGCATGTATTGGAACCTGTGAAGGAGAGGGACAGGTGCTGAGTGTATACAGTCTGTGTAATAAGGAGGCTGAGGTCTGTTTTCTCTGTGTAAATGTGTATGTTTCTAAACATGAAATTACTCCAAATGTATGGTGACTTGTTATTATTTTCTCCTACAAACTGGCTTAATCTGAAAAATTTTGTCTGTTTCTGCTAAAGATGAAATTATCAGAAGACATTCCATTGCTTTTGTGATAAAAATATCAAACTTCTATAATTATTTGTCTTCCTTGGTATAGTTTATACTGAGGAGTGAACAGTCCAGTATTTTCTGTAAGGACTTTAAAGGAAGATTATGAAGAAACTTGGGTAGTTCTTTGAAATGTATGTGGGAGAGGTAATCTCTGTGAAGAACCTGTTCCGCCTAAGAGAAAGAGCAGTCTTCTCCTTCACTATGAAAAGTATGTGAGGTTTGTAAGGGTTGTCTGTAGTGTGCTAATATCAACTTTTTCTTTCCTATGCTCAAGTTACAATATGCTAAGCAAATATTTATTAACAAACCTTTCAGAGGCTGTGCAATGTCAGCAGCTGCACATCGTGGGTAACTAAGAAGCTTAGTTGCTTCCTGCCTCTCACACAAATACCACCTTAATTGTATCCTAACACCATACATTAGCTTTTTGCTTCCACTCACAACAAATAAACTCTAATTACAGATACTGATATTCATAATCTGCTCCTTGTCTCTAATTATTTCCCTGTGTCTCTGGGAATTTTTTTTAGCACTTAAACAGCCACAGCATCATCTCATAGTAAGGTTTCATAGAAGCAGAGGACACACTGGGTTGGAAGGGACCCAGAAAGATCATCGAGCCCAACTCCTGGCCCCACACTGGACAGCCCCCGGAGTCCTGACAGCATTTTCCAAACACTTCTTGAACTCTTGTCAAGCTCAGTGCTTGACCACTTCCCTGGGGTGCCTGTTCCAGTGCCCAGCCACCCTCTGGGGGGAGAACCTTTTTCTAACACCCAACCTAAACCTCCCCTTACACAACTGCAGGCCATTCACTTGGGTCCTGTCACTGGTCACCTTAGAGATCAGTGTCTGCCCCTCCTCTTCCCCTCACAAGGAAGCTGTAGACTGCAATGAGGCCTTCCCTCATTCTCCTCTTCACCAGGCTGAACAGACCAAGTGACTTATGGCTGTGTTGGTTGCTGCTGGATTTTGGCTAATCATTTAACAAATTATTGTAGGGTTTTTTTGCTTCTCCACCCTGGCATTTCACACAAGTGCAACAGTTTATTTATAATTATTTCTTTACCATGGTTTAATCCAATGCTTTTTCTATAATACATGTGTGAGAATGACCTTTCCTTTATGGAGCCTTACTGCCTTACCTGTCTTTTGTAGTCTCTTCCAGTCTTAGTGTGTGGTGGCCAGGTATTTTGCAAGCTGTCTCAGTGGTAGAGGTTTTAAATAGCCACAGTAACTGGAGAGATGCTTGTTTATGTTTTCCTGAATTTTTTCATTTTTAGGGATTCATTACATTGTCATTCTATGTTTCTGTCACTATTTCTGTTAGCTTATTTGTAGACCTTGGTAAGATGGGTACTGCAGTGTGCACCTGTTCCTCTAAATCTTTCTCCTCTTTTGCATCTTGTCCTTTCTTGAAAATGCAGGGTGAGAAGGGGTGAGGGAAAGAAGATCTGCCAAAGGAATTTCTCTTTCAGTGTTGTATTTCACTTTCAAGTTTTTACCTTTGTCACTGTGAGATCATGTGCCAAAGTCTTGGCGATGCAAAAGCCAGAAGTTGTTAAGAATATACTTGGGAGTGGGGTGGCCATTCAGCCTGTCTGCAGCTGCCTCCTCAGTGTCCTTGAACAGGAGGGCTTAGGAATAGACTGAAGGGATTGTCTTGCTGATAGCAGCCCACTCCTGACTTCCAAGGGTTCTCAAACACAGCTGAGAGTGGGTAGGGATTTACTGGGTGGAAATAATGTGGATGGGAAACATCAGACTGGATGATATATACATTTTGCAGTGACTATCTCTGTCTATCTAGCAGTGTAGGAAAGTGGGGAACCACTACTGCCAGGTGCCTTGGTGATGTGGCCCCTGCCCTGCCACGGTGGGGCACTTAGACGTCGTTACTCCATGGCAGACACAGTTATTTAGCAGCAATAGGAGAGCAGGGAAAGCATTTTTCTCTGCTTTTCCATTCTCTGATTTCCTGAGTATCAAGTGGTGGGCAGCAGGTTGCTGCCAGGCAGGAAGGAGCTTGCATCTGCACACAGTGAGGAAGCCCTGCTGTGTCCTTAGGCCAGTGCCATGTCATGCCTGAACTGCGCCAGTGCTGATCTACCCAAAACCAAGAATGGGCTTCAGGTATAAGTAATGTGGCTGTGTTTATTCTGGAAGATCTCAGCTATTATGCTGCAGCCATATCTATATCTACAGTTCTGGATATTTGAGTGCTGTGGCAGATAATGAGTTATTTGCATGTATTTCTCGTGTGACAGTGTGAGCACCGTTATCCCTTTTCCCTGGGGGTGCTTTTATGCAGCCATGCTACTGACACTCATGAGTGCTCTATGTTGGCTCTTTTATGTAGTGTTTTTTATAGTGGTGTTTTAAGCTTTTGAGAGTGATTAAATCCTTTGTACATTAATATCTCCTTTATATTTCTGACATAGTACTGCTAGCTAGCTTTTTTTTCTGCTTTCTTTTAAGGCACTTTGATCATCAGGACTAGTCTGGCACCTCCTTCTTGTAGGGAGAGTGCTTTAAGAAATCCTTTACAGTTTTTGCTGTTCTTGGCTGCATCGTTCTTGACTCCTCTAAGCTGTCTTCAGAGTAATTAACTGACTCTGCGCAGATTTGCATTCTCCTGTAGCTGAATTTAGACTTTTACATCCTGTGTGTTGTAGGCAAAGTTTAAAGACTTGTTTTTCCACTTTCGGATCTTTCTAGGTAAGTCTTTTTCTGTCAAAAGCTTTACTGTTCTGCACACACTCTCTGGTATGTAGGTAGTACAGATTCAAACTGGAAGCAGGCACCCACAATTAATATTTCACACTTCCTGAGTTGGTGTCCTAATTATCAGCAGAGACACAAAGGATGTGGGGACTACAGACTCTGCCTTTGGCAGTGTTTTCTGAATGCTGACCATAAGCCACTCATCTGTATTTAAATGCATGAATTTAGAGCTTAAATTCTTGAAAATTTTTATGGCCTGAAACTCATTATCACAGAGCTGCATAAGTACAGATGAGAGAATGTATTTTGAAAATGTCTCTGAGAGTTTCCTTTAGGCAAGTTGAATTTTCCTAGTGTTTAAAGTGCTGCCCAGTACCTAATCTGTACGTCAGATTCTCCTCCATTCACTGTGAGAGGATATAAGAATTACTTCTAAGCATTAGGATTTTTACTCCTCATATCTAAACACAGCATTGTTGAGCTTTGTAATGCTTTGCCTCTGATTCCTGTGCAGTGTAAAATGAGAGCAGTTGAAATGCCCATTTTACCCAGGCACTTTGAGGATAAAGTGTGCATGCTGCAGAGATAGGGTAAAACACCCAGTTAAAATAATAAGTGGGTGAATGAATTTAGTGCCTGCCTCAAAGGCTGAGTACCCAACGCAGCTAATGAAGATTCCAGTGTCATTCAGTTTGCTTCAGTGGCTGATGAAAAGTTCACAGCTGTGCTGTTTTCATTGTAATATATCTGAACAATATGGACAATACTGAAGATGACTGAGGTAAACTTCAAGGTGATCCAAGTTACAGGTGTTGAGGGATTTTTTTGTGCATGGAGAGGAGTGGTGGAGCAGACACAGGAAAAACAGTTAAAGTGTATTTAATTTATACACATTCTTTCTATATCACATGACAAATAACTCCAAAGAAAGGTAGGAAAGCACATTTAAATTATATTTTTTAATTTATCCAGAGCAGTAATAGATAATGTAATGTTGGTACATATGCATTCTGTATTTCTTTTACCCAAAAGATTTATTTTAAAATAAGTTAATTATATAATTCAGGTTTTCTTTTAATACATGAATGACATTGCTAAAACCAAGCAATTTATATTTTTGGTTTGCTACTTCACTGGAATGTTTTATTCCTCCGTGAGACAAGCTTTTCCATGACAGCTTATGTTACTAAGGAGAATTTTTAATTAAAATCATTATTTTTTTTACTGGTACTGAATTTCTTGTCTTTGCCAATAGGACTGACATCCAGTGTTGAATGTAATGATGTGGTCCATATAATACAATTTTTACTGAAAGAACAGAATTAAGTCACTGAACTTGAGAATTTTGAACCAATCCTGTTTACATGTACAAGTAGGAAGAAATGATGCACCCTTCCCCCTTCATTGTTAAGTGGTAAATTGTTGCTATGGTGATCATTCTTTCCATCTCATCAGCTATAACCTGGTTTTCCACATCAACTGAATAGCTTCAAGCAACGCATGATCTTTATTTTTTTTATATATATCAGTTAATATTGTTTTGCCAAATAGTTGTTGTCTTGGGATTTACCGTCAGCATCAAGATGCAGTGAATGCAAGATAGTTCTAATTTTGTTGTATATAAATCTGTGTACTTATTAAAACAATCTTCGTGTGGCTGCCAAGAACTTTTAAGTAGCTTTATTAAAGGAAGCTTATTTTTGGTGTGTATAGTTGTTTATTTTCCTTTCATTATTTCAGAGTTTATAGGTTTCTGTAGTAAATATGTGGAGTTTTTTTTAAATCTCTGAATAATGTCTCGGTTAAGCAGTATGTTGTTTGTTATCTAAGGTGATGGAAACATCATAGTTGCAGTAAAATTTCACAGAGCAGTTTTATTTTCTTGCAGTGAGAATTGGTACATATGGGTTAAATGCAGAGAGATGCCTGCACTGTGGTGAGAGTAAGCCAGGTGACCTGTTGCAGAGTCACCAAAGGTAAAAATGGATTAATATGGTCTGTATGGAGTCCTGTGCATATACATAACAGATTTGTGTCAAGAGAAAGGGCAGAATGGGCATGTGGGCCATCACAGTATTGCCTTGAAGCCAGATGTGCCTCCCCTTACAACCAGCACCAGGATTTTCAGGAAATGGGCAAGCTTTATGTTATGGCAAGCTTTGAAGCTGTAAGTAGGACACTGGTGTATAGAATGATAAATGTAGATCTTAGAATAACCTCTTTGAACTTAGGTTAATGCTTTTAAAAGGCTGTTTGTCTAAACTTACTCATTTATTGTTCATTACAGTCAGTCTTTCCTTTTCTTCCAATATGTCAGGCTCTTGAAAATGTATCCATATTGTGTCCTGCATTGCTGGACAGCATATGAACAACTCTTGTGTTTCTGATTTTATTCATGTTCCAGTTTTTTGGTTTTGGGGTGGGTTTTTTTGGTGCAAACTTCTTCCTCTGCTTTTCATCTGCATCACTTGTGCCTGTTTTAAGTTGTATGTCACAATCAATAAAGCAGCAAGATCATACCTTGTCTCAAATGAAATTTTATGTTAATTACTTTAAAGTCCACAAGAGGACCTGAACAACAGACAAGTATTTGAGTATGTAATATCATGTAAAATGATTCTTAATTATCTTATATGAAAATGCAAGTAGAATCTTGGTTTCTCTCCTGGTGGTCTTTTTGGCTTCTCTGTAGGAAAGAGTGTTTTTCATGTTTCAAAATACTGTGCCGCCATCAGCAAACTTCTATTAGATGTTCCCAGCTATATTTGCATGAGGGATGTTTTGCTCAAGAATGTCAAAGATCATCTCTCAGTAGATCAGTCTCTTAAAGGATACGGTAAGAGTTATAAGATAAACATAAATATTTGCCTATGGAGGCAAACTAGGAACTGAATTAATATTTCAAGTAAGTCTAGAGGACAGTGTCTTGAATCACTGAACTGGTTAGATATTTTGGAAGTATTTACTGCATGACTCCCACAGTATTAATCCTTTTGGCCAAAACACAGTTCACTAAGTAGCCTGAGAGAAAGTATGCCATGGAAGTGAGAAATGCTGTATTTCCTTCCAGCTGCAGAGGATGAGTAGTTAGTTACTGAGAAAGCATATTGTACAATTGCCTGACCCAAAACAGCCATTACAGGGTTCTTGCAGTTATTCTTTTGCTTTGCCTGATTTTATTTAGTATCATATTTTAGTTTGTGAATCTGCTCATTTTCATTTCATGAGCTACCTCATTCCTTAATTTCCTCCCACCAAATCTGTATAATAGTACAAACTGAGCATCTGCAAAAGAATATGCCCTGTGAAGTACGAAGTCCTTTCACATATTTCACAGTCACACAGACCAGAGAAAGACTTTGTTGTCATGTACTGATCCTTTTTTGTTGTTGTTGACAGAGAGATACAAACAAATCAAGCACTTAGAGCAAAAGCTGGTGAAAGAGAAGCAGCTGCTTCATGTTTTGTTGTTGCATTTTCCGGGGTAGTGTTTCCTACAAAACCAGAAATAATTCTTTGCTGAACAGGAGCTGAGTGATCCAAGACTCAGTAGACCCCAGAGCTGAAAAAAATAGCTGAGTATTCTTTATACCAAGCCGTTTTATTTGCTTAAGCTTCTCACTTCCTTATTTCTTTCTTGAAGCCTGTGGTTTCAAGTATGTTTTAGCCTACAGTACCAGGAACCAGTACTAGGAATCATCTACAAACATGAGACACGGACTGATCTGAGTTCAGGAGTGACTGTCTAAGACTGGGGGAAGAGAAGATAGTTCCTTTCAGCTGTGCTTTTTCTTACATTTAAGCATACATGCAAACTATAGCCTTGTTTTACCCGATTTTTTTTTCCTACACAGTCCCTTAAAGGGATCTAGTGTGTTCTTTTGTTGTATGAGTGTAATCTGGAATTTGATGACCTGGAAAAAATGTATTCAGGCAAAATGCCAGCCAGAGAAGAGAATCCTCTGAACAGTAGGACCATGCACATGGGACTTAGTATTTCTTTCTATATTATTTCCCTTTAAAGTAATAGCAGGGGATGTTTTAATGCTTAATTGCTATTGTTTCTGAAACCATGTGCACATTTTTATAGCATAAGATTTGTTCAGTAAAAGGCAAATATAATTTTAAAACAAACTCATATTTGCCGCATCAAAGGCCATAAGATAACTGTACATCATTCCACCAGAATTGTGAAAGTGAGCACAGGTTACCCTGTTTAATCTTGGTAAATTCTATTTGTTTTCTGTAGCCAATATTCTGTTTATTTTGCCATTCATTAATTCAAATTCAGATTCTCATGGATATAGTGGTAGATAGACTTTGTGGCTAAGATATGTAAAGATGATTTCTAACCTATTTCATGGCAGTATTGAAATAGATTAGAGAATACAGCTACAATAGTAAATAAGTTCCTTATTAATTTATTATCCTATAATCATATAATATATAATCCATATATTAATTTACTATCTGTGTAAAAAAATTACAAATTTTAAAAATTACCAGTTTGATCATCTTAAGGAAAAATGTGCTCGCAAGGAAACAGTGTTACTACATTTTGACTCTTGTAAGTAAAGACAGACAGAGAAGCTGTTGATACTTGACAGAGAAGTCTGTTTCTGTAGGTTGAAATGTATAGCTTCAAAAAGTTTAAGGTAGAAATTTTGTTTGTTTGTTTGTTTTAAAAAAAAAGGTGTACACCAACACAAAAGACAACCACCACTATCATCCAAAAAAACCCCAAACCTATACCCCAAAAACCTCTTTCCTTCTGGAGCCTTGTTAAGAATTGAATTTTTTCTTCTACCCTAAGTGTCAAGGATGCAGTGTTCTGTTTGAGTGGATGTAGCTCAACTCCAGAATTCAGAGACTGTCCTTAATGCTTTTCTTGCCTCCGTAATTCACAAGGATAAAGAAAAACATGGCCCATATCAAAGATCATATGGGTACCAAGGAATTTTCTAAGCTCTATTATTTATTTTTTAGATTTATTGCTAAAATTTATCTGAAGACTACATTTTTCTGATTTGAAGTTTTTATTTGCTTCATGTTGACTCAGTTTCTCTCTCAAATACTTCTGCTGTTTGTCCCCATGAGTAGCAGTTGGCTGCTTTCACAGTTTAATTGTTGCTGAGCATGTTTTGTTTCCTTACTAACCTGTTTGTCTTCTTGCATTTTAACAATTCTGATCGCTGACACAAGCCTGACACTGTTAAGAGGCAATACCATTGTTCAGGGAACTTGGTTAAACAACATATGCTTTGTTCCTTTTAAGCGCTCTAAAAAAATGTCATCTGAAGGATAACAGAGAGAAAAATTGTCAGATCTTTCATAAATATTTTTATCTGAAATGAGTGGTACTGCGTCTGTGTTCCACAGCCTTTCATCACAGCAAATTATGAGAGAAACATGATTTTCTCCATACAAAAAGCATTATAATAAGGGAAGGAAAAAAAGTGTTTTAATAATGATAATTTAAAAAAAGTGATTTGGAGTAGGTAAATCAACAGACAGCACCAAAGCAGAGATTGTTTTCCTTAGCTAAATTATTTTTTAGCTGTGTAAAATCTCCTATATATAAAATATTCTGGATTAACTATGTACAGTTCATTCACGCATCTTCAGAATAACAGTGCCTTTTCCTAGTGTGTTTTGAAAGTGCATGATGCAGAGATGATGCTTGATGCAGTTGGCTACACGATTTACTCAAACTAATTGTTGCATTTTACAATGAAAACAAACCCTATTCTGAAATAATTTTCAGATGTAGGAAAGAAGACTAATGAAGAGATAGCATTAGTACTAATTATTAGGCATTATGCCTTGATAATTGACCCAAATAACATACCTTTTTACTTCAGTTTAATTCAGGGACAGATGGATACCAAATATCTCTTTAAAAAAATTAGGAAATAAGGATATTTAAGTTTCTGGATTCCGAAGTTCACTTTGTCAAAGTTTCTAAAGCGTGTGTTAGATGTAATTCATACTCTTTAATTCAGATATATTGTAGGAGGAAAAGAATTAGCTGGAGGTGGACTCTGCTTAATTATCCCATCTCCAACAGGGCTAAATTCAGCTCTGACATACGCTGGCAAAAATCTCATTCACACAGCAGCAGCACTGCAGTACATCATGCTCCAGTCTCACCAGATGGCACTTCTTCTTCAGGTGCATGTCACTGTAGGCAAATATACATCTCAGACATGACCCATTGTCAGGTTAGACAATGGGAGCTGTTCAGTTTAATAGCAGCATATTTTCTGGACCTACCTACACCCAGCTTAGCCCTTTTATAATTCCATGTAGAATAGCAAAGCACAAGATGTGTAAAGCTTCCAGACAAGAAGGGTAGTATAGAAGGAGCCCAATTTCCCTCTCACGGTGAGAGAATGTGTTGGATATTGAAAATACTTGTAATCAACCCAAACATTCCCAAAACCTTCTAGAACATACAGAATCATGACTCTGCCCTGATCCCTGGTTCAGATGCCCCAGCTAGATAATCATAAACTTTAAATTTAATCCACCTTTCAATTAACATACACTTCCTGCACAAGATAAAAAAAGTCAACAATTCTGCTAGGGAAACTGCATGTTCAGATGTTCTGTATGTCTGCCCTTATCTGCTGTAATTCACAGAATGTGAGGTTGATGACTGAAACTGTCTTCTGCAGCAGCTCATGGCCCCATCAAACCTTAAGCAAGCTCCAGCATTTCGATGGTAAGCAATTACTGTCCATTAAGTACACCACTGAGAGGACTAATACCCAGCTGCCAGAAAAATGTCACAGAATAATAAAGAGTTAGCAACATACTGATGCTGTTACACCCTGCTGAGGTATAAAAATTTCAGAATGACAGCACCACTGATGCTCCCAACATGGACATCAGTACCCATAGTTACTGCAGCATGGGTCTCATCATTGATCCCAGTTACAGGGAGATAGATCCACTTAATCTGATCCATCACTGAATTTGGGATAGCAGCTAGCCCAAATACAAACTGTAGTACCAAGTGCATTTTATATCTGTACAATGTTCCTGGAAGAGGTTTGGTTCTCTGGTCTTTGCCCTCCCCACTGAACAGGGACCTGTTCCCCTATGCTGAGTTTTCTACCCAACCCCAGCTTATTTGGCATCTTATGAAAGTGTCTTGTGAGTGTTTATCAGGATTGATTGAAAGTGGGCAATTCAGCTGTCAACTGCTGGTTCACTTTTTTCAGGCACTGTCTTTTGAGAATTGGTTTGCACCAATGAGAGACAATAGTCTTACCCTGTCATCATCTGGGGGCTTTACCATTGAGGAATATGTATGTAGAAAAATTGGGTCCCATGACACATCATTAATGAGTGTGGAGATTCAGAAGTCTGAGGCACACGTGGTTAACATCAGGGAAGTCATGTCAACTTCTTATTCATACAGGGTTGTCTTCAATATTAATGGGTGACTGCTAGATTCAGTGAAAATAGTGTAGTGAGCACGAGCCAAAGAGGTGAGGTCTGTAGAGCAAGGCAATAAAAAAAAGGCTTAAATATTTTTAGAGTGACTCCAGTTGAGCTTTTTAAGTGGTGTTGGAGGCATTCTGACATGCAGAAGCATCTAAGGACAAGTACCCCAGATAACTTGACCTTTCTGTTGGGAAACAGTTCTTCAGCTTTGCTACAGCTCTTTGGCTGACTGTTAAGTCTTGCAGGCAAGAAATCATTTCATGTAGGGTGGCAAGACACCTTGTTAACATGACAGCAAAGAGCTCAGTTTTGGTGAAACAAAAGGGTCCAGCATTAGCCAAGCAGCTTTGCAGGAAAAAGTGGGCACATTGGATATCCCGACCATTTATCATATAACTCTGTAGCTTCAGGTGCTCTGGAGGAAGTGGGATCTTTTTAGAGCATGGAGATTTGGTAACATAGACTCACAAAAAGAACTGGGATCTCTTACCCTGGACAGTGGGGGTGCAACACACATGCTCCTTAACATAGACTGTATAATTACCAAAATAATTGTCCCAGCATTGCAAACACAGTCTTAGTATAAATGTTTCTGCGTTGCTCCTGTGGGAGTCAGCCTTCCTTGTTCTTTGGCACTATTCTTGTTTCTGGGGTAGCCTGATAGATTTAATAAAAAATCAGGTAACTCTTTAACCAACACTAGAAAATAGAGTCTCTCAGATCCCATCTTGCCCTGTTCCCTCAGGACTAATTGTTAGGATCTCAGATGTCTGGGTTTTTAAATGCCATTTTGCCTGACTAGTCCATTCAGTTTCAGTTTTCCATGCCAGAGACAGTTTTATTTCTTTTCCTTCTCCAAAGACTTTTTTTTCTCTGTGAAGTCTTTTTCAAACAAAATTGACCCTCTTGTTTCATATAAGATCTTTAGATGAGGGTCCTGCTTTCTTGGCACTGGAATCTGTGTATTTTCCCAAAGTAGATAAGAAAGGCAATTTCTTTCATCTCCAAAAAAAAAAACCCAAAAACCCAAAGTTCTCCCCATGCAGTCTCACTTGTAAGCTGGAAATACTTAATTTTATCATACCATGTTTAAAGTGTAAGATTCATGCATTGTTTCTGGCATTTTTGTGGAGATAGTGCAGGATATATTTTAAATTATCAATCAAGGATGCTGCATCTGGAACTTTTCCATGATGCTCTCACTCTCTATAAAACATACGATATGTTTTAAACAAGGAACTCATATCTGGTTTTGCCCAGTCAGATAGGTGATAAGAGAGAAATACAGTGCAGTGATACATGATACAGTGTGACCTGTATGCTTTCTGTCCAGATATCACAGAGTTGAACAACGCTGCCATTTGAATTGTTATTCAGATCTATTCAACATGAATAAAAGATATTGTTTTTCTCTTCATTGAGGGTTTTCCTAACAAACTTACAGAGAGGTTGAGTTTCTGCCCATATAAACTCTGATTAAAATGCATGAACTCCTAAAAGCTTTCTTCGTATGTCTGCCCATTCTCTGGAATGCCAAGCTTGATTGTCAGGTAGAAATCTAGCTCCCATACTGACCCTTCAAAAAGAGGTCATTTGTATCTTGTTTTCTCAGTATTTGAATACTCAAAACAGGGGTTTGCTACTAGACAGGTCAATCATTAAAGCAAAGTAGTTTGCAGGATTTTGTAGCTGGACTCACTTGCATAAGAGGTAGAAAAAGAAACTGCCAAAGTCAAATTTCAACCTCTGCTGAAGGATCTCTTCATAATTCCTGGCAAACTAACCCATTGCAGTAGTTTTGCAAGTCTTCTAAGCGCTGGAGTTTGTAGCAAAAGTTTGGTTCTTCTCAGGAGGACTTCCAATGCACATCTATCTCACAGGGAGTGAAAATGTTATTTATTTAGTAAGATTGCAGAGTAAGACTCTACTTGTTATGAAATTATTTCACCTTTCATATTCCATGCATGTCCACTTGCTGCTGGAGCATGCTCATGGCCAGAGCAGCAAGACTGGAACAGACCCTCTCATTTTGTTAAATAGTGTCAGCTAAGTATAATGTGAGGTCATGTTCCATGTTCACTAGGCATGCACTGCATCAATAGATCTAGCTGGAATTCTGTCATTTGTTAAGGGTGAGGGTTTTATTACTGTTATTATTTTGCTAATTACATGAAATGGGTTAATCTTCGAATTACCTTGCACTGATCATAATGAATTATCAAATTCTCGAAGAAAGCATGTGTTTACTTTCCCACTCTTCAAGTAAGTATGTCCTCCATTCCTCCTTTAAGGTTCTAGCAGTGCTGGCTTCAGCAGAACTGAGGCATGACTGAAGCCTTCCCAGTTGATGACCTTCATATTTCCCAGTGGGATTCATAAAATAAGATACATATTGAGTTGAAGGTGGCTCAGTACAGACTCTAGAAAAGACCATCTTGGTATACAGCCTGACAAAATGTTTGGGTGATTTAGCCCAGGAAAATCAGGGGTCCAGGAAAATCTTAAAGCAGCTTTCCAGTACCCAGAAGGGGCCTACAGGAAAGGTGGGGAGGAACTCTTTTATCAGTGAGTATAGTGATAAGGCAGAGGGTTTCAAACGAAAGATTGATGTAGGGTATTTTTAGGGTAGATTTAGATTACGTATTAAAAAGAAATTCTTTACTGTGAGGGTGGTCAGATGATGGAACAGGTGGCTCAGAGAAGTTGTGGATGCCCCATCCCTGGAAGTGTCCAAGGCCAGGCTGAATGGGGCTTTGAGCAACCTGGTCTGGTGGAAGGTGACCCTGGCCATGGCAGGGGGTTGAAGCTGGATGATTTTTAAGGTCTCTTCCAATGCAAACCACTCCGTGATTCTGTGATCTCAGGGTAATTCATCCAGCCGGGTTATTCCAGGACACTGGTTTCCCAGGATTTATCATCTCTTTCCCTGCCAAGATGCATGCCCTTGACATAGTGAGCCTCCTTTAATGTCCTCAAGAAAAGTAGCAGGTGCAAATATTTTCCTGTCACTCTCTGGCGTTCAGACCCTTGCAGTTACCACTGGCTGTCAGCAACATGAATTGCTGTAGTGGCAGCACTTACTCCTGTGGTGTTATTTATTGAAGCCACAACGAGTGCAGGACTTAGATGGGTGTGTTTTTAGTCATGCCCAGCACTTCTGGAAAACACTGCCGTGTGTGTACAGCACCATTACTCAGTGCAGATAGAGCAAATCTGCATTGGTAGCCCTGCTACACAAAAGGGAGCAACATGCGGCCCTTCTCTGATACCCTTAAAAGCTCAAATACCTACAGTTTAGAAAGGTAACTACTAGGAGACTCACTTTTGAGGCTCAGGAATTGCTTGCCTATCCTGATATCAAGCACCAGATCTCAAGATTGGGCCTCAGAAGAACAGCTTTTTGTGGGAGAGGGAGCGCGTGGTATCACCTAATAGAAGATTGTTGTCTTACCAGCTGTTCCAGTGTCACAGTTGTGTCACTAAACCCATCAACCTTTAGATAGTCTTGGAACGTCTGGTAAATCCGTGTTTGTGTGAAGAGAGGGCAAGGAGATACTAGGACTGATTATTTTGGGATTTGCTGTCTTTTTCATGGCATGCACTAGTGTTTACACTAAAATTCTGCTCTTAGTGACTCAGAAAAGGAAGCGCTTGCTTTTTAGAGGAGACTGGGAGAGAATGTCAGGGCTCCAAACAAGGCCTGTGGGAAGGGGGGAAAAAAAAAGGCAAATGGACCATGACCAGATCTGTTCAGAGGGTCCAAAACAGTAGACTTTCATGAGTCTGCAGTAAGTTGTTGTTCTCCTGAATGGTTACTGCTAAATATGTCATACAAGAACAAACCCTCAGCTTTACTGTGGAGATCTGCATGACTTCAGCTGAACAAAGCAGTCAAGGACTGCACTAAGCAGGAACAAATAAGCTGCTGTGAACTCTCAGCAGTCTCTGGATGCCACAAGAGCCTTCTGGGCATCTAGGCAAGATCATCAGCCCTATGTGAACCAGAACAGAGCAACATTCCTGGGTTTTCTATTTTTCTGGTAGCTGGTAGGACATGGTGGATGTTTATTCAAAGCTGTATTGGCAGCATTATAGATAACTACAGAGGGTAAACATATGCATAGATGTTTATTGGAGGGGGTGTGTATATGAGAGAAGATTATTTTACGGCTGTTAACTTCATTTGTCATAAACTCAGGTTTTGCATTTCCTTCATGCTGGAGGTAGCAAAACCTATGAAATAGCTGTGAGCTGTCCTGTGTCTGAAAGGATCTGGTGTTATTTTCAATCTGCAGTGCTCTTTAGTTAAGAGGAATTACGTGTTTACAAATGGAAGGATCATCAAAGTTTTTCCTCTGCTTGTTTAACCTGTTTGGTTTCTTGATGTTTAATATATAATATGAACAGCCTGATATGTATCTGTCACCCTGAAGAAAAGGCAAATTGCTTACAACCATCCCTACACTTGAGTACTTCTCTGTCATGGAGAGCTTAGGCCCTTTTTAATTAAGCTGCTCAATTCTAATATGTGAGTGTTTCCTGTTATTCACATGTTCCTGTGAATTTTGTAACAGTTATCTTTAAATAACCAAAAAAGGAAGAACTTATTCCACAGTAGTTTGCTAGACATTTTTCTATCAATACTTTTTTTCTGGACATCTGGCACCTAATCAGGCAACAGAAACAAACCATGCGAAGAAAGATAAGCCCAATTTAGTTTTGGCTCTTAGATTGCTAAGGACACAAAAGGTAAATTTAAACACAGTTAATGCCTTTAAAAAGCTGCACTAGATTTTAATGCCCAAAGATTTTAAAAGGGCGTTAATAAAACCTTGTAATATTGCCACAGATTATTTGAATTCATGGCAATATATTTGTCATTTAAATAGTTTAATTGCACCACTTTTTTTTTCAGTTACAAATGCATAAATGCCACTATTATATCTCATAAAAATTTATTTTGTTCATCACTATGTTCTAGGCATTATTTTCATTTTATATTATTTTCTAGACAATTTTGTGCAATGCACAAAACTCTTCTGTGTTTATTCTGTGGTAAGTGTATCCTTTCTGTTCTCATTTGTTATGAAAATTTTAATTTCATACTATTACTTTATTTTGAGAAAATGTAAGCAAATGTGTGTGCTAAAGCTTTTGTAATAGAGAAAACCAAATAAGCACCAAGACACTAAGCGTGTACTAAAACTGCAATATACTAAGTGCAGACTGCCAAAGTCACTTAGAAAAAGCATGAGGTGTGGTCCTAGAAGTACTCATGATTGGGGAGTTTATCTTGGACTTTTTGAAGCCAGTAAAACCCACAGAATTTTAACTATTTTTTCGCATTTTCCCTCTCGTTTCTGGGAATGTAGTTTTCATGCAACAAGTGTGTTGCAAGTTATATGTATTTCGATGTTCAGAGAGATCAGATGTTGGTGTTATATTACACATATTACTCTCCAAAAGCTTTGGTATTCTTTGCTAAAATACCTCTTAACACTGTGGACTTCTTTTTCCTTGAAATTTAAAAAAAATGTTAAAAAACCCCACATCAGCTCTGTATAAGGGAGAGATTAAGGAATACAGACATTGACATAGGTGACATTTGACATAGTTTTTCTGAATAAGTTTACTCATACATAGAGCTTCCAAAAGTTTTCTAACTAGAACTATTCTAACAAAAAAATATTTCTAAATAATGACATTTGCTATCGTGTTCTGTTATTTTAAAAGTAGTTTAAAGTGGTAAAAATCAGTAGAACACTGAAAAATATAATGTTTTGATTGGAAAAAACAGTCCATTTAGATAGAAAAAAATTCCTAATCTCTTTTTGTAAGCTTTTCTTATTTTTCATCGAGCTGTATCGCTGGAACAATGTTACTGCTTTCTTATATTTAAGAGTCTAGAACAGCTTCCAGATATTGGTGCTGATGATAGCAGTCATCATACCTACCATTTTATTTTATTTTATTTGTCCCAGATGAAGAATAGGTTTTTTTAAAAAATCTGTGGTGGGGGGAAAGTGCAATGCACTAAACATACCTTACAAATTATGTAAGCACATGATCACAGTGGTCGATGCATTCCTATTTCCTTGGCTAGGATTGCCTTCACTGTGCAGAATCATTATTACAGTAAGTTTTTCTTTTCATGAAGCTTGTATGCTATGGTGGAGGGAGGAGAAACATATTTATCTCCTTTTTGTTTTTCTTCACTTAACTATGTCATCAGGAGCAGCTGAAGCTCCAGTGTGTATCTTTTTTCGTGCTTCCAGCTAGAATCAGAAGCTCTCTTCAGCCGAACAATATAATTTGCTTTAGTGATTGGAAACAACAAATTGTTTGCAGCTATTCCCTTATCCCTTTTGAAAAAAAGTCCCTTCCTGTCTGCAGGAATTAGTATTATGGGGTCAGGGAACTGGAAGAAAATACTGCTCACTAAGGAGGCTTGGTAATAAAATAGAATAGACTACAATCTGTCCTATAAAGTGGTATAGAGAAATACACATCAAGATTTATGTGACAGAAAAAATACTATCAGTGACTCACCATTGGCAAAAATGGGGGAAAACCCCCAATGAGCATAGTATACAAAAGTGTATTTTGTCCAAAGCAAAAATTTTCCCACAGGAAAACTTGCATTCTGCTTGAAGTGATGGTGCTGATCTTGATGAAATTGAAGACTGTGCCATCTTTAACATATAGTGAGGTGGGTGTTGATCTTTTCTCGCAGGTAACAAACAGTAAGACAAGAGGAAACAACCTCAGGATGTGACAGGGGAGGTGTAGATTGGATATTATGAAAAATTACCTCACCTAAAGGTTGCCAGCCACTGGAAAGGGCTGCTCAGGGAAGTGGTTGAGTCACCATTCCTGGTGGTATTTAAAAGACTTGTGGATGTGTGGCACTCAGAGATGTGGTTCAGTGGCAGACTTGGAAGTCCTTGGTCAATGGTTGAAGTTGATCTTAAATGTCTTTTCCAGCTTAAATGATTCTATGATGTCTGTGCCAGTACTATAGTCAAGTAAATCAAAACAAAAACAAAACTCACTCATTCAAACGACTGACAGAGTGGTAGTTAAAACTGAGTACCATCACATGAAAAGCCAGCTCCTTTATACAGGGACAGAGTATCTGGTGTGCATATAAGTAATGCTAGTGGGACACTAAAGTTAAGGAGAGTGCCATGTAAAGCAGCCTCTCTAGTGATGCTAACAGCAAGTCAAAAAAAACCTTTGTCAATTCAGACATCTGCATATGAGTATTCTTCCAAACAGGTGAGCAAGAGTGAGGGCCTGAAAGACAGACTATGACTAATTTATGACTAATTTATGTCAATTATTGAAAGTGGGTTTTCAGAAGTACAACCTTTTGGGGGTGCTGTGATTCATTCACCTAAAATCTTTCTGAACTGCTGTGTATATGTGTATACTCAAAAATTAGTACCTTGGCACTCCTGAGTTACTGAACTGTTCTGGGCTTATTGATATGGACCCTAGAAGACTAAAGAAGAATACAAACTTGTTCTAAATCTTGGCATAAGAAGGCAGCTGATTCCTCAACGAGTGCATAGATTGGTGTTTGCCATAGGCACAGCAGGGCACATTCATGCTGACCACTGCAGGAGTCTGACATTTGTACAGTTCAGACCTTCAAACTGAAAAAAGTTTCTTATTTTAATGGAGTAAGATGGGTGGCTCCAATGAGATGATCAGAGCCCTTATGTCATGTGTCTGAAATACCTAATGTAAACAATCCCAAAATCAACCAGTCTCGCTTCCTGTAAACAAAAGACTATGTAATTCTTTTCTCAGAAAATGGATTAAAGAGCACATTTATTACTGTGCCTAATACCATTGCAACAGCTTAGAAATATCCATCTTTTTCTCTCTAAAATACACCCGTTTTCAATACACCCAAGATTTCAAAGTCGACTATGCCTAAGTACAGCTTCCAGTCATTGGAGCAGTTACATCTTTATGTGAAACACTTCTCTTCCCCATTTTGTCTTGCTCATATTCCACTGTCAGATACCTGTATGTGCACCTTGGTAAGTGGCTTCTCAGTGGGTTTTTTCAATAATGAGTAGATAGAAGGCTCAAGAAGTGTAAGTCAAAAAGCCTGTCTTTTTAGATCCACAGTTCTTCTGTGGACATCACTGACATTACTCTTTCCTTCTTGGGATGTGGATGAGCTGGGCATTGTTCCCTTAGTGGCTCTATGGATGCTGGATAATGTAGTACAGCAGAACTAAATTCCTTAGTTTATACTTGATTTTTGTCTCTAAGTGTATCAAGAGCATTAACTCTTCCTTCTGCTGCAGCATGTGGGACTAGCCTGCAGGGTGTCATCTGCCATTGTGCTGCTTTCCATGGCCATCTCCAATACTGGCTAGATTTGGTTTCCCAGTGTTTTATTTTGGTACGCTTAAACACAGTGGGATTTGGAGTTGCTATGCTTGAACTTCATGTTGCAGTAAACTGTAGATTACAACTTCAGGTTACAGTAAGTTGTCCTTGGGGTTTTTCAGAATTCAGAAGTTGTGTAACTTGCCAGCTCTTACCACAGTATGTTTTAGCTTGTATTGAGGCATTCTAAAAGTGAAATATTAGACAACTCTGGAACAAAAAGCTAACTCCTAAGGTAAAATGCATGTCAGCCATTTTCTTTGATGTCTTCTGCATTAAGCTTTGAAATGTGTCACAGCTTTTAATCCAGTTTTATGTACTTTATTAATTCCATGTAATTTATGCTATTATTTGAATACATTGCCATAGGGTACAAAATCAGAAACCTTAAAAAAAATAGTCCAAGTATGTTTAATGAAGACAAACAAGCTAGGACAGGACCCATAATCTTTACATGTGTGTGAAGTGTTTGGCAAAATACTTTGTTAAAGTATGATGTCTGGCACAATGCACTGTTAGCCTATAAATCTCTGTGTAAGTAGACCAAATTTATTTATGCTGTTGCTTATGCCTAAAACTGGCATCTGGTTTACCAGTCATTAGCCCCAGGTTATGTTTTCATGTACCAAAACCAGATTGGCTGGTTGCCAAGTGTAAGGAATTTCCTCAGTTTTTCAGGCATTATTAACTAAAGGTTGGTAATTTTTAAGTTCCTCTAATATGAATAAGGACTGAAAAATATGAGAAATTAATTTAGGCTGGGAAGGAGGAGTTTTCAGAAGCAAAATCCATTAGGTAAGATGATACATGTTGATGTGCCAGCAGTGTTTGCATAATAACCCTGCTCATGCTTTACTAGATCAGGCTTCACTGCTAGTACCAAACTGGTCCAGTTACTGAGTGAAGTCAGTTCATAAAGAAGGAGTGGCTGGCTGAGATTAAAATTTAGTAAAGCGCAAAGGAGATTGATAAAGTTTAGCTGAGGGCAAGTGTCTTGTTTTGTTAATTCAGCCTGGAGTTTAGCATCACTTTAAGTTTCTTACTGACATGAAGCTCTTGTATTGCATTATTAGTCTTTTTCCTCTTTTTCCTCTCAGAGACCCGCATTTCTTGCTGGTATTCAGTGACCTACCCTCACTTTTAATCTATTACAGCAAAGAGTTGCTGGGAGTTATGAAGCCAAGAGTTCTTAGGTAGCTGTACATAGTCATACAAGTATGTATTTTTAACTCTACCATAGCAGAATATTGGTTTTCACCCAGTATTATCACTGAAAGAAGCTGAGAAGAATGACTAGCAGACTTGATAAATGCCAGTCTCTCATTTGCAGTGTTTAAAAAACGCATAGATGTTCTATAATATATTAGGCATTCGTTACTGATATATAGTATCAGGAGAATATAGAAATAAAATGGGGACAAGGAAAAAAATTGTCTACCAAAGAACCCCCTTAAAATCATTCTCTCCAGCTCATTTTACCTGGAAATGCTACGGGTCTGTGTACCAATTTTACCAGAATTTGGTTTTGCAAATTGCAGAGTTTTTATCTGACAGATAGAAACAAATGTGAAAATGTTGGAAAGTTTTATACCTGAAAAAAGCCTCAACACAATACTCTCTGCTTCCTAGAACAATCGCTGCATTTTAGAATTTAGGAAGGAAGAATTGTTTTTAGAGAATTCCAGTTTCAAGAAGGGTGGTAATGGGTAACATTACATACTCAATATGTAATGTTACGCAGATAAACCTGATAGCTGTCATTAATAAAAAATATCTCTTGAGAACTTCATGTAGGTTTGGCCATTGCTGATATTTTTGTTCTTACAATACCGAAATCTGTTAATGTAACGTAAATATTATTAGTTTAGGATAATGTGATAGGAGCATAAGTCTGTGTCATATATTTGGCAAATAGAAAGCAAAATTATTTTTATAATTTTAAGAACTAGAAAGCAAACTCCTGGAAAGCTTTATGCTGGATTCACTGTGTTTAAAAAAATGTGAAAAAATGAAACAAAGTAAACACATGCCGCTTACATTTTTAGTTGACTCTGGGTGAGGCAGCATTACAAGTGTGTTGAAGGATACCATGGAAATACAAAATAATCTGGAGGGTAATGGATAGTTCTGAATGGGTTTTAAATTTAGATAAATGTTACATAATGCATTCCAGGCACATGGCATTGTTGCTGCAGAAAAGGAGATAATATTGTTTAAGCTCTTCAAGCCTCAGCGCTCCTCCTTCAAGTTATTTTTCATACATAAATAGATAGAAATCTGACCATAGTATTGCTGAAAGAGGAGCTGCTTGTAAGAAGCCTCTGGTTCTGTGTTTATAGTTTTTGAGTGTAGTTAATATGATGTGTTCCTGTTTACCTACCCAGTAAAACACATGAAGATATCAGCAGTGATACCAGTTGTCTCACAGTCCAGAAAACTTAGGCTGCTCTAAAAATCAGACCCTGGTATGCAGTTTCTCAGGTTTTCAGTCAGGCATTGCCCCCCCCAGCCCTCACTCACTGGTCACAGAGACTCCTGGTGTCTACCAGGTATCTTTAGGGACTCCATATGCTGCCATGTGGTACCAGTACTTCGCATGAGCTATAGCTACAAATTCCTTTTTCATGTAAGTACAGTTTGATTCCTGCCACAGATACAACTTAATCTGAAGCCCCTGTCTTCATTGAATTTACCACCTCTGTGCATTCATTAGTGAATTGGTAGGTTGTCCCTCTAAATACAAATTGATCTTGGTAAATACTTTAATTTTTATATTCATTTGAAAGCTTTCAAGGATGTGTTTGACACATCATGTGGAATATTAATGATAGTCCTGATACTTTCCAGGAGAAATACATATATAACCACACAGTAATTCAAAAGTTACTAGTGTGTTTTAGGTGTTACAGTTGCTGAGAAATAATTTTTACAAAGAACTGCCTATTCTCTTAAAATAAAAAAAATGTTAAAGGTCCTTTGGTATGGATTAGAACCTGAATGCAGCATTGCAGAGCAGGTTACTTATCTTTCTGTACTGTTTTGCAATCTGTGGATTGCTGCTTTCTTCCCTGTATAATTTCTATTTTGTTGCTGAAACATGAGACCAATCCTTCCTGGAAAAAGCCTACCACAGTCTTTTTCTTGGCTGAGGAGAGGAAAGGAGACTTTTTTTCGAGTTTTGCTTTCATGAGTTCTCATGTCTCTAAGATCTCTTGTCATAGCAAAGGACATAAAGTTCCCTGGAGAAGAAAACCACCTCTCAAGTAGATGGAGGTCATTCAGATGTGGGTCATTTTGATGTGATATATAATAAACTTAAATTTCTGTGAATACTTGCTGATAGCAAACAAAACTTGGAGACCTTACAGGGACAGATTTACCACCGAAATGAAAAGAAAGCTTTCCAAAACTGTGAAGCATAAATGGAGCAAATGGATTCTGGTTTTGCTTGGATAGTTCTCCTTTACATTGTCATTCAAAACTAAAATGTTTCTCCATCGTTTCTGATAATACTATATAGTGTGATAGTGTGTGGGTCAGTTCAAGGCAGAATAAAACAAGTACAGACAAAATGTAGTATCAAGCAGCAGTAATTGTAAGCAAGTCATCTGGAAAACATACAAGCAGATCAAATGTCAGAGTCAGAATAAAAAAGAATCCAGGAAAATAAATAGCAACAGAAAAATTGTTTTAGTCTGACACTTAGAATTAAGTGTGCAAGAAGAAATTATCTAAGTATGCAGTTGCAAATGGAGATGATAAAATTCACGTTGCTGAAGTTAGCCAGTAAAGCATCCAAATGCCAAGGTGATAAATAGCAAACAATTGCACATAGCAAAGAGCCTGTGTTCCCAGGCAGGGCACAGAGCTGCTGTTCTGTACAGAAGGATCAGCTCTGCCACTTTCTCCCGTCCTTGTCACTTTTGTCGCCGCTCATCAGCAGTGAAGAGGCTGTCAGGAAAGTGTCTCAGCACAGACGTGCACACACCTCAGTCTGGCTGTCAAAGTCCTGCTCAGGAGCATAAACATGTTCTTATGCCTTGCCCTCCAGGGCTGGTTAGTTCCTCTTGCTGCATCGCCTCTCAGCACTGAGGCTCTGCTCCTGTGTGTCACTGCTAGGACATGCCTTGGCAGTGCTCACTCCTGTTCTGGTCTGCTGGAACTGCTCACTGGGAGTACAAAAGGGGCAGGACAGCAGGAAGCGTGAGTTGAAAAAAGAGGTGTGAGATAAGGCAGCCAAGGAAAGCTGTGCTCATTTACCTTCTGTTCTTTTGGCTTCTTCCTGATGTGACCTGCTCTGCCCAGCTTCATGTGACAAAGTTACACTGGCTTCTTACTCATGTCACCATTTAATTCCCTAACTAGTTGATACCATACTTTTCAACAGAATGTCTGTTTTGCTTCTTGTATATAATAATACAGAAAATTCATAGGCATCAATAAATAAATAAATGTATTGTCCTGGCAATATGTTTTCCTGATGCTGGTTATTTAGTATATTCGCTTTTAAAATGTCTTTCTTAGCAGTAACAATAGTATTAGACTATTTTTATATGGGAGTAATCTGGTTGTTCTTTCATCACAAAAAGATGACCAATGTCTGGTTTATTTATGAGCAGACTACATTATTGTCTCACAAAACAATGTACCAGTGCTAGGATTGCTTCATTAAGTTTATGCTACATAGACATAATTATGCAGGAGCTAAGAATAGCTCATCTAATTGAAAATAATGATTATAGAGAAAGAACGGATTTGATTACTGTTACTAAGCAAGCACACACCATACACCCATTCATGAACTGCCCAGAACACATATGGGATTATATGGTGTATTTGTTTTTGTTAACGGTTTCTTTCCCCCATCCTGAGTGAAGGTGTTACAACTCATTTGCTCATTAGCTTTTTTCTCACAGACCTAGGGAGACCTGCAAGAAGGCAGCATAAGCTAATATTTATCCAGTAAATTATGACAAGCTAAGCTTTGAAAGAACATTCAACATTTATCCCCACACACATTTTAGGGAGGATGTAACTTAAATAAATCTTCTCCTGGCACCACAGATGAAACTGTCTATGTGGTTTTTTTATGTCTGTGTTTATACTAGTACCCTACGGGATTAAACATCCTTTTAGAAATGCAAAGTCTGCCATACTGTTAATCTCTTGATGTTCAGTCTGGTCAATGCTAACATTTAATTATTCTTTTGTCTAAAGCACATAGAACCCTTCTTTATGTCTTGAAAATAAAACTGAATTTTTACAATGAAGTTGTTAGAAATTTTCATTTATTTAAGTGCCGTTCATTATTATTACCAGGCACATGGGATAAAATTTGGTGCTATTGTTGTCCTGTTAAGTAATTCTTTTTTTACTTCTATGTCAGTTTTCCACTAGAATGTTATGAGAAGAATGATGAGATCACAAAATTTAATGTATTTGATTTAGAAATGTTAGTAATATCTTTAGAGTCTCAAAATATTGTGCTGGTTTGCCATGTTTAGCTTCCCCTCTGTTCTAACGAGCCATTTCATAGCTCTAGGCTATGTGCTAATGCTGTAGAGGCACAGAGAGATCACTGCCATCAGGAATTTTCAAACAGATGACTTTGGAAAATGAAGTGGTGAGGGAAGATGGGACAAGCAGCGATGCAAACCTGCAGTAACACAACTATCTCTTTGCAGTCTGGAATCAGAGGCCTTTGCACAAGCTGTTCTTGGGGGTTTTTGAGAAATAGCAAGAGGAAAAAAGTGGAAGCAGAGTGCAGATTACTTTACCAAAGTATTGTCTTGTCTTCAGAAAAGTTGCCTTTTCAGATTGTTTTTGGATTTGAAATTCAGTGAGTTACAAGAATTTAGGACAGTTAAGTCCCCAGTTCTACAAATGCCTGTTGAAGTGTTAAACACATTTTCAAGGCTGTTCCTTACCAACCTGGTCTGATTGTAGAAGACATTTCTTAATTTTTGGGCCAATATACTTGAATTTTGCCCTTCATAAATTTTTACATGGCACCCAGCATTGACCCAACATTAACTTTGAAATGTGGTAAAAGTAGTAGCATTCCTCAATCCCTTTGAACACCATGTGTCTTGAAATACCAGAACTCTGTTTAGGAGTCAGTGTGGTGGCCCAGTCTGACCCTCTGTACACTTCTGTACACATTCCGGTAACATGCAAATAAATCCTAATCCCGTGTTTCTGTCAGATAATTTTCTTTCCTTCTATTTAGAAATTTTAATTACAAGCTCGGGCTGTAAATTGTGTTCCTGCAAGTAAATATGATCCAAGGATGAACAGTACTGAAGAGCTGAGAGGAAAAGTGATTTGATCCTGAAGTGCTTCTCTGATATGCAGTTCCTCACAATTTGTCCTAAGAGTGCCCTGTACAGGATAGTGTATGATAGCTGAGGTCCTTTGTTCTCACATGCTTGATGCAACTGATAAAAGAGTCCTCTGCATATAAACTGTTTTCTGCTTTGTACAGAACTGCACATGCAAGAGCTAAAGCTGATGCTGCGGATCAGGCTGCTCAGGCTGCTCGTCAGGAATGTGATATTGCAAGAGCAGTTGCCAGAGAACTTTCACCAAATTTCTACCAACCAGGTAATTGTAGATTGGGGTTTTATGTGGCAGTTTGTTTTATTGCAGTGAAAAGATTTTGTGTAAAGTGAAAGTGTTGATTCCATCTTGAGTGTTGTCTTGTATATGGAAGTAAGTCATGTGTATGTCATGAAGAGTGTACATTGCTCAAGGAGATTTCATTTTCCTGACTATTTCTTTGTATGAAAACAGTTGAGTGTTGAAAAATCAGTATGAAGCATATAACTTTGCCTCAGATTAATAGTTTATTCAGGACAGCATCAAAGACTTCAGCAATCATAAATCAACAGAAATTTGGATTAATTCTGTAATGTGTTTATTAGTGGGAAGATCTATAGCTTTTTTACTGTCCAGTGGAATTCCTGACAGTCTTGGTTAGCTAAGCTCTGAATTTTGGAGAATGCTTTACCATTAAACATACATAGCCTGTAAGGGAACCTTCCCCTATTACGCCTGGGGTGCTCTGCAGAACATTAGTACCATATTCATGATGGCTTAGAATTAAGTCTGTCTCACTGACATCAGCATTGCAGCCCATTTTCATCTGTCACGGGGTTTGGTGAGTTGATATAGGAAGAAGCAAAGTTGGTTTTGCTTTGTTTTTCTGCTGTCTTTCCATGAGATTCATATTTCTGTGTACTGCTCTTTAGCTTAAAATTGGATAGATAAAATGGAACTCCATTTGCCAGTTTAATGTCTTTTCATGTCTGCCCTTTCTTTCACCTGTCAAATTGAGTTGAGTCATATCTTGTTATTACTTTTCAAGGATCTGCCTGTACTCGCATGCTAATGCAGATTGTAGCCCTGAAACTCATTTCACTTACTGTCATTTTCTGCTCATGCTTGTTTCAGACACAAACTTACTTATTTAAATGCATCCAGGCTCTAATGACCCACAAAAGCAAAGAACAACATTCTGCAACATTTTCTAAAAACACAACTATTTACTTCAATTTTTAGTTCAAGTGGTCACTATATGTAACTTGTTACTAAATCTTTACTTTCAGTTACCTTATGGAATGCTCTTTTTTTCTTTATTTCTAGGTATCTGGTTGTAGAGAGAGAATGTGTTTTGGGGTTGGGGGAATTGGGGACCTCTTTTTGTATTCATTTAGTACCTAAGTCAAGGATTGTCCACCTGATAGGAATTTCATTCCCTTTACCAGTCTTGCAGACTTTGTTTGTACAGATTCTGATTTAAATTCATCTATTTTGAACATGGCAGTCCAGAACTGTTAGTAAAACTCCACAGAACTATTTCCAGTCATAAGACTGTACTAGCTTTAAAACAGTATAAATATGTACTTTTCACTGTTGGGAATTACCTCAGTACTACCTCTCCTGTGGATTTATATTATTGGCCCATACTTACTGCTATCGTACTCAAGTCTTTTTCATTTTTCATTATTTCATTCTCCACCAGCTGAGGAAATCCCAGTTTACAGCAGCTGGCCCTCTTTCCATTCTGAAGTTAACAAGTGATAACCTTAGCCATGCAAAGAATTGCAGCATTTGGAAAGAAACTATTTGAAAGTTGGCAAACCCTTCAAATAAAGAAATTACCAGAGTACTCAGTGAAAATGCCGGCAATCTGACAGGGTGACATTTGACACCAAGAAATCACCCAGATCAAGAATTTCTCAGGTGCCTTTTTACTCCCTGCCACAGGAATTGAAGTAGCATTGCTGACAAATCAGCTGAGATAGGGAGAGAAGGTGTGGGATCTTATTGTCCTCTCATTTGAAACTTCCTTTCTACTTACAGAAGAGGAGAGTTTCTATCCTTTCCCCAGGTGCAGCTGGATATGTGTGGAATGACGCAGCAAAGCATTTCTCAAAGTTTGCTTGTTCTGTTCTCTGTGTGGAAACACCTCTCAGTCAACTAGCTCCTCACAAAAGATAAATACCTTTTCTGGACTCTAAATTTTGAATTCTCTAATTGTTTCCAAGATAGTAAAATACAGCATATTTGTATACATTTGAAAAATGCCAAGATGTTAACTAAATCTCAGTTATCCCAAATAAACTGCAAACCACCTGGTTCACACATCATTATGATGATTTCAAGTACTATCATGTCTAAGGTGTTTTCCAGGCTCTGTGTATGTGATGCCTTTTTTTGATACACTTTTTCTATGTGGTACCAGTTAACCTAGTCACTATTACACATTCTTGTTTGTTTAAGCATTTCCCAAGAGTCATGCCAAGAGTAACTGGACAGTGTTACTGTTAGCTTTTGTCATTTATGGGAATAAAATAGATCAATATTTCTAAGTATTTACATTCATTCACACAAACAGAAGTAAATATCTGCTTTTCAAATAGCTTTTTTCATGTATTTGAATGAAAAGGTAAGTGTTACTGCTTCCTAATAGCAAATTCTT
Organism: Hylia prasina; assembly: GCA_013397195.1. Classification (NCBI taxonomy): domain Eukaryota; kingdom Metazoa; phylum Chordata; class Aves; order Passeriformes; family Sylviidae; genus Hylia; species Hylia prasina. Next base: position 249,967 of record VYXD01002467.1, read on the forward strand.
GGTTTTCTTCTGTTGCTTGAGCTTTTTATTTTTACAGTATCTGTAAGTGCTGCTAAAAGGTATCAGTAAGTGTTCTGTCTCATTCTCTGAAACTATAGTTAAGTGAAAGCTTTCCATTGTACTAAATTGTCTTGAAAATAGGTTATGATGAGAAAATGTAATTTTTCTCTTATTTCCTTAACTGCTTAGTATGGTAGGCAGGCATGCTGTCAGCAGTGAATGTATGTAGCATGTCAACAAGCCTCTTGAAACAGAGACAAAAAGAAGTGAAATACCTCTTTCTAAATATCAGAAGCATTCTCTTCTGTCTTAATGAGTGATCTCTGAATTACTTGTGGCCTAAAACTATTTCAATATTTGAAAACCTTTTGATAAAGCTCTTAAATTTCAGGTTCCTAAAAAGCAGCTTTCTGGGCCATACAGCCTAGTATTACACACAAATTATAATTACAGTGAATATTCATCATTCATTGTACCATGGCAGTTCATATCCCAAATACTTTCTCTCGTTTCACCTTTATGTTCATTAAGGCATTCATCAGAAGCTGCCAAGAGGTTCTGCCTTTGTAATGTAGTTTAAAAATTGACTAAAAGGAGAACAAAGCAGCAGGAAGTAAAGTAGCATCCAGCAGGTAAGAATAATAATGAAGTACTGTAGAAATCTAGAGATTCAGGTCTCCCAGTGATTGATTGTCTTAGTATTTGCCTATAAAGAAAGCCAAGTATGATTGAAAAGGTCAGAGCCATAGTGTAGGGACTTACAAGGTTGCAGAGAGCTGTTTTCCCTGAGTTTGTTCACGCCATTCTCAGGCAAGACCCTGCTTCTACTTTTGCTGTAGCAGGTACTTGACCAGGGATTAAAAATTAGGAGGATGTGTGTCTTTGCAGAGCCCTACCCACAAAGGCTCTCCATTTGTAGATTTAACAAATGTTGTACTCTTTATAGAGACCATAGTTTACTGGCCTTTTTATCAACAAATAAAACCAATTTTGAGGAATCCCAGCTCTGACCTGTTTGTTTCCTCCAGGCATCACTAAACTTGTGGATGTGTCAAAAGAGAGCACACCAGGACAGGAAACAAATGAAACCTGAGTCATAGCCTCCTTCAAGGGAGTCATCCAGGGACAGTTAGAGATTTGTCTTTGCTTAGAGAAAGAAATAAGTGCTGTTTTGTGTCTCTTGTTAAAACCTAGAGATGAACAAATGACTGATGGGAATACTGTATCAAAGGTGTAACAGAAAAGAAAAGGTTTTGACACTCAGTAAAAAGGGGGAATATTGTTCCCCAGTCTTGCATAAGGTTAGTGAATGCTTCAGCTGACACATTCATTCTAAATTCACAGACCATCTTTAGGATGTGGCCATGTAAACACACTATCAGGAGGTAAATTGAAGTATGGACTTGCACAGACTGGACAGCTAAGCCATAATTGTCTGTGTGCATATATATCCTGCAGCAAATGGATACTGCTCTTTCATTCAGTTTGAATGAGTAACATTTGATTAAATGAAAAAGTACAACTACTTTGCTGCAGGGTAAGAGCAGTCTGGGCACTTTACCACAGAGCAGTTAAGGTCTGGAAATTCAGATCTGAATTGTTTTCTGGCTGATTATTTGTCAGGCCAACCAGCTTCCACATGAACATTTATGGATCACCAAAACAATTCATCCAGTCTTTGACCTAAACAAGGCATGAGAGAAGTCAAGGAGCAGTGTATAAATTAAAGCTGTTCAAGTTTAGAGATGGACAGAATTTCTTTAGGAGAAATATATGAGCAAAGACTTTCTAATGATAAGAATAATAATTTGGCAGGGTTTACTAGTAGTTTTTACTCTAAGATTTGGTTACTGTTAAAACTTCAGTATTAACATTTTGAACATTACTAGTTTTAGAAATAAGCATTTTAAGTTTATTACAAGGCAATTTGTAATGGCCACTAATGACTTAATAAGGAACTGTGGTTTACATTCTCTTTTGACCACTGGTAGATGTCTGTAGCTTAAGAAAAAAAAATCCTTCCCATCTTCCTCTTCTCTGCCATCACCACCTCCTCGAGTTCTCAAAATGCAAGCTCCATATGGACAGGAAAGAGAGATTTCTGGCTGATGCTAATTAACTGGAATGTTCTGGTTAAATGCATGTGGGCCAGACCAGATAGTTTTATTTAAAAAGCCAATTACAATGAGCATTTTGCCTGATTAAAGTTACCAGCCATGCCATCAGTTTGTGCCTAAAAGCATACGGAAGCTCACTCGTTATTCTTAGTCATACAAGAGCCTGTTCATTTTCTGAATTTATTCTACATATGACTTCATCATCCTCACAGATCTGTTACTTGGTTTCGTGCTGTGCCATCTTTTCTCTACAGTTTATTGCTTCTATCCTCTTTCTACAGAACTCTGGAGAAGCCAGAGCCTATAGACATATCCTAATGCACTTCTGTCATATCCAGTAATCAAAGAAGATGCATTAAAATAATTTTTTTCAAACTTTATTCCTGTTCTCCCCTTTCTTTTTGTAAGTCATGTCATACTAGTCACAACATGACTTCCAGATTTATCACCTGTCCCACCAAGCCCTGGGTACAGATGCCCCCACCCTTCCACATCTTTCCTCTTGCCCAGTGTGAGGGCCATCCAGCTTGCTGGGAGTCTGCATCCATCCTGCTGCACTGCCTAACACACCTGCTGGCTCAACCCACTCCTCAGAGTTCCTGCAATGCATCTGGGACAGGACAGCATGCCTGGGAGAAGGCAAAGCAAAGAGAATTTGCAAAGGCGTAGCCTTAATTCTTCAGGATTCTTTCTCAATCTCTCCAAGATACTTTTGAGTCACATAATCAAATTATTTGCTTAGGAAAAAATATGCCTAATTAGTTTTGAGCAAACTAACTTTCAAAACTAATAACAGAGAACCAGTTTCCTGTAGAGAGATGAAGCTGTTACAATCACTGTAATTTTCACAGACTTGCATAAGCAGTGAGCTAGTAAATTTGCATCCAGATGAAATTTGTGGTTGCTTAGTAAAGGCTGTAGGATCTGACCATGAAACCAGTTAGAAGCCTGGACTAACTTCAGTGCTGTCTTAGCTGTGTTGCTGTCTTGAAGTAACTTTTCAAATTCAAGTCTAGGTGTACATATCTAATCTGGCACCATGGGAATGTTAATTACAGGTATAGTAATACACCTGAGAGAAAGAGGTCAGTGCTTCCTTTCTTCTGTTAAAAACCATTCATTTGCTCTGAAAAAGATCCATTCCTTCCAGGACACTGTTGGCCTGCTCCAGTGAATTTCTATATTGGTCTGTCATGGTGTCCAGCCAAGGACAAGATGAAGTAGGGTCTATCACATGGGAGTATTATCACAGTGTCAAAATTTCCATTATAAATCCTATTTATAACTGTGTCATAAATATTTGTTCCATGTTGAAATTCAGCTAACAAAGAACTGAGAACTTTCCTTACAGTGCTAATTTTCAGTCGAGTGTGGTGATCTATTTTGAAAGGATTTTATTATACTAGTGGAGATCTAAATTATGTTTAAAAGGTTAGGTTTCTCCTGTTACACTTTCAACATGTGATGTGGACCATTAGAGAAAAATAATCTTTGCAGCTGCATTCTGTGTTTGTCAAGGCCACAGAAATAGATGGCTAATATACATGACCTTTTATTCCAAGGAAGTGTGCAAAATTTAAGACTTACTTAAAATTAGAGGGGCTCTAGGGGATCTACCCAAAAAAGAAAAATCTAATTCATATTATAGGCCTGAGTAATGTAGAGTAATGTCCAGTATGATGTGAAAGACCATGTTGAGAATTTGGAGCAGATGAAGATTTCTGCCTATTAATTCAGTAATAATTATTCATTCAGATTATTTTCTGAGCAAGAGTAAAACCTGGAACTGAAACACAGCCAGCATGGAATTGGTAGTTTTTGTATGGTAAAATTAAAGAGGACAAAGATTGTAAAACAAAGGTAGAGAGTCCAAGAACAGAATAATCAGAGGTTATTTTCATTGAAAACATGGTTTAAAAATGAAAGAAAAATATGGGTAAATTAAAAGGCTAAATCATAGATGTTAACAGACAAGAATTGTTCCAGAACAGGAGAATGGTTGCCTGTGTCAAAGGAGGGATAAGAGTGGAGTACTGATACTGAAATGTGACTAAGAAAATTGCAGAGACTCTTCAAAAAGTATCAGATGAAGAGCAGAAAGTATTTTGTCAGAGGCAGTTGTCAAACTGAAGAGTATGGGATAGATTTGCATGAGAGGAGCAGTAAATGATATTGCAAACTCAGACCTTAGAAATGAAAACTTAAAGCACTAATGTGAAAGGGAAAAAATTACACTGTGTGAGGTCAGAATGGTAAGTGGCATAGTGAATGGGGTTTCTCTTAAGATACAAAACAGCAAGAACATATTGGAAAGAAGCCAGATTTGGATGCAAGACTAAGCAGCTCACAACCCTAGTTTTACCAGAATTAAATTGATTGTTGTATTTCTCCAGTGCTGGCATTTGCAGTGCAGCAGTCACTTCAGGCTCCTACCCTTTATAATTAATTTCAATGCTAGATACAATAAATTAATTTTTCTGGAAGTGTGGTACAGCTTAATGAGTACTGTTTTTGAAAAATACTGGATTAACCCTCAACCTTCTGAGAAAATTCATAAAACCAGATATTTCAACAGCAGTAGATTTTGAGTGTCTTTATTTTACTCCTGATTTTGAAGTTCATCATTTCAAGTGTATTTTCTATAAACACAAGGCAATAAAAGAGACTTGTAAAAAAATTGTCTGACATCATATCCTATAATCATGAATCCCTTAGCAATATCTGGAGTTTTAATTAAAGGCAGTAATGCATCTCTTGATCTGTACAATCAGCGGAGTCTGAAACTGTCTAGTTATTTCCATGTTATTTTGCCGATCTATATCTAAGCCTGTGTATTCAAAAGTAATGTTGGTTGTTTGCTGACATACATGTATTTACTGTCTTCCTGGTTTTGAGCCTTTTTGGAACATATTCCACAGGCATAAGAAGTGGTGACATCTACAACCCAAGCCTTGAGTGCATATCGTAGGCTCTGCTTTTTTCTGTAGTGAAAGAACAGAAGGATGTTCCCAGAAAAACATCTCTTTATGTAATAAGGATTTTAAAAGAGGCAAAAGTTGGAAGAGCTTTGGCAGAAAATTCACTTGGTTATTGAATTTACTAAAAAAACAGTTCTTAAGACAGGCTGACAGACTAGGCCAGTTGGAGAGCAGATATGAACCTGCTCCTGTGGAGGTCAGTTGCCAAACTCCCATGGAGCAGGATGATAGCCATGCACTTGAAATGTGATAAGAGAAGTAAGAGAAGTAGCTAATACCCTTCCAGGCTGTATATACAGAAGCACGTCATGGAGAATGGTCCCTTCTCTGCATGATCCCAGTGACACTGAGTCTGAAATACTGTGTAGAACTTTGGGGATCATCACGTCAGAAAGATCTGGACACGCTGGGAGAAATGTAAAGAAGTGTGAATTCTAATGAGTAAAGACAGCTATTATGCCACATTAACAGTCTCTTTCTATATTTAAAATTCATCTTCTCAGAGAATATTGCAGTTGCAATGAGAATAGGCTTACAGCCTTTCACTTCTGCCCATCCTTTAGGAGCTTAAAAAACACTACTTTTGCAGTTAACAGCTGCCCCAGTGCAGTTCAGATGAAGTCAAGTAGTGTCTAGGTTTTCTGTGAAAAAGCTAAAAATTTACCTTCTCAGTTATCGCCTGTTAAGCAGCCTGCAGGCTTAGAAGCATTCAAGTAGATTATAGTGCATGTGTTATTTAGCTGGGATCATTCACATTAAATACAATGTGTGTATGTTATCTACCCTGGAAAAATGAAGCCTGTCCTAGATACAGGAGTCATATGATATGCATCACCATGTAATCTTGACAGATATTTTTTTGAAATTCTGTCAGTCTTCATCAACAGAAAGGTAGGGTAAGCAAAGCCAGCCATAATTAAGATTGCTGGTCACAAGCAATTTCTGTGTCCATAAGCTGATGTGGCAGTGAGGTGTTAGTGCCCTCTACCACATAAGATTTTTCAGATTGTGTTGAATCCAGAAGTATAAAGGCTTACACACTGCTATGCAGATACAGTTAGGAAATGTTGCCCAGTTTTGGAAATACCACAGCTAATTCAGTCACCTGCTAAAGCAGTTACAGGGATGGAGCGGAGATTGGATACATAGTCAGAATAAATTCATTGTTCTTGGTGCTGACCCCAGGCAGTTTTTGAAATTCATTAGTGTAGTCTTCCCTAACTTCAGGTCATTCAGTGTGTATTGTCTGCACTTTAATTGTGCATTTATAAACGTTTAGACGAACAAAATCTTATTTTTAGGGATTCTTTTATCCTTAATGACTCTTTAGTTGTTGGATTATACAGAAATGCAAATTATAAAAATGCAAATTACAAAAATACTGTTTAGGTTCTGTATGCAGGTGTGTTAATGGCAAGTAACTCAAATTAATTTCAGATTTGGAGGAACTGACAGGGAAAGAAGAGGCAGTCTGGTTTTTGTACCAGTAGAAATTGCATTAAAATCTGTTTCATCGTCCTACTGCTAGACTCAGAAGTTGGTGATGTTACCTATGATGTGAATTGTTTGGCTGAAGTCCATTTCCTTTTCTGTTGCCATTGCTGTTGCTGGCAGCTCAAATGTGCTTGAGTAGACATTTTGATATTTTCCAAAAGCATTTTGAGATAACATGGTGTCATATACTTTTCAACAAATACCTGTGTGAAATGCAGAGACACTAGCAGTAGTGAGGTCACACCAAGAACTGTATTGTGCTGTGTAAATACCACAGCAGATTAAACACAGAGGCATAAAAACAAGCCTTGGATTTTGCCCAGGTCTGTGTGTGTATCTCTGTATGTGGAGCTAGTAAATAAGTAACTCAAGGCTTTTGATCTCAGTTGAGTCCATGTCAGTAAGCATTTGTTGGGGGTTTTGAGAAGGCTGCATCGCTTTCATTGATGTCAAGGTCAGGAAAACAAAGCAGTGACAGATATTTTAAATATGGTACATACATATTCTAGCAAAACTATGCAGAAACTGCTTAGGATACTGCACAAAACTGTTTCCTGAGCAGGTATAAAGTAGCAACCTTGATATGCAAGAGTTTGTGTTTGGGGTTCTTCTGAACAAGACACTTAATAAGCAATTTCTACCAGTGAATACTTTCTGTAGGTCCTTATCTTCACTTAGCAAGAAGGGAAGGTTGCATTTCAAGTTGCTTTGAAGCCTACTTGTATTCAGTGATGCCACCTTTTAAAGTTAGTCCTAGGTGGACTAGGACTCCCTGGGGAGATATGTGTATTCTGACTCTTACATCACTGAATGATGATGCAGCTTTGTCAGGCTATGGCAATAGTAAAATATCACCTTATATTCTATCTCTTGGTTATATTTTTTGGTCATATTGGTAGTACCTGGTTTCAAAGACAACAGGCTGCCAGATCAAATCAGAACAGTTCCATAAACTAAACACAGGTAGGCATCAATCTCCACAACTCTCATGGATTTAGTGAGCAGCACATGCTTGTTTCAGTCTTGCCTCCAGTCCAGTGTGAGAAGGAAGACTACCAGGAATACTGCTTAAGGAAGCAGCAATGCTAACAACAGATTGAGAAGCCCTGAAAGTGTCAGCTGGCGAAAACTTCTGCAAAGGGAAGGTATCTTCAAAGAGGGAGGAGTAGGAAATGAGGATTTGCAATTAAGAGTGAATTAAAATTCTAAATAATAAACATTATAAAAAAATACTTCTCTCCTTCTTGTTCACATTGTAGTTTGCTTTCGTAGGCAGCCATGGTACTTCCATGCTGGTGGTGTTAAGTCCAGGGGAAAAAAAAAAGCATTTTAAGGCAGCCAAATGGAATTTTAAAATTGATCCAGGAAAGATTTTTTATTTGCCCTTAGCTAGGGAGGCTGCCTAATAGCATTTAAAATGCTGATTGTACCTCACCAAAATGCAGTTGCCATCAGAGGCTAAAAGTTAAATCAGCCATCCAGACTTGGGTTTCTTCTACATCTCACAAGACAGTGTCAACAATCGCTTCATTTCAATTTCTTTTCCCTTTTGTGACATGCTTTATTTTTAAGCCTTGGCTAATGTGGTTGTTTTATTTTTTATTCTAAAACGTCCTCAAGTACAGTTAAAGAAAGCCATTATTCCAGGTGGTACAACCAACTTCAGATGCAGCTGAAACAGGACAGCGAGGCCTACATATGTGTTTGTGAATTAAGGAATTCTTAAATAACTTATCTACACATCACTAGGAGTAAGACAGTTCTTATGTTGCTGCACATTGACCCAACCATGAAGGAGCTGCACTACTCCATGCCCTATTGCTGGATAACTGCATCCATCAGAAGGGTACTGCAGACACCTGGGGTGATAACCTCTTAAGGTTATCTTCAACTAACTTCAACCATTAGGAAGTTTTCTCTACCAGGAGGGTGGTCAAACACTGGAGCAGGCTTTCCTACAGAGGTGATTGATGCCTCAGGATTGTCAGTGTTCTAGAAGCATTTGGACAATGCCTTTAATAACAGGCTTTAACTTCTGCTCAGCTCTGAATTAGTCAGCGACTTGGACAAGATGATTGTTCAACTGAAATATCCTGTTCTATTCTACTCATACCTAGGTCAGGCAGAACTGTACTCTCGGAGCCCTTTGGCTCTTTGAGCACCTTGCCTTATATCCTTTTATTTCTCTATGGCAATAATCTTTAACCTTAATTTCCAGACCTATTCAGTCCCAGTTCAGTCTGCCAAACATTACTAAAACCATTCACCATATCTCTGCTCCAGTGAGTTCATCAACATATTTTGCACTTGGCATTGCACAGCCCTCCATTCATTTGGGCTGAATTCAAGCCAGCAGCCTAAACACTTAAGAGGGTTTTTTTGTTCCCTGTTACCAGTATAACCGTCAGAAAATCAAGAACAAAACTGAGGAAGTACTAATGATATTAATTATAGTTCTTCCCCCTCTCTTCATATGTCCACAATGAAGAAATAATAATAAACCCTATCTTTCTGAAATTTACTGAATATAGTTACTTGCACTTCCCTAATGACTCACTGAATTACTTCTTTTAAGAGATTGATAATTGATTATTTATATTTCTTCACCTACAGTTACCATCCTGAGAAATTCTTCTATACTGGACATTCTATCCTGAAAAATCCTAAGATAAGGAAGAAAGATCCTATATTAATTGATCCTCTGATCCATCACATTACTTTTCAAAGTTTGATTAAGTTCACCAGAATAGCAAAGATTATTGTGAGAGCATACATATTGTTGCCAACAGTGACACATTAGAAAACCGTCAAAAACGTCAGAAGATAAACCAAATTGTTTTCACTGGCTTGTTTTATGAACAGTATATATCAACCTGCAGTACCAACACTAAAGTATACATTTTCCTTTTTTAGTACAGTTCATTTAAATACAGAAGTCTTAAGCTTGTGCTTCAACCATATCATGCTCTGGATTTGTATAATCTGCAGTAAGAAACTTACTTATCATTTACTATTTCCTTCTCTGTTTGAATTTCGATTTGGTAGATCAGGTCTTGGCTTTTTTTTGCAAGAAGACATTTATGGTAGGCAATAAACTTATGGCCAAAGTGCTGTGTGGAGTTTTGATTACTCAAGAAACTGACACTCCATTCCTAGTTTTGACAAAGTCAGTCTCTGCATCTTTAGGTTTGTCAAAGTGGTCATTATTTCCTTTTGGGTTAGCTTCCCCATCACTAAAATGGGCTGATGGTCTAAGCTTTAGTTTTGTACTTGCAGATTCTGAACTTTTCAGATCAGGAATTCTCCTTTTTTTTTTTTTT
>VYXD01002467.1:259905-312367 GCA_013397195.1 Hylia prasina
TTTTAGTATAGAAGTGTTGTGTAATTCAGTAAAAAGAGGCCTCTAATCTTGGAAGGTTTGCATATAGACTGCAGTGTTCTGGTTGAGAAAGTAACTTAATTGTATCACCATTACCCCACAGACAGTTGTTAAACATTACAGTGAAAATGGAGCATCCTTCCACTAGCATTTTATGCATGTAAACAAAATTAGGAAGTGAAGTATGTGCTTCACATTTGGAACTTATCTATAAGCACAACATAAATTTTCTCATAAAGATAAAATCATAATATTGTTTCTTACTTGGTTTTCTCTTTATAGCCCTGTTGCATTGTTAACTCTCAGTGTAGCACTAAAGATAGGTTACATCACATAATGTGTACTTTAGTTTAAAAAGCAGAAATAAGCATATGTTTATCTAATAAGTACTTCTAATATACCTTGAAATTGAATCACATCACTCAGCATCAATAATACTTTAAATATTATATTCTTAAAAGATTATGTTGTGGAGCCTGCATTAGTGGCATTACAATCTTTTTTTTTTTGCTTTTACTAGACAAAAAAATTTGTAATATGAAATGCTTCTTTTTCCTGAATTGTAAGAATGGTAAGATGTTTATAAAATCACTGATGAAATTGCATGTAGGCCTTTTCCCTCTCTATCCTAGATGTATTCTGCCATCCCTCTCAAGCTTCAAATTTCATTCTAATCTGATGAGGCCTGAGGTCTCTTCTTAGCCTTCTTGGGAAACAGTGGCTGCATTTACAGTGTCCTGCAAGATGACATTTTCAGATGCTCCTTGAGCTGCAGTCCTGCAACAGCCCTATGCTGCCAGTACGTGTGCCTCACTTGTCCTTGGGGGAAAGCATGTGGCTGTCACCTCTTTAAAAATGGTGTGGCAGAACCAGGGCATTCTTCTCTTCTCATCTACAGGGCTGGCTGTGCTGTCACATCACTTACTGGAGCCCTTCCAGGAGGAAGGACATATTGCACAAGAATCTCACAAGAAAGTCTAGATTTAGAGCAACCATGAGTGCGTCTTCAACTGAATCAAAGCTTCCCTCACCCCACAGCCATCAATGAAATGCTGTTCAAGCTGACCATCAGACTGTATGAGACTTTATGTGCCTGCCTTGCACACATGCAGTCAGTCCTTTTCAGAGGCTATTCTCCCTGAATACTGGGTAACTCACACTTCATAGGTGCCATCCAGTTGCTGGCATCACAACAGGTGTGTGAGCCAAAACCACCCCATGGCTGACCTTTATCCAGTAAAAATAAAGTGATTACTCTTGATCCAGTGGTAGCACAGCGAGCATGTCACCATAAGAAAGCACACAGGTTCATCTTACCTTTACTTGGTTAGATAACATTTCTTGGTTCTGCTTTCCAGACAAGTTTCTCCTTAGGGACTCAGATGTATCATGTCTAGATCTACTGCTTGCTCAAACTGCAAACTGAAGAACCAGAGTTCTGTGTCTATTTCCGGGTCAGATAATCCCACTTCACCTTTTCCCCAGCCTCAAATTCTATTCTCTCCCTAATTAAGATCAGCCAGCTCAGAAATGTTTCAGGAAAGGATGTTAGTGGCTCTCTTTACAAATTCCCTTGACCCTTATGTCTTTAAAATTGTGCTATAGATTGCTCTTATGATGAAGGAGTCCCTTAAACATGTCTATAGAGTCATGTCTTTAACAAAGAGGACAAGGTAAATCCTGACAGCTCCTAGTCTTTAGAAGGGAGTGGGAGCTGAGTTCTTGCTGCTTGGAGTCAGTGGTTTGGGTAGGTGCATAATCCAATTGTATTGGATACAGTTAAGAGACATTTAAAAAGTATTTGGACAATCTCCAAAGCTAACTTCAGCACAGGGCCCAGAATTTAAGTGTTGGAAAGATTTGCCTGACAAGGTTGGAGGCAAGGGACGTATCTCTAATATCCCTGTGTGATGTACTGGGGGTGGGAGGGAGGGCTGCTGTGCTATGTTAAGGCAATGGCTGAATGTCTGGTCAGATGCTCTCAGGTGTTACTTGGATGCAGCATTCCCTGGTGGTGCTCAGTGTCACATAGCGTCAGACACTGCCAAATTCACAGTAAAAGTGTGGCATTGTTAGCCTCTTGAAACTTTACTTCTTCGGGAAGCTCCAGATTATATTTTTTACTTTTCACTCCACCAGTGAGTGGAGTGAAAGGGGAGACATGGGCAGCTGTCAACATGGGTTCCTTTCTATTCTCAAAAATTCCAACAGCTTGGAGGTCTCTTGATGAGAGGGATTTTCTCTGGCCAACTTTGGGAGGCTTTTAGTCGATTGTAGGAAAGGGCGGAGAGGGATGACATTTCTGAGGTCATTTCTGATGTCATTTTCTGATGTTTTCCTTATGAAAGTGTCTTCAGTTTGTCAAGTGCTGTCAGATATTAGTAAAAAAAGTCAAATCTTTACATATATGAGGCAGTGCAGAGCTGTCACACTAGGTGAATTTTCAGAATTTAGGCAGCATTGTGAGACTGGAGAGATATAGTGTTCCAATTGGATGCTTTAACCACAGCAGTCATAAAGAGCAAGCTAATGTGAATATGGATCTGTCCATAATGAATAATCATTGCAATTTGACAGCTCCATGGCTTGGGCTTAAAGATTAGTCAGAGCTCTTTTAGCTATCCTTTTCTCTTTACACCCCTAATTATATCTAATGTGAAAAGATACGAAAAAAACAGTTTATGCATGTTAAACCCCTCAGCATTACCTTATGTGTCTCAGCAAAGATGGAAGGAAATCCCTGACGTGACTGAGAATTTTTTGAAGGGCGATCATACCTGTAACTTTATATATGGAAACTTAATTTGCCTTGTGCTGCCTTTCCCTTTTACCAGGAAGATTATAAAAAGCTGTGAATCAAGCCTCTAGTTCTCTCCCTCTGTGCAGGCTTAACTCCTCAAAACTTCCTGCTCAGTGTCATTTGAGAACAAATCCTGGCTTGTCTATGTCTAGCCTTCTTTCTTAACAACTCCCTCTTTCCACCCCTGGTTTTCAGAGATGCCAAAAATGTTGTGATTTTCCTGCTCAAAAAGACCTTGCATGCCGAGTAATTCTTCTTCTCAGCAATGCTTACTTACCAGATGACTCAGTAACTTCCAAAAGCTTCATGCTGCTCTTCCTTCCTCTCATCTTCGCACTGCGTAGATATGCATATGCTTCTGGCATCTGTAGAAACACTGTATCTGCCTAGCGCAGTTAGAGCCTCCTTTAAACTCAAAAGCAGAAAAATGTGTGCAGAAATTCTTCTCTGGGCATAGAATTTCTCTATGGCTTAAAGCACAGATAAGCCTCACTTAGAGAAGGGTAAAAAAAAATCAAAGGGAAGTTGTGGTGCTAGCAAGGATAGAAGTGGATAAACAGTTGCAATGTATTTTTCAGAAGCCATTTTTGAAAATACAAGAAGATTGTTGGCAGTTCTTTGTTCACAGAGCTCCCCAACTTCTGACTTCTTAGGGAAACTGATCCTGGAATCTGAGATGTGACCTCTAGGAAGTAAAACAGAAAATATTGCCTACAATGCATAGAGATTTACAACAATTCTGCTTCTTCAGCAGTGTTTGCTCAAGTCTTACCATTAAACAATTAAATCTGAGAACCAAAACTTGGAGCAGAGCATGTCAGCCAGTTTCTGTTTTATGTTATCAGCAGTATAGACATGCACTTTGATAAGTGACTCCTAGTAGTGAACGTGCATGTGGGTGTTTAGCTAGAATTCTGGGGAGAGGATGTTCTTCATACTTGTTACTCTGTAAGTATTTTCCTGGTGAATGTAAGAGAATTTGTATTCCTGCCTTCTAAGCAGGAATTGTATTAGCAACTAGAATGGTTAACCTGGGTCTTCAGATGGGGGTGATTGGTTCTGGATGACAAAGCCAGCATGTGAGAGTTCAAGGCATATATATATATGTGTATATAAGACAAGCTGAAATTCACCCAAAGGGGGAAAGAAGCGATTCAAGCCCTTTTTCCTGTCGTTTATAAGAACAGAAGAGACATGTCATTCTGATGGTTAACTATCTACATATCAAACAGGAACTCTGATCACAAGAAGTTAAATCGGTTAGCGTAATCAAGCAGAACATACCTCAAAGATGTCTCTCAGAAAAGGAATGATAGGTGGTGTAAGGTTAGTCAATCTTCAGTCACACAGACTTCACTCAGGAGCAATTTATATACTGTGGCCCTTTGAAAAGCTGAAGATGTAGCATGACTGAGCCAAGTTAATAAGAAGTTCCAACAATTATCAAAAACTACAGTAACTCCACTGCCTGAGCAATTTGGAGTAAATCACTATGGATGTCAATGAATTGTTGGTAACCTATACCCCTGCCTGCATTTCAGCAAGGCAGTGCAGTCTGACATCCCAATGCAATAGTCTTACTGTGAGCTTTGTTTTGATCTTAATATTTCTATTACGCTATTTTTCAGGCCCGGATTATATCAAACAAAAATTTCAAGAAGGAATGGATGCAAAAGAAAAATCTGAAGAAAAAGACCAGGAGAAACCACCCACCCCAAAAGAGTCACCTCACTTTTATCGAAAAGGTACTACACCCCCTCGAACCCCAGAAGCAAGCCCAAGAAATAGTCCTTCTCTTTCTTCTGAGACTTCTCCTTCAAAACAACTGAAAAGGCAAAGCTCCACTTCTGGGGCAAGACTCAGTCAAGAAAAAAAGCTTTTAGCCACTGAGAATATAACACCCACAACTAACAAGCCCTTATATTCAAAAGCACCAGTGAAGGAGGAAGTAGCTGGGAAACACCAGCCAAAGTTTTCAGCCCAGCACAATCCCAGCAGCACAGAGAATGGGGAGCTGCATGGTCACTACCATGGCTATTATGTAAAAATGAATCCAACAGCACTTCCACAGGAGCTCAGGGAAGAAGATGAATATGCCAACCCTTCACCATCAACACTTGCACGGATACCACCCTCTCAGAAGCCAAGTCCTGCTAGATCTGGGGGTAAGCCAGATGCCAAAGAAAACAAGCCTGACATAAAAATTAAGAAACCAGAATTTGCTGCACCAAAGAACCCAGCTAATAATGATTCACATTCAGCAATGGAGAAGGAAGTAGGAAACAGCTCGGTAAGTACTGCAAGAAGCATTTTCACTTTCACTGCCCTTTTGCCTCCAAGTGCTGAGCTTTGCAACCTAAGCACAGGCAAAGCTCACTTCTGTCAAATCTCTTGTGGATAGTCTGCTAGCTAAAACCCTCTACACCTGGAGTGAGGAAGAAATATCTCAGTCTGGAATGAGCAAAAGAGTTTTAAAACTACCTTTTCAGATCGGTGTGAATCTTAATTTCATTGTTATTTTAAAATAACATGTTATTTTTATATTATCAATAGCTATGCAGAAAAGGAGTGATGACTAGTGTCATTTCTATTTCATGTTAGAAGAATAAGCCAGAGTATGAAATTCAGAATCTCTGATGATAATTCTCTGATTTTTGGGTCAAGAGAAACTCAGGAAAGCATTAGTTTTACATCCTAAAGTTAACCTGTAGTGAATGAAGAGTTCTAGATAATTGTCATAATGTTTCTCTTTTGTAAGCATTGTTTCTTTGAGTCATTTTTGGTGGTACTCTACAAAACAAACAGTGTGTCATTATTGATAGGATAAACAGAATGACCCATTTAAAGAGATCCAGATACCTCAGTACTGATTGCAGGCAAAGCAGTTGGATAATTGACGCCAGACTTCATTAATAAAGAATTTATAAATAAAGAGGGGGAGTAATTTCCAACCAACATGAATTGTAAGGATCTTGACAAACAGGTTTGACTTCTTCAGGTGTACAGAAGAACCATAATCTCAGTCAAGAAGGTCACTTGATTTGCTTTTACATGGTCATGTATTCTGACAAGGAAACCAGAGTAATGCAAAGGCTAAATGTCACAGTAAAATAATTTTTTAAAACTGACTGATGTTTCTCAAAAAGAAATTAGAAAACCATCAGTTATTTGGTATTATTCTGGTGAGGTCATTCTCACATTAATTCTGTTTTTCTAGTCATATTCTTGTTAATGGCATACAAGAGAGGACATGAGAATATTGTCAATGAGGTTTATAGAAGACACAGAGACAAGGGGAGTGGTAATAAAGGCAAATACAAGCTCATGCAAATCAACTGCTAAGAGGGCTGAAAGTATAATTATCCATGGCAGCACAGCACAATATAATATTGTATGTGAAAGACAATTTACAGAGCCTGGCCGTGCAGGATCAGAACTGGAAAAGGTTGGTGGATCAGGAGCAAGGGAGGCAACTGAACATGAGCTCCCAGTCTGCTGCTGTTGTTCAGGGATGTTAATATAATCCTTAGATTTATCAACAGAAAAGATTAAGCAAGAGTACATGGGAGTCTGTTCTGTCTGCTTTTGGCATGGGTGCAACCATTTCTGGGATAAAACAGTGTCTGTAAATCGGGGATTTAAAATGAAAAAAAAAAAACCTTGAGAGGAAGTCACACAAAGAGCTGCAAGAATAATTAAAACATATCTTATAATGAAAGATTCAAGGTACAAAAACCCCTGACGTACTGAATCACTTTCTGTAAGTGTGCTTTATAGAACAGCTTCCCAGGCTAACAAGCAAATGTGTAAGAAGATCCAACAGATAGAAAGATTCAGATAGAAATCTTGTTTTAGGTTGATTATAATGATCTTAATTAAATGTGCCAATCAATTTTCAGATGCCAGGGTTTTGAGCCATCACTGAGTAGTTTGATAATGAGCATTTTGCCAAGATGATATTCTCTAGTACTGCAGGAAGCTTTTCTTCTGTTGTGTGCAGATCAAAGTAGATGTTCACAGAGGTTTTGTAATCTGCAAATCTGTATTACAGCTGATATCAGCCCTTTAACCTTTCAAATCTCACAGATATTACTCCTATGTAGGGTAACACAAAGCTGAGAGGCTTGTAAATGTACAAGCATGTACAAAATTTAGGCTGAACTGGAATTGGTTTTTAGCTCTGGTGAAAATAAGTCACTAGAAATAGTCCTTACTTTTCCTTCATGCCAAATAATGTTTTGGAGCTGAGGGAGGCTTCATCTGAACAAGCAGGATACCTGAGCAGCAGTTTATTGACCTTCTAGAACAATCAGGATAAGGACCATTAACCTACAGCCTGTTATCATGAAGGGTGTAAAAATGATGAGATATTGTGCATTAGCTACTGTTTGTTCACTGATACTGCAGTGGTATCTGGAAACTCAACTCTAGGTCCCTCTACTTCATTTGGAGCATTCCAATCTCATTACCAGCATTCCAATACGAAAGGAAGGTAGATTTTAGGGATTCATTTTTACTATAACATTCTTAAGTTATAACTATAACTTATCTTAAGATATAAGTAGATGGATGTGGGTGTTTTTCAAAGATTCTAGTCTTCTATATGTGTCTGTAAATTTGCCCTTATAGACTAAATTTCCTACATGTTTATTTCTTCAGTGTACTGAGAGTAAAAATGCTAAACCAATTAAAGCAAAAAAGAGTAACCTACAGGCCTAGCAGTCTGAGGGAGAAACAGTACAGAATGACTATTAACTTTGCTGGAGACTTTTAATTTTCAGTATCACCTTTCAGCTTCAGAAAAACAGTAGCCTGTTCTGCAGTGCTCCTGGACTGAGCTCAACAGAGTGCTGGAATTAAGCTAAGAGAGCAGAGTTACTGAGGAGAAGCCAGATTCCTAGAATCATAGAATAGTTTGGGTTGGAAGGAACCTTAAAAAATCACCTAGTTTCAACTCTCCTGCCATGGGCAGGGACACCTTCCACTAGACCCCGTTGCCCTGAGCCCCATCCCGCCTGGCCTTGCACATTTTCAGGGATGAGGCAGCCACAGCTTCTCTGGGCAACCTGTGCCAGTGCCTCACCACAGTCACAGTGAAGAATTTCTTCATAATATTTAATCTAAACTTAATCTCTTCTAGTTAAATCTCTCTTTTCCTAATTAATATACTTCTCCTTATCCCAGATGCTTCTGAATGTTGAGAGACTTCAGAATAGATTCTAGAATTGCATTGGGGAATTATTGTATTTCAGTAAGAAACTGCAATTGCTTTTTAGTCATTCTGACAAATGGTTTTGTAATGCTTTGAAAGTAAGTCTGCCTTAGATCATCCATAGAAGTTCTAAAACATATTTGTTAAGGAATATAAAGAGAAGAAAACTCTGACTCTCATGAAAAGAGAATGATAAAACACGGCTTTGGAATGCAAAAAAATGAATCTATTAAAATTTATTGAGCACTTTTGTTAGATTATCTGAAAGTTGCTGTATAAAATTGTGCTGTGTTTTTTCCAGGTTTCCGGTGATAATGCATTAAGAGCACAGATGCAAAAAGGAAGATTTTCAATTCTTCCTTCTATGTGTCTAAATTAGCAAAGCCATTTCTCATACCAGAATGAAACATCAGCTTTAATTTGGATTGAGAACTTTACGCAACTTTATTTGCAGCAAAGCTTGTAGCAGCTGTTTTAGTTATCAAATTCATGTTTCATATTTTCTGTGAATGTTACATCCTTAAGAATGTCTTTAAGTATCATCTGTGCAATAAGTTAGTTATGGAAACAGTCTTGATTCTCTAAATATCCCCATTTCTGGCATTTTACTTGAAAAATATCAGCACATACTTCTTATGCCATACAAGTCTGTTTCTCTGTGTACTTACTCTCTGATGTTCAAAAATCAAAGTTTGAAATTATTCCAGAACTCATAAGAAAGAGTCGCAGTTTTATCAAGGTGAAATCCTGCATAAAGCACAATGACAAAGTCACCTGTCATTTATGAGAGATAAATCACCCCTTTTCACTGAGAATGAGGCTCCTTCACATCACCTTACATTTACCAGAGTGTGAAGTGTTCACAGAGACACCTGACCACAAACCAGTGGTACTGACCACAAACCAGTACTGTTGTTTCTAACTGGTCATTAGCAGCCTCTGGCCCCAGTTTCAGCTTGCACGCTGCTGTCCCACCTTGAATATGAGCTGATTGGGGATTCTCTTGGATTTGAGTGAAAAACAGCATTGAATTTCACAAAACACTATTGTAGTGTACATTCATGAATACACTTTTTTGTTGCCTGATATGTGTCCATATGCTGCCCTAGGACAGATAACAAGCCCAGGCACAAGTGCTTTACTAAGTTGTATTTTTTCTTCATTTGGCAGGTAAATTTTTTTAAACATGCATTGTTTAGCCTGGTTTTTACCTGAATGTTACACAGAGACTGTACTTGTGTCTTTTTGTTGAATTCTCATCTTTTTGTTCACCTAACATCCGTTTAATAAGGGTTGTAAATACCATGATGTTTGAAAAATAGTATTTGCTGGATCCTAAAAAAAGCCTCTGAGCAAGAACTTTAGGATAAAATTAATGGACATTCCTAATGCAATGGAATTACAAGCCTAGTCTTTTATTTCCTGGCACTACTTTTTAGGAAAATAACTTTATTCCCCAAAAGAAAACTAATCATATGTCTGTATTTTGAGCTATGTAAATGTCTAACTTACAAGAAGCTGAAAGGGTAAATTTAAGCAGGACTGCAGGTTTTCTGCTACAGCTTCTTTAGTGCACCTGTGCTAGTCACTCTAGGACTGTTCAAACTAATTTTGGCTTTTGCTATTTTAAGCCCTTGCGGGACACTAAAGCCTTACTTGTGGTATTTGTCTGAAAGCATTAAATGCTTATTTCATAGGTGTCTACAGAACAGGTGGTAGTTCATTGCATAATAACTGTGTGCTCCATAAATGTTGTTAGATCTTTTTTAGTGTATCAGCAAATCCTGCTTTGGGCTGAAAGGTGTAGTTATCAGAAGGTAAAACAACAATGAGTGTAGCAGGCCAAAGAATATGAGCTTTACTTCATTGTATAAAGAGATATCTTTATGATATTTCATTATCATAAAGAGGTAACATATTTTTCTGTGATCTTCCTGTGAACTCAACAGCCCAGTTCTTAAGGTGTCACTTACTTCTGTCTTTGTAGACAAGACTTCTTGATTCAGGGCATAGCCCCTGGGGTTTTTAGCCTCATTTATCTAGTGTTACTGTGGTGAGACTGTTATACCTAACCTGACTGATAGATGCATCCAAAGAGAAGTCCCCTTCCCCTTCAACAAGCTTATCTGAGACTTACTTGAGACTGCTCGCTAATGATACTGAGCTGCCATTAGAGCTGCAGTCTCAATTTGGCAATCAACAAAAATCTTGTCTTGCAGCTACCAGGATACTGTTCCATGATGTATTTCAGGTAATGAACAAGTTCTTGGCTCCTGTGAAGACACTGTAGGTTCCAATTTTTTTTTCAGTTGCAGTAAATCAGTGTGATTTTCATAGACGCTCTTTTCAAATATGCAAAGTACTAGATGGCCAAACCCTGACAAATTTTAATGGTACTTGGCAATGATCTTCACAGTTCCTTGCAATTGCTGGTGCAGTATAAATATATACAGTGCAGTATAACTGTGAAATCTTCAGGTGGGATTCCAGCCTTTAAAGGAACCATTGACCTGATTTGAATCACATGGGCAGTCCCTATTAGAATCACAGGATTATGGAACCATGGAGTGTTTAGGTTGGAAGGGACATTTGACATCTGGTTCCAACCCCTGTGCCATGGGCAGAGCCACCTTCCCCTAGACCAGTGGAAACCCCATCCAACATTTCCAGTCATGGGACTTCCACAGCTTCTCTAGGCAACCTGTTCCAGTGCCTAATACCAGAAAGAAATATGCTGAACCCACATCTGTGTGGAAATTAACACTTCTGCAGAAAGCAAGGCTGCTCACAGTGCTGTGGTAACCACGTCTGGAGCTGTGCATGCCTTTTATGCCTGTTCTCTGTTCCCGAGTGTCTCGTAGGCTTTGGCACATGGTGAGTCACTTCCACTAAGTGGAAGTGGAAGGAACATGGTTCCACTTCTGTTCTGTGACCTGATGGTTGAAATATACCACTGGTAAGTGGGAGCTTGTTATCAGAATCACTTTGACTAAGGTGTCATTAAACCTGGTCTTCAATTTCCTAGTGAATATTTTAGACATTCCACCATTAAGCAAAATGTGGGTGCTGCTGCCAATACCATTAACCCTATGGCATCATTTAATTGGCATTCTGATAATCTCAAGTCATTGTTTGAACATGTGCTTCTCAGTATGTGAACAGACACGTCTGAGGTGGTGCAAAGGGAACTTGATGGCTGTTGTGGACAGAGGTGCTGATGAGGTTTGGACTCACCAGAGATTTAAGCAGTACCTAACATTGACTTATTTTGTGACTTAGTCAAAAACTTAGCAGCCCACATCTGGCCTGCCATCTGAACTACTGTGTAGAGATGTGGCCTGATGAAGGTGTTTAATGAGACCCTTTCAGGAGAGCATGTGATACAATAATGACCTAAGTACTATTCCATAGCTTCCCAGTTACACTGTTGCAGCAAATTACTAATAGTAAGTTCTTATACCTTAGCATTCCAGAAATTGTATAGCTGATGTTAGCATTATGTTGTCCTGAAGCATAATGAACTTCTCCAAGGCATGACCCCTGTGAAAAGTGAAAACACTGTATCATTTCTCATCCAATATATACCTTCTTATGCTAGCCAGTGATTCTTGTGTAGCTCAGAAGATAGTTTTCTGCACAGATTTTCTGGTGGGCTTTGTGATTTGTGATTTAGGAAAGTATTGTCTAAATTAAAAGTTTCTCTGTTTCTGCTTACAGTGCAACTGTAAAATAAGAGTATAAAAATCTTTGTAAAATTACGTTGTTGCAAACCAAATACATTAAGGGTGGAAGAGAACTGAGAATTTTCATCTCTTGGGACGTTTTTTCAAGTTCATCATTAGAAAGCATCCATTTAAAAGAAAAATCCAAACTTGCTAAAAAGATTTAAAACTGTTCTCTGGCTTCACAGAAATATTAAAATTGTATAATGATGTAAATTTTCTAACCAATTTTAGCTCTAGCTAGGAATGGAAGAAGTTTTTTGACTTTTCATTTCTTCAGCAGGTAGCTCTTTAAGATAAGTGTCTGAGTAAATCAAAACAAGTTTAATTTTGCAGCTGTAAAATGCATTTTAATCTGTAATGGGAACAGGTTTGTTAGTGCAATGGTAAGTAAATTTTCTTTTCTATTTGAGTTATCAAAAAAGTGTATTCTTTTCATAAAGCATCTTTGTTATGGCTGTTTTGAAATGGGTTGGAACTAGAAAAGGAACTCTGTAAGAATGAAGAGCAGCACCCTGGATTCCCTAAAGTAGTTTACATTCTTTGTTTTGCTTTATTTTAAGCTTTATTTTATTGTTTTTGTGTTGATGGGTTTGTTTTCATTTGTTGATGCAGTTGCATTTGTCATGTGGCTTAATCTCAGTGTGATTAAGAACAGTGAACTAATACACTCTCACCTGTATTTATCCAGCTCCTTTCACACAGATGATATTTATCTCACCTGAATATCAAGGATATTGGCTCTTTCAGCAGCAGGGTCTGTTTCCTTCAGAGCAAGGTCAAAACCTATAGAAATTGTGAAGTTGGGTCTCGTTCATTGCTGTGCATATGTGGGGGGTTGCATTAATTCTGGTATCTTTATTTTATTTTCAGGGCCCTAACTCAGTCATGATCGCCCTGGTAATGCTGTTGAATATTGGTTTAGCCATTCTTTTTGTCCATTTTCTAACTTGATTGGAATTAGGAAAGGTAAGAAAGGTCTTGCTTTCATATAAAATCACCATATCCACCCCACCTTAAATGATAAAGATTTAATTTCTTCACATACTTTTAATGTTCCCCACTTTAATTTTAGCTATGCCTGAATGTGATTCAACATAGTTATTTAATGTTGTAACTGTTTTGACCCTTCAGTGAAGTCATGACAACTAGTGGTGTTAGCCCACAGTTCTCTGCAGTTGTGTCATCAGCCTTTTAAATGGCACCTGTCAGACACAGGGAAGGAGACTTGGAATTAGGATGGGACGCAAGAGAGATGAAACTTGGAAAATTCAGCCAGGGGCCCAGATCAGTTTCTCTGCTGGTGGCTCGTGGCTTTGGGGTCCTCTGAAAGCTGAAGCAAGCAGCCATGTTGGAAAGCAAACAAAATAATCTGCTGAAGCAGCCCCGCCAGTGAAGTGCGTTGGCTTCTCCATCTGTTCCAGCAGAGTGTAACTAAACTGGAAATGCACGGAGCTGCACTTTTTGTTGATGGAAGTTAACAGCTGCCTTACTATTTTACCGTCTGATGTTTTTAGTGGGGAGATGGGAAAACGACTGCCAGAGGAATGTGGTCAGAGGATTCTGTTGCTGTGGAAGTGATTCCAGCGTTCACTCCTATCTCATTAGAAGAAATAGTTAGCAACATCAGTCACCAGTCTTATTCCATTACCTGCTGCTTTTAACATCTCCTGCAGTGTTCTGGGAGATCGAATTTCATTTGCCTGTGCATGATTCTGTTCATTTGTTGTTTATGAAATTTGATGTATAGCCATTTGTAGTGTTTAGTCCGACCTGGAGAAAGCTACCAGTTCTGCCTAGCAGCAGAAGCAGAAAATCAAATATATTTTCCTAGTCCACAGATAAAATTCTTAAATTCATTTTCTTAAACCTGGGGAGTAATTTTGCATTAAGGTTCAGTAAATAATACACCATTATTGCTAAACTTAAAGATATTGCTATCTTCCTTAAAATGCTCAAATACTTATGCCAATACCAAGCAAAATTTTTCACAATGAAAAAAAAGAGAATCTTACATTGGTACAAGCACATTCTAAACAGGATATAGAATATCAAAATAAGCCAAGAAAGGTGAGATACAGGGTTTGCATGTTGACTTTTTTTTTCCTTTTTTTCTTAATTCTGGTGCTGTGGTAATTGGTGATTTGAATTATTATGTTGCAACACTGAGGTATTTTGACAGCAGTTAAAATAAAGTTTTGTCTGGGTGCACATTAATGCCAATGATAGTAAAGCTAGCTAATGCTCATAATAAATCGTAACTTTAAAATGCTAGATTTGTGTTGAATACATTCAGGTAGAGCATTTAAAAATGTTAAGTGATTGTTTATTGATTTGATGCCTTCAGTGTCTTTAAAGTCCATTTATAATTTTACCTCAGCATTAAAAAAGCCTCAAAATTCTTCATTTGGAAAGTTTGTCTTAAGTAGTTTCATGCCCTTTGTTCAAACGATGTGATCACATTTTCTTTTTATGTGCCATTATACTGTAATTATTGTACCCTATATTAATCAAATGCATGCTTATTTATTGAAGATATGTGGTGTGATCATTTGGCAAGCAGACGTTTTAATTTAAAGCTGCAAAAAGCAAAGGGCTTGTATTACGGTTTATTTTACCTCTACTAGAAAATACTTCATACAGTATAGTTTTTGAACCTGTTTGTAGACTTTCTAAGTTTTTTGCATGGTTTAATGGGCAACATTCTTACAAAACACATTAGCTATTTTTTGATGCAGCACAGTGAAGTACCTTAGGTATGGACTGAATGTTGTGCAGCCAAGCAGCTCCGAGCAGGGCAGTAACACCGTGGTGTTTTTTACAGAAGTATGTTGAGAATCCTGTGTTTTGACCAGTGTGGATAAAGAAGAAAGCAGAAAGAGAGCAAATGAAACTAAAACTTGTATATTTATTTAAAAAAAAAAAAGTTTAAATTGTGTTTTAAATTTAGGAGAGTAATTTTTAAATAAGAACAAAATTTTAAAAGTTACTGTGTAAGCCTTGAATTAATGGATGAAATGTTCCATCCCACTGTTAAATCACCCCCTGTCTCCTTACATGGAGAGGTAATTTGTAACTGACATATTTAATTCCTATTAAATGTTTATTTAAAATACTTTATGCTCTGGAAATAATGGGTAACAAAGCTTATGAAAAATGTTTATAAATTTAAAGTAAGCATGTTAGTACCATTTATAAATATGTATGATTTATAAGCTTTTTTAAAACAAAGCTCAAACAAATTGTTGGTATTTTTCTAAAATGTGCACAGTTGTATTTTACATGAAAGGCTATTTATAATTGGTTGTTATACTGTACACTACATTTTGGACAGCACAATTAAGCCTGACAATGTACTTAAAAATGTCATTTTGTCTATTTAAAGTTTCTTGCTGTCAAAGAATGAACTCTTTATCTATGAGTTTCTCTATTTATAATTCTTGACCCAACATGTACAATGTACAGTTTTCACAACTGTATTTGCTCTAATAAAAATAAGTTGGTTATTTAATAGAGTTTCAGACTACTTTTTCCTGTTTATGAATTACTTTGTTCACTCTTTGGAAGAAATTTTTTCTAACTAATCAAAAAAACAGGAGTGAAGCAGGAAAATGGGTGAAATTCTAGTCCCTTTGAAATAATTGTGAGTTACTGTTTTCAACAAAAGTGATTCTGGGAAACAATTAAAAATAAATTTTAAAAAAAGTCAAGCTTCCCTTTGTGTCTTCTTTTATCTTCCAATATAGGATTTTATGTCTTTATAAATTTAGAATCTTAAATTAAATTACACTCCCAGTACAAGATGTTTTGATCAATTTTGTTTTAAATGATGATTGACTGGTCCATTAATAGCTGCTCTTGCAGGAGAATTAATTTTTTGGGCATCACTGCTCCTTGGGATCTTCAAAGGTTCAAAATTAACATGAAGTTTGTGAGCCAATATTTACTCAGAGGAAATTTGCCATTACCACTGTCTTAAAATCACCATATTTGCTGAACTACTCTATCAGCTGAAATTTCATTTTCCATGATCCAGTTCATACTAGTACCCAAGTGTACTGAAATCCTAATGTTTAGTTGAAGAGGAGAGCAATTTTTATTAGTAGTTCCTATTTAAAGGAAATACATTTTTAGGAAATACTGTCTTGTTCTTTAATATAATTCTATGAGCATGAAGCTTACCTTTAAGAATTTTTATTTTCTGCACAATACCTGCTCCCTAAAGAAAATCTTTGGCTCTTTAAGGAGAGAAAAATGCATTCTCAAGAAATATCAACAGAAATAACTTTAATGCCAAAAAATTTTAAGGTCAACTTCAGTGAGATGATTCTTCTCTGACATTTGTGATCCACAGTGTATATGTTCAGAAATTGAAGTGTCCATGAAATATTTCTTAGGGTGTATGAATGTGATAATATACTCAGGAATGTGAAAATGTGAACAGCAACAAGCAAAAGATGTGCACGGAAATGGAAGACAAAATTCCTCGTAATTTTCAAGTAATTTCCCATATGAGATGTTTTTACCAGTGGTTTATATTACAAATGGTGTTACGTGGCCATGCATCTGCTGTGCCTAAAGGAAAAAACCTCCATGGACACACTTAATGCTTCAAGAGCTGCTCCAGCAGGAAAAATTTCACCCCACTTCCAGCAAGGAAAGCTTTTCTCAGGCAAAGTGGTTTCTCCTGGCAGAGTTGTGTGTTTGCCCACAGGTGTCAGTGAGCAGGGAGCTCTCTCACCCTTGAATCTCAGGCCTGGTTTCTTGGACAGCTCCATTTATCCGGTTAAACCATATGTACAGTGCACACAGACAGCAAGGGAACAAGGGTGAGGTGCCAGAGGCTGAGGGAAAAAAGAGAATCATCTGTCATAGCTTTTAAGGCCTTTCTTTATTTAGTGTGTGTGTGTGTGTGTATATATATTATTTGTCTTTCCATCAGATAAGCAATAAGAGGAACATGAAGAGCGAGGAATTGTTGGCATTTGCTTTCCAGAAGGAGGGGTTCACTTTGAAAGCAGAAATTTTGAGACATATGGCTACAACTTGCCTTTCAGATACAGGCATATGTTAAAAAAAATCATAAATACAGCCTAGTGCTGACTTTAAAGGAAGTAAACACCTCTTTATGAGAGTTAAATTAAAAACCTTGGAATAGCTATTTACATAACTTTTAATGATGTTGTGTGATTACATATTTATTAAATTCTCTGTTAAGACACAGTATGAAAAGATTCTGACAATAACGTAGATGCAAGGATAAAAGCCTGGAGAATTCAGCAGATGCTGAGCCTCACTAACATTCTTAGTTGTGATTAATAAAACATGGTTGTGAATTGTATCTGAATGGTTTTACTTATAGCTCATTTGAACTGTTTAGTCAGGGGAGACAGTTCTACAGGCCATTCTCCTATGGAAATGTAATTCAGTAAACAAAGCAAATTAAGAGAAGGGAGATTAAATAAGCCTTTCAAATGAAGTAGTCTTCTCATTCTCTCATTTGATATTCACAGAAACAGCCAAAAATAGAAATTATGTTAAGTCTGAGCAAGAAGCTGTGTATGCCAGCATGCTATACCTGAGCCATCTACAGTATCCATCTCCATTTTTTTACTCCACACAAAAACTGCAAACTAAGAGATATTACACTTCCCACCCTTGTAGGAGGTAAATATAATTTCCATACTCAACATCTTTAAGAAAAACAGTCTGTAATGCCAATGGCATAAACTAGAAGGAAAAAAGCCACTTTCTCCATCTGAACAGTTTATGTTGTGACCATGACTGTAACAGCAGAACAAGTCTCTCACCCCCCCTAAAACCAATAGCAAAAATAAAACTGTTAGGAGAATTTGATAACAATCTCTCATGTTTCTTCCTTTTATTTGCTACAAAGAGGGGATGGGGGGGGAGAACGGGGAACAGCTTTTTTTAATCAGATAATCTAAATTTCATGTCAGTACATGCTTGCTTCAGCTAATTCTTTTCACAATCCCTTGGGACTGGTTATCTAGGAGATTTTAGGTGCAAACTGGCAGTATGTTGAATGTCATTTCTTCAAGAGGATTTTGAATTTTTCTCAGTCATGAAAAAAAAATGGGATTTCCCTTACCACCGGCAAAAGTGGGTTTGGTGGTACTTCCGCTGTACCATCACTCTTTTTCTAATTATCCTGTCCTTCACTGCCCACCCATCTCCCAGTTCTGACAAATTCAACTTAAAACAGCTTTGCCCTGCATGTGGACATTGACCCAAGACTTCAGCTGCTCACTCCAGAAGCTTGTGTTTTCTGTGGACCACTTGTTCAGTGTTTTTAGCTCTCTCTGGCAGTGGAGCCTCTCTCTCCTGCAGTTTGCCCCACAGCAAACTGCACGTGTCATATCACAGGTTTCATTGGGTCCATTCTCTGCATACTGCCAATGCTATTTTATGCAACTGTATTATAATTTCAAATCTACTGTCATTGTCTCCAGTGTCAGGACAGTGATTTAAATACAGTGTGTGGGAACTGGAAAGAAAAATACTGAAAGTGATGCCATACACAGAGATTTCTGATGGCTCTTCAGAATTTGTAGAAACCAAGGTAATGCTGACATTATTAGGAAAAAAAATTCAGTATCAGCTGGGTTAGGAACTCCTCTACAGATTCCAGCATGAAGATTGGGAAAAGGATTTGCCATGCAGCTGAAGCTGATTCTCAAATCAGAAGAGCAAGGAGTCTGAAGGTTGTGATTTACTGGGACAGTGCAGTAGGATGATTTCTGGACCTGATATAGATACATGTGGATTGTTGGACAGAATAAAATGCATCCTGTGTTGGAAATCTGGGGTTGTTCTCCCACCTGAGCTTACATATGTCTTCCTCCATGTCTTATACTGATTAACCATAGGCAGCACTGTGGAAGTTGGGTCACATACATTTAGAGAAGGACTAGATTTTACATTCATAAGTGCCTTCAATACTAGTTAAGTGAAGAGCAATAAATGAAAGGTGAATCATAGGCTTTAAGCCATGGGCTTTGAAATTTATTTTTTTTTTAATGTTGATTTCTCCAAACTGGAAGAAAATACAGATTACAAAGAGCATAATTTCAGATGTTGTCTTCCACAATAATAGGTATGTCAGTCCACGACAGTACCTGAATTTCTTTGAGATCATAAATTAATTTGAGAAAGAGACGTGTCTTTCTCAACTTTACAGTCTGGTTCACTGGACAGCAGCTTGACAGAGACACTGTATTAGACCACAAAACAGAGATACTGACCAAGAGTTTTGAGAATGGCTGCCTGAATTTACATTTCTTCATCTACACCTAATGATCTAAATTTAAAAATTTCCCAACTTCTGAACACCGGCCCCATGGTTAATATTGAGAGACATCTTGGGAAGGGGGTAAAGGGGAAGTCAGATATTACACTGAAAACTGCAGTCTATGAAAGTGTTAAATCTGGTCTACAAGATATGCCAAAGGTTGAAAGCATTTAGATCTGGGGTTTGGATCAGTCAGTGGAGCTACAGGCTCTGATTTTGGGATTTCACTCAGAATCCAAATCTGGATCTGATTCCAAAGGCATACAAGTGAAATCCTTGAACCAGGAGTGCTGTTAAGGAAGGGGCTGGAGGGAAAGGGAGTTACTTAAAATCAGGCTGCTGTAACTCTGGTTTAATTAAGCCATTACACTCTGTACTTTTGGAACAGTGTCATTAACTTTATTTAACATAGCAATTTTACTATATTCAGGACGTTCCACAGAATACCTCAGAAAGTATCATC
The DNA here is from genome assembly GCA_013397195.1 of Hylia prasina. Classification (NCBI taxonomy): domain Eukaryota; kingdom Metazoa; phylum Chordata; class Aves; order Passeriformes; family Sylviidae; genus Hylia; species Hylia prasina. The sequence continues at coordinate 279,433 of VYXD01002467.1, forward strand.
ATTCAGGGTAATGGTGCTTAATTACTTACCCAGTTTTAGCTGCAAAGTACTTTTATCACGTAATGCCACCAAGTCTTCAAAATATTGTAAACTGCCTTCCATTTAATTATGACAGCTCAGTTCTAGATTTTGTTTAGGCCACTGATGAGAAAGTCACTAAAGGATGGGATCGGCTACCATGGAAACAGCGAAGACAGAAGAGCACCAGCAGCATTTCACAGGGGCTAGGACTAAAAAAGACATTCTGCATAGAGAAGTTATTTGAAAGACATTTACATCACAGCGGATGGCTTCCATGCATTCCTGCAATTCCAAGACAACACATTCCTGGCATAGGCTGCAACAAGCCTCCACATGTACCAATGATACACAGCAGAACAGGCATTGTCAGAAAGATTGGAAATGAATCTGTGGGAACAAGGAGGTACAGATATGTTGAAATCTAAAGCAGAAGCAAGAGGAAAGCAAGGGGGAAAGGAAGAATGGGGAAAGGAGAAGCTGTGAGAAACCTGTGTGTGTTAAAAGGGAGGGGAAGAGATTACTTATAGGGAAAAAATACTAAGGAAATGGACAATGTTGGACCCAGAAGAAAGTGGCGTTTGTTAGGCATATGAATGGCATAGAAGACTGAGAGGTCACCATCCTCAGCACTCGAAACAGCTGCTCTAGAAAGCTGCTTTCCAAGCCCATGGGGATTAAGAAAAAAACAGATGGACTTAAATTGCATGAAAATTGCCATCCAAGTTAGGCATAAAGAAAAATTCTCTAATTGTAAGAATAATACCTTTGAATTAGATTACCACAGGAATGAGAATATTTAATGTTTACTCTGAACAAGATTACAGATTGAAAGATTGCTGAATGTCCGTTAGTGGCCTATTTTCTGTGATTATGTGATAATTATTATGGAATGTGAAAATTAGACAGAGGTGTGGTGGGAAGGAACTGGGGAACAAGAGAAGGAGTTCTTCTTCACTTACAGAAGAAACTTAAATGAGAGTGTACTGCAGGAATAAAGTAGGAGGATGTTTGGACAAGGCAGATGAGAGGAACAAGCAAACGTGAGCCATAGAGAGTGAAGAAGAGTGTCAGGGTTGACAGAAGGCACACAAGAGCAAAGGGAGTGAATGGGCAAAGCCCAGAAATGCAGGGTGGCAATGCAGGAAGGAATACAGATAAGAGGCGGCCTGGGAAGCCTTAGGCAGTCCTGCAAGAGGAGCACACTGAAGCACAGCAAAGACAGCTTTGGAGGCAAAGACATAAAGTAACACCAAGGAAGCATCAGGTGTTCAGCAACACCACAGGTGTCCACCTTGGTCATTTTCTCAGCTGAAGATACTCAATGGACTTTGATACAATTTTTAAATTGTGGGAATAATTGAAGTTATCAGGAGGCCTCCTTTTAATAATTAAATGTTCAGGGAAACATCTGTGTCCAAAATCTGCAAAAAAACAACAGCTTGCTGTTACAGCAGGCTGGCTTGAGTTCCACTGAAAAGTCAGTTGTGCAGACATGGTAGCAGTGCATTTTATTAACTCCTTATGTAAAATTTCTCCAAGAAGAATACTTTATATAATGGGAGTTTCCCATTATTCATAAAGTTTTTCATTATTCATAAAGATGTCATAAACCAAACAAAAAAAAAACCTAACCACTGCCTAATCATACTACCTCCCTATTTGAAAAGAACCTTAATGCAGATTTGCAGGTTTGTCTCTGAACATCTCAGACTACAGAAATGTTGTTGGTATTTACAGCGATTCGCTGCTGTACCAAATGTTGCTTATGCTCTATAGACTCTGGTGTTGTGAGTCACACAAATTACATAACATTTGGAAATACATTCAGTCATCTGCTTGCTACAGAAATATTGCTAACAGATTCTCCACTCTCTTTTATCTCTACAGTCTTTATCACCCTTGTTAAATGTTATTTTCATGCAACTTCCTCAAGGAGAGATGACTCAGTGAGAAAAGTAAACTATAATGCTCCGTTGACACCAATGGCCATATGTGCTGGTAATCAGGTGCTGCCATCCCCTCCTCCTTGACACAGCTAGCAGTTCCATTGGGGTTTAATTGTATCCAGAGTGCTAGTGCAAATGTCACCAGGACCAGGGTGAAAACATAACCAGTGAAAGGCACAAGCAGTAATGCAGCCCTCCTTGCAAATAACAGATCTCTGAAGCATCAGCATTGCCTCCTGACCACACCCCTTTGGGCCTGTCTTCTGCCTGACCACACTGAGAGGAAAAGATGGGCTTTTCCCTAAAGGTGAGCAAATGTAGGATCAAGGACAACTTTTAGCCACAGAGTCATTCTAGTAAACCAGACTTCATCTCCTCTGATTTACCCATTTATGCCAGGTCCTCAGAAGGTTGTGTGGGCACCTGCACACCTTTGAGGATTTAGGGCTTCATCCAAGCCCCACTTCTTTCACGGAAGGTGGGGTGGGGTGGCAGGGCACTGGAGTTTGTTGGGGTTTTTGCACACACACACGTGCATGCACTTGTTGTCTGGTATCCATCCTTCTCAGGCAACAAGAAACAGCAGTTCTACTGTTTGCTGCCAGTAATTGGTCATTTCTCAAAATCAAGCAGCCTGAAGGCAGCAGAGACATTTCAGAAACTCAGCATGGACACGTGAACTTCATCGTTTATGCTGGAGATTGACACTTCTGTAGTCTGTTGCTGCCAGATAGGTAAAAATACAGGATGCATAGAGCATATAGACAGCTGTAAAGTCTATCATTAATGCTTCTGGCCACTTGTACAAACTTATTTTTAGATTATTTTAAGCATCAGGGAAGTTTCTTTGGTTGCATAAATTGCAGGTCTTTAGTGATTGGCATAAAAAATGTCAATCACAGGCTTTGGCTGCCAGAAATAGGGACTGCTAAGTGTTCAGATAGGTGAGATGTCATCTTGTGAAGAAAAAAAGCAGAAAGAAAAATATTTTCAATTCACCTTATGACTAGTAGCTAATTGGCTGACATTTCAAAACCCTGTGTTCACACATCTCACATTCTTCACACTAAATGAGAGAGACTGAAAACACTGAAGAAAATATATTTTCAGGCATAGGAAGAGGCATCACTTGAATTTATTTTGGATGGAAATGAAAAATGCTTTTTGGTCATATTTATGAGTGAGAGAAGCTCAAAGCCCATTTGTGTACAGTGGCATTATGTACACAGGGGCCAAGCCTGCATCTCAGAGGCCGGTGAGACGGGCTGCACACAAACACCCTACTGAGGACACCCTCTGTGTGGGCACAAGGCTTCTTTCAGTTCCCTCGTTGGACGGCACTCCAGCTGCCAGCCAGCTGTAGGTGCAAGCTTTAGGGCAGAGGACTGGTGGTGTGACCTGGGGCTGGAAAGCTGGAGCACCCTGGGCTGAGGCAGAGGCCTCCTGACACCCCCCTTGCCCCACCAGCAGTGGGTCTGGAGCACTCCCTGTGCCCTGGAGAGGGCAGTGCTGAATGATGGTGCCACGGGAGACCTGCACACATGCCTGGTTCCTACAGCCCCCCAGAGCTCGGTGCTTGCAGCGTGCCATTAATGGTTTGAATGTCACAGCAGGAACCAGTTGTTGCATCTAGGCACCTACGGGGTATTTCCAGTATCCCAGATATGCCTCTGTCAAAGCCCTGTTGAACTACTGTGAAAATACCGGTGGCAGAGTAAAATAAATTGGAAAGAGAGCATAAAAAGTTGCCACTTGCAAGACAAAAACAGAAACAAGAGGCGCTTCCGTCCTTACAGTTCGTGCACGTGACTCAGGAATAAGGCTGGCAGCCAGAACTGTCCGATTGTGCCTATCAAGTGTCCCTGTGTTGGGAGGGAATGTCCTGAGGAGCTGGCTGGCCACTGACATTTGGAAAATGAATGAATTGTACTTGCCAGGTGCTTGAGAACAACATTTGGCATGAAATAGCTGGCATGACATGAGTTTGCAGGCAGTGTTTTTATTTCCTATTCTTCTAGACCTTCCCATTGTATCAAGGCACTAAACAGGAACCCATTTCAGAGGGTATCAGATATTCCAAGGGGATGGTTAGAGATATATCTGCAATATATTAATTTTATTAAGATGTTTAACTAGAGTAGGATTGCATATGGGATATTATCGCAAATAATAACAGCAGTGGAGACCTGACATGGATCTGGAATGCTTGCTGTGGAGACACTGGGAAAATCTGGGAAAAGTCAAGGTAAGAAAATGTGAAAATAATTCTGTTATTTCCATAATTTATGAAAAAGGTGAATGAATTTTGCAGACCTGAGCTACCATTGTTTATATTGTTTATAGACCTGTTTTAACTAGGAACAGGGTAAGCCCTGCATTCTGCCACCCTTAATTTTTCCCTTTTATGTTTTGGGGTTTTTTTAAATGGCACTCCAACTAACTTTAATACTTACCATAGCAGAGGTAATAGAAGTAAAGCATAGATCAGATCTGATAGAGCAGTCTGTCACACGTTGCTCCAGAGCAACCTTTGAATCCTTAGTGATCTGTGTGTCTGTTCCTGAACGCCACAGGTGCTGTTCATGGCACATCTACAGCAGAGAGACCATTATAATCTACCTTTGTTGCATTACTCAAGTCACATAAGGTAGAAAGTTAATATACTAATTCAGTGGTAATGGTGATTAATCTGTATCTTTCATAAACTGTAGAAAATTCAATGGCAATTAACAAAGTTATTGTATAGCTGGAGAGGAGCTCTTAGAACCTGATCTGCTTTCTTACAAGAAAAATTACTTGGTCTTGAAAGATTTTTGACTGACTACTTTAGATGAATGATGCAAGCAGAAAAGCCAGGGCAGAAACATGAGCCACCTATTTCCTCCTGACATGCTAAAGTCTGTCTGTATCACCTGAGTTTTTCCATATTCTCCAGAGATTCACACAATTTGGCCCTTTGGTCTTTAAAACAAAGGGGAATCAGCAATCCAAATTGTAAGATTTTAATAATGAATATGTAAGAGTTTACACTGATTTTCCTTTTTAATACTGAGAAGCAAATTTCAGTCAGGACATGGGTGCAAAATGTGCTGTGGTGTCACAGCTCCAAAGAGAGGCAGCAGGAGGGTTTGATAGTGAACATTCACACCATTCAGCCCAGGAGACCTCAAAGGTCTGAATTGTCATCCTGCTTTCAAATTAGTGATTTAAAATTTACAGATGGCAGTCTTAACCTTAGCATTTCTTTCTTCTCCCTCTGGCTCATCAGTAAATCTCTGATATTTATTGAAGTGTCTGTTAAGGGCAGAGAGATGCTGCATGTTGTTTCTCTTTGGCTTCACATACACAATTCTTGTCAGAACTGTATGACTTCAAAATGAATACCACCCACTCACTGGAAAAGTTCAGGCAGACCATCACATTAGGTGATTTACCTTCTCCCACTAACAATTTACTGTTTTCACCAGAAAGAATAGGAAATTTAGGAAGCTTTTATACCATGTAAACAAGGCCAGAATATCACAAGCACATAAATAATTACTTGGAATCTAATAAAAAGGTGATAATTTATTACATTAATTCATTAAAGATGTAATTAACATCTGCTTAATTATAGAGTTACTGTTACAAGTGAATAACTAAACATTCATCCAAATGCAGGAACGCTGTCTTTTGAGGAGGAAGGGACATTTGCAGGACAATCTTCATCTTCTTCTCAATCAAGGTGAAATGATGAAATAAAATTTTAAAAATCTATCTTTTATTTATTTTTTTTACCACCTTTGTAAAATAAATCCTAAATAAATCTGCTTCTAAACATTCAGCAAAATTTGGGGTTGTTGCAGAACCCAAGACTCTGGGCATATCACAGAATTTTTAGGGTTGGAAGAGATCTCTAGAGGTCATCTAGTCCAACACCCCTGCCAAGGCAGGGTTACCTAAAACAGGTGGCACAGAAACATGTCCAGGTGGGTTTTGAATGTCTTCAGACAGGGAGACTCCACAACTTCCCTGAGCAGCCTGTTCCAGTGCTCTGCCATCCTCAATGTAAAGAAGTTCTCCCGCATGTTGAGGTGTAATTTGTTGTGTTTTAGTTTTTGGCCATTGCTCCTCATCCTGGCACTGGGCAGCACTGAAAAGAGTTTGACACCATCCTCTTCTCACCCACCTTTGTGTATTTATATGTATTGATGAGACCCCTCTCAGTCTTCTCTGCTCCAGACTAAGCAGGCTCAGCTCCTGCAGTCTCTCCTCAGAAGAGAGATTCTCCAGCCTCCTTTTGGCCTCTGCTGGACTCCCTCCAGTAGCTCCTTGTCTTTCTTGTACTGAGGAGCCCATACACTGTGGTAAATTTTGGGATGTTCATCCTTGACACAGAAACTGAAGCCTCTCTGCTAACAAATTTGAGACAGCATTTGCAAAGGGAGCTGCGCTTCACTGAAAGGAGTGAGTTGTGAGCTTTTACGTGACCTGTGCCAGACCTGCAGTAATTGGTAGTCAAGGTGCAATATTGAGCCAGAACCTCAAAGTGCTGGAGTTTGTGCAGCATATCCCACACTCAGGAGCAGTCTCTGCTTGCAGCTGCCATCCCTGGCACTTTAAATAACTTTCTGAGCCCTCCACCTGCCCTGAAGCTGAGCCAAGAGGCTCCTGCTTCCAGCGCTCAGAGCACAGTAACAGAAATTGTTCCCAACAATGGAACCAAAGGGTTCTATAATCTCCATGGAGGGAGGGGGGCACAATGGGCAGCTTTGGCCAGCAATGGCAGAGGCCAGCTAAGATCAGCAGCTGCGACAGAAACCAGAACTGCATGAAATCCCTGCCCAAAAGGTCTCACACCACAACTACTCTGCCTCCATCCTACGAGGGGTTGTCCCTGCCATCCGTGGCAGTCAAGGGGAGATCCCATCACACACACACAGAACTGTTCTTCAGCCTTTAAATGGAGACTTCATGCTGACACTCCCTCCAGCTGATACAAGATAAAGCTATCAAAACCATACTTCAAACCCTTCACTTTAGTCACTCATAGGACATCCTGACCAGAGCTCCCTGCCAGCATGGCCAGAGGGCACTGGGGGTGTCTGCTCCATGGTTACACATCCTTGTGCACTTCCATAGTCATGGTGCTGAGACTTTCAAGTTTATTTCATCTAGCCAGTGCTCATCTATTTTCCACAGTACTTTGAAACTGCCTGGCATCAGAATTCTTGCTATTTATAGTTTTACATGCAACTTAATATTTGCTTCAACCTCCAATAGGGGTGCTTATTGTAAATGTCAGCAGATTATGTAGTATGGCAAATTAATTAGTTATGTAATTATTCTCTTTTTAGGGAGGAGAGACTGTTAATACTTGTTGGATTACTTGAGCATTATGAACCCTTTGAAGTTCTTCAGCATTTTTGAATCTTCAGTTCAGGACATGCAGCTTTAAAGCAACAGTGCAAATAATATCCCAGAGCTCAGGCATAAAGAGAATTATTTTGTTTAACTCAGGTATTAACAGTACTTTGTCTCAAATGAACATTTCTGTTGTGCTAAATTACAGTGAAATTCCAGTTGAAGCATGTAAGATGGGAACATTTAATGAATTTATTGATGAATGTTATTATGGTGACTATCAGCTGTGTTAATAATGGTAAGACTGAAATACAGTATCACCAGCTGTTACCAACTAGCTAAACAACATTAATTTCTTTGCCTTGTGCCCTAAAATAAATTTTAAAAAGAGAAGGATGAATACTGAAATATAGAAATCCACATTGTTTTGTACTTTAACTCCCTTTGATGTTTTTGGAGTATAGTTACATTTATTTATTTGAACAGGAGAAATACATATGCAAACTAATGATCACTAGAAAATGAATAACTTATAAAAGGGTGCAGTTCCCTTGAAATATGACAGGCTACATTCTCACTCATTTAAAAAAATTATTAAACACTAGCAACAAAACCTGGGTGCTTGCTAAGTTGGCACACATACAATGGATTTTCAGGTAGAGAGTGCTGAGGGGGTTTTATATCTTCCAGTGGAGAGACCTCACTGACAATTTTGTCACTGCTGGAGGCCCTGCTAAGCAGCCATATGTGCAGGACAAGATGGGACCAACTCTGCTTTTATTTTGTCCAGTGTACACTTCACTTGTAGAGCTGACAAGTAAATAATGTGTGTTTCCTTGTTGTCATCACTTAATATCTATTAGGAGATGCAGATTTTTTTTCTTTCCAGTGTAATTTTACTTTAGATTTTAATTTACTTTAAATTTAGAAAATTTACTTTAGTAATTTTACTCTCGACTTTCCAGTTGAGAAACAAAGGATCCGTGTTTTTGTTACCAGACTGCCAGTCCACCCTATTTGTAAAAACACCTCAAGATCAAGAAGGATGGGCAGCAGTCAGGAAAGAGCCCCAAAGTGCAAAGCCAGGCTGAGCTGGAGAAAACACATCTGAAGGAGGAATCCCCAGTGGGATGGCTGGGGCAGCCCAAAAGAGCATGCAAGCAGGAAATCAGGGAAACAGATGGAGCTGTGAGACAGGGAGAGGGCAGGGTGTAAATCTGGTGAGCTCAGAAAATGGGCACCATTGTTCCCAAACCCAAGAAGTTCTTCTGCCGGAAAGATTACACATTGAAATTGGCATCCGAGCTCTTTGGTGTCCTGAAATCACTGCACTCAGGGGTCCCATTGAGGGGTCTGGAAGCACAGCTTCCCTTCTTAGAAATAATGGAGTCAGGAGGGTATTTTTGCCATTAGATCTATCTGTCTGAAAAAATATATACTTAGCATAGACAAAACATCTTACAGGAGCTCCAGGCTGGGGCCAGCCGTGTGTCCCTGGTGGATCTCCTGCCTGCAGCTCCCCGTGAGGGTGCTGTACCACGAACATCCACCTGGGAAACACCCTGCTCCCATCTGAGGACTTGTTTGATTTGAGTTCAGCTCCTCTGTAGACATAGAAGGAACATGAAGATTATCTTCTAGCTGAGGCCCTATGGGATGGCAGAGTTTACGTACCAGAGCTGTAACTTCACTGCTTGTTGATTCTGCTTGTTCAGAGTCATCACTGCACAGTTATGTCAGCATCAAGACAGCTATAGTAGGAAGGAAAAAAATAATTGGCACTGTCTGGTTGCATTCTGGCTTGCATATATTCAGCAAACTAGCTGTCTAGTACTGGGAATAATTAGTGAATTTAAATCACTATTTCCATTACCATAAGTTCATTGATACTCCTTGTTAACTTCAAGGCATCCTAAGGGTCAGGCACAGTGTAGCACTGTTCAGGAAAATGAACAAACCACAGGCAGCTCTGTTAAGCCAATTTTTCATCTCAAGGCTATTAAAGACTTCAGAGAAGTGGCATCCCCATTACTGAGATGAGAAACTGGATCATCAGCTGATCTAGATGATGTGATTGGACATGGTCTCTTCTCATTGCAAGTCTGCATTTAGCCATAAACAGTGCATCCTAAGAGATCTTCAAATTAACAATAAAAGCTTTAGAGTCTATAACAACACTGTAAGTACTTGGAATGAGTTTACCATTCTAAGACCAAATTATCTGTTCTACATTCTGGATTTTTAAGTATACCTGAATAGGTTTGAGTAGTCCTGCCAACAATTTGTGTAAGTGTAAAAGTACAGGCTCTTTTCTGGTGTCTCTGACTTAAATGGTTCTGACACAATTTAAAATGAGATATGCAAAAACCATGTATACATATGTATTCAGCAGGGAGGAAGCACATAGCTCATGCTGCTAGCAGAAGAGAGAAAGGGTATCAGCCCATTTTAAATATAATATTTAGCAAATTGTTTGTCATGAAAGCAAAAATGGCAAAGAACCACTTTCCAACAGCTGCATACATTTTCAGTCCCTTCAAGACTTACAAAATCATTCCTCTTGATTGTATGGACAGTAATTGACATCCTAAGACCAGAGGAATGTAAAAACTCTTATAATTTTGACCATTTCATCAAGCATATATTTACATTTAAGTTACCATCTATTAGATCTCCTCCCAAATGAGTGTCAGCTAATCAATCTGAACATAATTTAGAAAGCTCTTCAGTATCATCTCAAAAACTACAATCTCTCTACACATTTAATTATTTTAGAAGCCACGTGGAAATAAAAGAACTGCTACATGAATAAAATAGAAAATTTTAATTCTAGCCATAGAAATAACTGGGTCCTAAGTGAACTCTCTCTGATTATATGGTTCACCCATGGCAGATGGTATTGTCACAAAGAATTATGAGTTTTTTAGTTTGAACTCTCCTGCAAATCACTCCAGGATGGGACATAATTAGACTTCCAGCCAGCACAGGTGCCTTTACCCTCAGCTCCCACTTACAAACATGGAGATTAGTGCTGGGAATCCAGGACAGGTTGAGCTGAAAGCTACTATCTCTAAGCTCATCAAAGTGCTGCCATCAGGGTGCCTCACAGAAAATCAGTTTGTGAAGGATCTCTTGGAGTAAGCTCTGGAGGTCCATGCCCATTTCTCACAGCTACAACCACACTGCACCAGCAGCACCTACCCTGCTTCCAGGGCATCTGCTCAGCCTGGTCCCAAACCTCCCCAGGGACACAAAATCCCCTACTTCATCTGGCAGGCTGTGCAGAAAGTCCGCATGGAAAAAAAAAAAAAAAAAGTGTTTGTGATGTCTAAAGTCATTAATGTTCACACATTTCAGATGAGATTGCTTTAAATTCACTGGAATGAGCACTCAAGCAGACTAAGTGACCAGTCCAAGATGAAAGATTGTTTAAATTCATACTCTTAAGCAGGTCTGTGCTAAAGATGGGTTAAAAAGCTCTGTCTTATGATGATGCTTTTCAGCAGGTCCAGTGAGCAGGAGGTTCTTATTAAAATGTCACTTGTCCTAACTCTTCTGTACCTTGTGACAGAGCCTCTGATAAAGAAATCTTGCAAACCATTGATCAAGATTTATTCTGGGCTTGTGATATGAGAATTTTACTTTCCTCCAAGGTGTTCAACTTCTGAACATTTTCTTTCTATATTCCTCCTATATAATGCAAAAATCAAGCTACTTAATAAAATACTTCAGGTCTGCATGTCTTACTTTGGATGAAAGTACTGCTTAGGAAGAAGGGAACAGATGCTGAAGATAAAAAATCTCAGTCACTCCGAGCTGAAGTCTGGCAGTTGTCATCAATATAGATCTCATGACGCTGCTCCCAAAAATGGAGAATACACGTTAGCCAAAATTCTTCTCTACGTAACAGTAGTGTTATTTTTGCAGAATTTTTGACTTAATGCAATATTTGGTACTTTCTGACAAAGATTGTTATGTAGGATGCTGTGAGCTTTCAATCTGTTGATGCATTACTTTCTGGAAGTGGGTGTATTTTAGTGGTGAGTGTAAGGGATAGACAGAGGCAGAAATCTGAATAAATCCATCTCATAATTGGGTACTGCTGCATGCCCAGTGGGGAGCCTTTTTGTACCCCTGAATCACAGGCATGTTCTTCCCACAAAATGTGGCACGTTGTTTAAATGTGTTTAAATGTTATTAAAATGTGACATTGTTGTTTAACCCCAGCCAGCAACTAAGCCTCACAACTGCCACTTGTTCACACCCCCACCAGTGGGATCAGGGAGAGGATCAGCAGAGTAAAAGTAGAAAACATCTTGTGGGTTGAGATGAAGACAGTTTAATAGGTAAAGCAAAAGCCTCGCACGCAAGCAAAGAAAAACAAGGAATTAATTTACGTCTTCCCACGGGCAAGCAGGTGTTCAACCACCTCCAGGAAAGCAGAGCTCCATCACACATGAGGGTAACTTGGGAAGACAAATGCCATCACTCCCAATATCTCTCTTCCCTTCCTTCTTCCCCCATCTCTATATGCTGAGCACAATGCCATTTGGTCTGGAAGATCCCGTTGGTTTGTTAGGGTCAGCTGTTCTGGCTCTGTGCCCTCTCCCAGTCTCCTTGCTGGTGGGATGGGGTGAGGAGCAGAAAAGGCCTTGGCTCTGTGTAAGCCCTGCTCAGCAATAACAAAAACATCCTTGTGTTATCAACACTGTTTCCAGCACAAACCTAAAACAGCCCCATACCAGCTAGTGTGAAGAAAATTAACTCTACCTCAGCCAAAACCGGCTGTATCTCTTTATGACTGTCCTGGAATAAAATGTGCAGTCCTTGTTCAACAACACACTTGGGGACACAAGCAGTTAATCACCAAACATCCATAAGGAATCAAAATCCTGGTATTGCCAGGCTTTGAGTGTTGTGTTGTGTTGCTGAGCCAAATTAACACTCTGAGTTGGGCAGCACATGAACATGCTCTGGCTTTAGAGCACTGTGATCAGAGACGCAGGTCTCTTCAGTGCTCAGGGACACTGGCTGCTGTGGGGGCTTGCAGGATCATGTAATGGGATTTTCATAGCTCTTGTGAAATAACCCAAAGGTAATACCCGCTAAACAAAAAGGAATAGAGAATGAATGTTTTTTGGGAAAGTAAATATCAGATTGAGTTCCCAGTGTATGCTGCAGCTTCCTACGGAAATCTACATTACTGGCTTTCTGGAAGCTAACAGGAATGGAAACTTTTCCTCAAACTAATTCCATAAGGCACAATCTCCCAGAGATAGCACAATGTGCTTGTCTTTGAATCCCAAAAACTAGAGAAGAGAAGGGACCAGCTTTATTTTAGGCTTGGGGGAAAGTATGAGGAATTAGGAGGAAAAGCAGTATCTAACTTCTCAAGGTCTGGTCAGCTGCCTGCAACACCACACCCCAAGCAGCTGAGGCCAAGTGAAGTCTTAGTTGCCCCTCCACAGACACCTCAGAGGAGAAGAGAGAGGATTCTCCATCAGGCTTCTCATTCTAAGAATTCAAATCACGTTTTTCTGGATGCAGTGAAACATTCTCTGGATGCATGTTTGTACTCAAATGCACCTGATCTCTCTAAAAATATCCATCCACAGAGAAATATAAACCATGGTTTTCTCCTGACTGCAGAAGTTGAAAGAACTACAGCATTTAGAAAGATAGAATCACAGAATCACAAAATATGCTGAGCTGGAAGGGACCCATCAGGATAATGGAGTCCAACTCCTGGCCCCACACAGGACACCTCAAGAGTCACACCATGTGCCTGAAAGCATTGTCCAAACACTTATTGAACTCTGTCAGGCTTGGTGCTTGACCCCCTTCCTGAGGAGCCTGTTCCAGTGCCCAAACACCCCCTGGTGAAGAGCCTTTTCCTGATTTCCAATCCTCTCCCAGCTCAGCTTCATGCCCTTTCCTCAAGCCCTGACACTGATAAGATAGGGAAGAGATTGGTATTTGAGGATACAAATCCTCATCTTTAATTACTATTGTAGGCACATTTTTCTGGAGTTAAATATGAACTTTTAGAAGTTTGTAGCAGAATGCCTTGTCATTGGGAGCTACCTGAGAGACAGCTGGAGAAGGCCAGCAGTCAAACCCCACATCAGCCTCTCAGGCTTTGGACTCCTGCTTTCTTTTTACACTACCTATATGTCAGCCATGCAGCTGTCAGATCTCATTTTCCTACTGCAAATCTTGGGGTATTTCATATTCACAGCTATTTCATTCATATCTGCTAAGACCAGACAGTGAGACTTAACTCCTGAAGCCTCTTAATTGCACTTTATAAAAAAAAAAAAAAAAAAAAAAAAAAAAAAAAAAAAAAAAAAAAAAGGTGTTACCCTCCTGTGGTTACAAAGAAAAGACAAAAAGTATGGTATTTTTTAGCTCAAAATCCAGAAAGAAAAAGAGAACCAGGACTGTAGTCTATTTTAAAATATCATCATTTAAATGTTCTAATTCATGCATTTTGAATGTCTAGGGCTGGCAACTCCATAATGTAAATACAGACTTTTAGCTCACAGGCTGTACATCTAAAAGGAAACCAGTTTACTCAGCTTAAGGAACACTTAATATGTTCCTTTTAAAAATGTGGAAACAGTGTCTCAGTTCATATTTTGCTGTCAGACCAACACTCTGACATAAATAACAAGGAGGATACTCTGAGTGCAGCTTTTGCTTCTTCATGCATTATGCTCATGTCTCATACCTTGTTACCAATAATTAAAATGCCAAATACTGTATTTATTTCTTTATCCCACTGGTTTATCGATTTTGAGGCTGAAGTAGAACTCCCATGGATGTCAGTAAGCCCAGCAAAAACCAAAATGATTTTACAACTGGGCTCAAGTGTTTAAAATTCCCCTTTTTCCTTCTAAAGAGGGCTGCAATCTGTCTTGACAAAGATTATGATCCAGTTCAGACACTAAAAGGCCCTACCTCTTTATCCCAAAAAGAGACTTTATTTCCTGTAACACAATTTCCCCAAGCATTGAACTAAATTTGTATTTAATCTAGAGATTTCAGAGTCAATGAGCTTACAAACTCAGATTTCTAATAACATCTCAAAGGACTTTATTTTGGTTTTCTCTCTTCAGAACTCGTGAGCTTCAGAATGCACAAATGTCCTGCACTTTATTTGCATCCCCAGCACTATAAAAGAGAATTCTGCAGCTTAGCAATAATAGTAATGAAAACAAGCCTGTCTCTCAATAGTGCTCCCAAGACCCTTGATAATCTGTGTATCTTCTGCATCACCACTGAGTCCTGAGCTGACATTCTGCAAGATCACAGCAGCTTCCCAAAAATCTCTTTCTAGTAGAGTATGCAAGTTTGATGCATGGATATAATTGAACTTCCTTTTCCCCATGTGCATGTTTTGTCCTTGTCAGCACTGAATATCATTTGCCTTTCTTGACATGTTACTGTGAGGTCTGGAGATCTCACTGTGGTTCTTCACAATCAATTCTTTTAGCATATTCTGGATAGTTTTGTATCTTTTCTGAAAATTTTCACTGTCACCCTCTCCATTTTCTTGTAAATATGAGAGTATACTGAAATCCTAGTGATGTTCCACTGATTAATAGCCTTCACTGTTTAAACTGGTTGTGTACATAATCTCTGCATCCCAATTCTCACAAAGTCCTTAAGAATAAACTGCTAAAGTTGTGGTGCTCTCTTTGGTCTGCCAGTCAATTTCCCCAATCCATGGTAACTGCTATATTGGGTTTCCATGGCAAGGTTTGGCAAGTGGGGGGAGCCACAGGGATGGCTGCTGTGAGAAGCTGCTGAAGCTTTCCCAGTATCTGGCAGAGCCAAGCCCAGCTGTCTCCAGGACAGATCTGCTGCCACCAAGCTTGAGCCCACCAGCACCTGTGTTAGCACCACTGGGGTACAAACCAAAGGTGAGGAAACAGCTGTTGCACAGAAGCAGTTGCAGTAAGAGAAGAGAGGAGTGAGAACAGGTGAGAGGAGCAGCAGCAGCTCTGCAGACACCAAGGTCAGGGCAGAAGGAGGGGCAGGAGGTGCTGCAGGCACCAGAGATTCCCCTGCAGCCCGTGGTACAGCCCGCGGTGAAGCAGCTGTGCCCTTGCAGCTCGTGGAGGAGCACAGCAGAGCAGAGATCCTCCTGCAGCTCATGAAAGATTCCACACTGGAGCAGGTGGGTGCCTGAGAGGAGGCTGTGACCCTGTGGGAAGCCCAGTGTGGAGCAGGCTCCTGGCAGGAGCTGTGGCCCCATGAAGAGAGCAGTCCATTAGGAAATAGTTTTGCTGGTGGGACTTGTCACTGCCTGGGAAGGACTCATGCCGCAGAAATTGGTGGAGGACTCTCTCCTTTGGGAAAAACACCACGCTGTAGCAGAGGGAGAGTGTGAGGTGTCCTCCTTAAGGAGAGGCAGAGACAACGTGGGATGAATTGTGTCTGTAACCTCCATTCCCCATCCCCCTGCAACACTGGGGGAGAGACCGTAGAGGTTTTGTAAGTTAAGCCTGTGAAGAAGGGGTCAAGGTGTTTTAAGGTTTGGTTTTATTTCTCAGTTTGCTACTCTGATTTCATTGGCAATAAATTAATCTCCACATGTTGAGTGTTTTGCCCATTTCAGTGGCTGGTGAGTGATCTCTCCCTGTCCTGATCATGACATTTTCATTTTCTCTCCCCTGCCCAGCTGAGGAGGGAAGTTTAAGTGGCTGTGCTGTGAAAGGCCACATGCTGTCTAGCCATGGTCAACCCACTACAACTGGTGAAATGTTGAAATTGAGAAGAGCATACAGCCAGAAAGCAGATGGGGGTGTTGCTCAAAATCTCAAGATTTTTCCTGTTCACAAAAAAATACTTTCCTCATCTCTCTCACTTATGTGCATGAACTAGCAACTGCTTCTGTTTAGATATTATCACCAATATACAGAGCTTGAAAATAGATGTGAGACAGCTCTCCCTGTATTTATGACAAGATTTAAAGAGAAAAATGTTGGAATTTCCTTTACCACAGGGCTCATAACCTTACCTAGCCCAAGATCTCCCTGAGCATATGTGGGTTTTTTAACTTGCTGTCCACAGAGAGCTCAAAGACTGTTGCCAAGGGGTCTGAAAGGTTTATTTTCACTAGTGTTTACTCTATGGAGCCTGAAGTCAACACTGGCAAATTTCAAGGGGACACAAACCTAAATACTATAGACCTACATACAGGCCCTTGTACAGAAGACAGGCAGAATAAAGGCCTAGGGTTTCTGTTCACCCTTAGAAATAATGAGAGGCAGCACTGAGCAGATAGGTTTAATGTAAATAAGGAGAAACCTGTGGACTTCATTCTGCTGAAGACTCAGCTCTGGTGTTGCACTGCTGGAACTGTCAGAAGCAGCACCAGAGACAAGTAAACCTACATGAGGGGTAGAGCTCTGCAGCAACTGGCAGAAGCTCAGGTCAGCTGCAGAACTGAGAGGAATTCTCACTCTTCCAATCTCTCTCTTACTACTTTCCCAGTCCTACATTTCCTGGGTTCTCCTGCAGCCTGGGAGTCTTGTTTTTCAAGGCAGCATGCAGGAACCCAGCACACAGGAACTCAGGAGGCATCACTCTTGGAATAAATATTCCTGATCCCTCTGCACTTACTTGGTCTGTTCACCAGCATCCTGCCCATCAACCACTGAAAACCAAGCAAAGAAGGAAAACAACTCTAAGGAAAAAAGCTGAGATGGAGAGGATTAAGAATATTTTTGTTTGGTTTTTTTGGTCTGAGGTAAGACAGCTATTCTTCTGCCAACTGTTCTTTGCAACCCATGAAAAATATAAAGTGGCACGTAAGATGCAAAGGATTTCTAAAGTTACATTTTGAGAAAGTCATTTATGCTGTGTCAGTTGGAATTGGAGCTCTTGAGCTGTGAAAGCGAGAAAACCCAACCCTTAATTACTAGATGCTGCCTCTGCCACAAGAAATACCCTGTGTTTTTAAAAAAATAATTGATGGTTTTGTCATTCATGTAAGTTAAGACTTCATCCAGTTGATGAACCAATTAAGTTGTCTCTTGACTTCCCTAGCTTGTCAGTTGAGCAAAAACATGCTTGGCTTCTCCTCTGTTCATAGCAGGGGCTTGCATATATTTTTTGTTCCAGTATGAGGACATTTCTAATGCCTGGAGTTACATGTTGCAGGAAGAAGGCTATGCTTTGCAGTTCAATTGCTCCAGTGGAATTTGATTCCATCATATGAATCAGAGAACTGGAAATCATTGATGAACTGAGTGTGTTAAATTAACATTCTAATAAGCACATTTCTGTGTGAAAAAAATAAGCCCATGCTCTCTAGTTAGGTTTAGAATATAGAAGAAAATGTGTTTCTGAGAATTGAACACTATAGAGTTGAGAAGAAAAACAAAAACTTTTTAGAAGAAAAATTGACCTTTCAGTCACTTCTGAATGTTAACACTCTTTTACAAAGCAAACACTAATTTAACAGTGATCAGAAGGTTTGGCTCATGGCCCACCAATCTAAAGAACCCAGCCATGACCCTGACCTGTGTGACATGGGGCAGGCACAGAACAGGCAGGGCAGCTGTGACCAGGGAGGCCAGGGCAGGTCCCAGGCACCTCTGTGTGCAAGAGTCTAACCCTCCCCTCCAGCCCTGGCAGGACAAGTGCCCGGTGTCCGTGTCCACCAGGCCACTGGCCTGACCTCCTCAAAAGAGCTGGAGACCAGTGGGTCCCCAAAATTTGATGCCTCTCATGGGCTGACACCAAACTGAGTAGGTGCACAGAGAACACCTTGGGGGTCAAGACCCTTCAGCTCATTCTCTCAGCAAAGAGTCAAGCAGCCATTTATGGCAGGATATTTTCACAAGAAGAGCTAATTGAGGAGGACAAGAAGAGCGAGCTGGTGTACATGTGCCTACTAATACCAGCCCAGGATCTGGCTTGCAGCATCTTGTCCTAATATTTTCTATCAGTCAGGAAAGAGGAGCTTTGTGTACTCATCACTTCCCAGCATGAGAGAAGTAATATTTAAACCAGTGCTGGTGTGCTGCTGGGCAGTGGAGATGCCAAGAGCAGGAGGAATACTCCTCAGGGCAGTACAGCTTGGATAAAGTCCTGCTCACCCTACTGCCAGAGTGGCAGAGATTCTTAACTGCTTTTTGGAATTGCTGTTTTCAAACAGTTGGAGGGAGATCCTAAACGATTTCATAAGGGTACAAGGTACAACAGAATCCAATGCCTTATATAGAATAAACAAAACGCTGCCCATTTTCTCTCCTCCTTCTGCATGCATGGATCACACTCCATGCAAATTAGAAATAGAGGGAGAACAAAGAATACATTCAATATCAAGTTTTGTGCATCAAAGTAACTCTATTTTAAGTTTTTTCCAAATATCAAAAGATGCACATATGGCACAAAAACAACCTAAAAATGGTACAGAAAAAGGAGAATCATATTCACTGCAGCAAAATAATGGTAGCAGTTGAGAAACTAACAGATGTCTATGGATCAGAATTTTGAAATTTGTTGCTCTGTCACAGTGACATTTACTTTATGGTAACAATAATTCTATAATTTGATCAACCTGAATTACTTTTTTAGCATTCGAATTGTATACAATCTTACCAAAACCAGTTTTGATACATACCTGCTAAATACTTTTTAACAAATTCCAAATTACATCTTTAAAAAAAGCACCAAACCCCCCAATATATGTGATTCAAAAAACACAGTGAAACTTTTCTAGAAAGAAAATATAGGAAGGCAGTGATTCATCACAGAGATGATAAGTCTGCCATAACAGCAGTACCATGGCAGTGTTGCCAGATCTTCTCTGTATCTGAAGATTCTGGGCTCTCTTTTTTTTCTCCTAAGACACCAACTTTTCCACTGACAATTTCAGATACACATTTCTGAATAGCACTGCTCGTCTCTGCAGCCATTTACCAGAGGAAGAATTTTAAAACACTTATATAAAATAGGTATTGCTATTCTTGTGTTTTAAACAATGAACTAATCAGATATATACCTTTCTCTAGACAAAACCCTTTAATCTGCAATCTTTTTTTTTCCAATTATTTATAAAGTCCTGCTTTTAATGTGGTCACTAACATCGTAAGTAATTTTAAAACAAAGCCAAGCATTAGCGAGACCTGTTCAGTAATTGCAATTGATGCATGATTTTCTAAGATGTCTAAAGAAGTCATCTTTTTACATACACAAATCACTCTAACCTAGACTATTCCATCTGTACATTTGTCTCCAAGACTAGCCACACTCTAATCACATTTTATTTTTCCATCTTTCTGTCACTTCAGGCTTTCCAAATCATCAACTCAGCTTCTCTTGCAGACATTAAGGCCTGTGGGGTTTGGGGTTGCTCACTTCATGCAAAAAACAGAGACTTCTGAACAACAAAGGTATCAGAACACGACAAAGGATGTAAATCATCATCATCATGCACTGAACTCGCATATTCTATATCCATGCAGATCTATTTTCAAAAGCACTGAGTACCTCCCTCGTTCACCAATTTTACTGACACTTGTGAAAAAACTCCTATTAAAACTAGACTACCTTTTGAAGGAATTGTGGCTATGAAGAGATGCTGGTTTGATTTATTGGAGAGTTGATGTTTGTTTTGTATAACACTTTTCAAACAGCCACCATTTTGGCTGCAGATTTAGTTAATATTGGCTTCTTATTTGCATTCAAATAAATGCATTTAGATTACTAAATTCAGACTCCTTGATTTAAGAGCCATTTCAGCATGGCCTGAACTCCCAGACCCCTTCATTCACAGGTGTATTCTTGAGCAGAAGTAGTGGCAAATGCAAAAGCAGCAGCAACCCAAGTTCCCTGGCAGAACAGCGGCACAAGGACACGGGGTTTCACATCTCACTCTTCCCCAATGCTGCTTTTCACAGGCTGCTTCCAATTGCTGCCAAGCCCCAGGCAGTGTCAAACACCCCAGCTACAGCCAGGACATCACATTTTCCATCTAGCCACTAAATCTGACCTGGCAATAACTTGGTGGACCCACTTACCTTTCTCTATCCACCTGCTTTCTACACAATGGGAAATTGTTTGAACCCCAATTCCCCTTTTTGCACAAGGATTTGATGTCCATCATGCTGGGACTTTAATTGGTGGTGGGTGTCCTATACAGACTTCATAAAAGTTTTCTCCAGGCACCTGCATGTTTATTACCAATCTGTTGGAGAAACACAACAGAGACCCTTCAGTACCCTATAGTTTTCCCACATG
Source organism: Hylia prasina (assembly GCA_013397195.1). Taxonomy (NCBI): domain Eukaryota; kingdom Metazoa; phylum Chordata; class Aves; order Passeriformes; family Sylviidae; genus Hylia; species Hylia prasina. The sequence goes on from VYXD01002467.1 coordinate 300,000, forward strand.
GTATGCTGTGTACCACGTTTCTATTAACTGTTCTTATTCATAATTATTCCTGCAAAGCTTTGTTAAAAGGAGGATAAAATATTCTCTGCCGCTTCCTCCTCTTCTTCCTTAAGCTCACACATCCTTTCTTTCTCTAAGTGATGCTGGCAGGCTCATGAAAGGTCAGCTTTGCACTGCCATCAAAGCATCCTGATGCAGAAGGGAACCTGAGGTCACTCCCGCCTCCAAGAAGCGCCGCCAGCTTCCTGACCACTCGCAGCAGGAATGGCATCACCCACAGTGACACATTATTGTTATTATCATCCTTTTACCACCATCATTTGCAGATTGAACTGTGAGCCTGGCCAGGGCTCTCAGTGTGTAAAACCTGGCACTTTATTGCTCGTGCTCAAGTCTGGCTGATCCTGCTTCCCACCACCGCCAGTTCTGTGGGTTCTCACAGTGCCAGAGCAAGGATCTCCCTCCTTGGGACAGCATAATCACATCTGACAACCCGAGAAGAAGCAGTGGGCAGGGGAGAAAGCAAAGGGAAAGCTCTGTCTTCTCTTCCCAGCTGGCAGACTCAGGCATCCAAAACAAAGCAGGACAAAGAGCCTGAAAACTGTGGGCAGCATCTGATGAAGAGGTTGCTAATTCAGAAGAAGGTAATACAATTGGTAATGGTCTGTTTATGGCATTATAGGTTCTTTTAGAGAAACAACATAAAGAGAGAGAAAAAACATGTCAGAAGGGATAGCAAGGGCCAGTCAGAGGAAAATCTAGGGAAATACAGCAGTGAGTGATAAATAAACAACCGCCTTAAAAAATACAACACATGCAACAAGAGGGAAGTTTCCCCTATTTCAGCCCCTTCTAGCAAGCAGTGTCACATGAAGCTCCCTGTATGCCCGAATACAAATTTCTTCTGTCTGCACATTTGTTGTTCAACTGCCTCAGTTTCAAAAAGAAAATAGAAAAAAAAAAGGAAAACATTATTTTCAACCCTGATTTATGCCTTTGAAATATGCAGGAACTCTATCACAGGCTTTTTCCATGCTCATTAGTGCCAGCACACATTTTCTCTTCCAGAGAGGGAATACTGAGAGCTCCTCCTGACCCAGGCTGCTTTCCACAGGCTCCCGTGAAACAACAGGAGGCGAAGGGCCCCGGGGCGCTGCCATCCCCTTGCAAGGACTATCAGTTTGCATTAGTCACAACAAACCTCCTCCCATCACCCAGCTTTCTCAGGGTCCTTTGCTTGGGAACAGTTGCTGGGCTGAGGCTGCTCTGCTGTTATCTTTTTAGATTGCCAACAAAGGAAATTACAGGTGACTGACAGGCAGTACCACACTCTGTAGGGTTTGGGGGGTTTTTTGTAAGAGATGGTTTGACCTCTGGAACAGCAGCCATCAAGCTTTAACCCACAAATCCCAGGCACATGGAGGGCAATTTTCAAACCTGAAAGGCAGGCATAAAAGCTTCATTATGAGAAGTGGAATAGTTTTCTAATTTCCTGATCTTGAAAGCTATTTCTTAAGAGTCCGCAGGGAGTACAACTTAAAACTTCATGTCTGATACTTTAAAATTGACATTTTTTAAAACTGTGGGTGTTGGGTCGGTTTGGGATTTTTTTTTTTTTTTAATTAAATAAATCAAAAAAAGAGAAGGGGAAAGAATAGTAAGGAAAAGATCCATACATATTTTCTAAGAGATGCCTCTTACAAAATAAATTTTGCTGCTTATATGTTCAAAAGCACTCATTTGAGCCATTTTGAGGTCTTCCTCAGCTGGTCCTGAGCACAACATCTTTGCCCACATTCTCAGGCCTATGCTTCCTATTTAGTTTATTTCAAAGCCTGCTATTTCCAAGAGCAAAATTCTTTTGCTGGGGTGAATGCAGTCACACTGAGAGGGCTGGTCATATGTCAGCACATGTTAGTTAACATGTGCTGAAAATTCTAACTTAGACCAGACACTAACATTTGTTATTGATTGTATATAAATTTAAAATAAAGAAAACTGTGCTGTGTTATACATCTGGATTTATTATATGACTTCTAAAGTGATATAAATCCTTATGTATAACAGTAATATTATATCACTTATAAAGTGATCACCAGTAAAACCAAAACATATTCCTAACACTGGTTTAAGAAAAGGTACTGTGACAAGAAAGACAAAATGTGAGTTTTGCTTGAAGTGTGATTATTTTTTTAGTTTTTAACCAAGGAATGGGATCTAGGAAGGTAATATCTCCTTCTCCAAAACAGAAATGGTGTTTCAGTCTATTCTGTGAGATGATCACCTTATCAACTCCAAAGTTAACGTATTTGTGTATACATGTCAAAGGAAATACCTTAAAATCCATATATAGTGTATTCTGATATTGATTCAAAGCACTTACATTTTGACAGGTTTCCATCTTGCCATGGATAGAAGAAGCCTGTACAACTACATTAATGGTAACCAGGAAAACACAAAGAGCAGGAAAAAACACAACAGAGACCCCACAAACAGCACTTGGCAAGGAGGAGGGGTAGAGGCTGGGAAAGAAGGGGTTAAACTTGCCAAGTTCATGGTAATTTCTGTTGAGTAGAATCACAGAATGGCTTGGGTTGGAAAGGCCCCTAAAATTCATCCAGTTCCAACCCCTCTGCCACGGGCAGGGACACCTTTCACTGGACCAGGTTGCTCAGAGCCCCATCCAGCCTGGCCTTGAGCACTTCCAGGGATGGGGCATCCACAACTTCTCTGGGCAACCTGTTCCAGTGTCTCACCAACTTCACAGTAAAGAATTTCCTGCTACTGTCTGTGCTCTTCTCCTTTGTGCTGTCATTGCACTGTCTGATAAAGAGTACCTCCATATATTTCCTGTAAGTCCTCTGGAAGTAATGGAAAGCTGCCACTGGACTGCCCTGGAATACATATTTATAAAGTACATATTTATATATATGTACATAATATATAAAGTATTTATTTACTTGATAACATACTTTATAAAATAGCTACTTTATAAAACAATTACCTTCACATAACTAGCCAAGCCAGGAAAAGGCACTGAGGAAAAGGCAGAGAAAAAGGAGAAGGAAGCACATTATAAACCAGTCCAGGCTCCATTTCACAATATTTGCATCGTCAAGCAAGTGAAGCCAACCTACAGATAGCACAGGAGGGCAAAATCTGATCAAGAGAGCCTTGGTAGCATCAAATCACCACTGACAGCTGTGGTTAACATTTGTTCCTGTACCTACCCCTGGTTATTTCAATTTGCAGCAGCCGTGCTCAAGCTGTTTTGATTTGCAAGGTGCTTCTGTGTGCCCAGTGGTTTGGTTATGGTTTCCAGTCTGACAGACTTAACCTTCCCACACCAGCCTCACTTCTGCCAGTTGCCTCTGGCTGACCTCTTGGAGGGAGATCAGCCATGGACCACAGACACAGACAAGGACAGGATGAGCATCTATTAAGGAGTAGCAAAACCACATTAATTCCAACATAATGCTGCTAAATTGCTCATTAGTACTGTACAAATAGGCATGTTTCCTGCATTGATTTTAGTGGAAGAAGGCCTCAATTCCTACAAAATTATCATTTCTACCTAACTGTGATCTTACCCAGTAATGATATCTGTTCCCAAAACTCCTTGTCCAAACAAAGGGACTGTCATGACAAGAATGTGTCTGTTGGCCATCTCTCTCACAATTAATGAATCATTACTGTCCATATGACTCATGGTGCAGAGGGATCACATGAGCTGGGATTAATATGATCTATTTTGCCCTGTTTCCTGCTTCTGTCATGTTATGTTATACTTGCTGTGTTACCTTTATTTACACTTTAAGGATGATAAATTAAATTAATCAGGGCACTACAGTGACAGCTCCTGAGGAGATACAGGCTGTTTTTATGTGAGTGGATGGTTTAACTTCTGGCTTAAATGTCATCCAAATTCTCCTTTTTTTATTCTCTGGATAGGGAGTGTAAGAATATGGTGTAAGAAAAATCACTGATAAGGTCAGACCACATCGTGTGAAGCTGTCTGCCACTTCCTTCTCCTCCTCCACCTGAAGCCACCCATTTTCTTATTGTCCAGGCTGGGTGGAAACTCCCCTCCCAACAAGTGTAGAGACCAGCACAGCCCAGTCCTGCCCCAGAGCTGCAGCTCCTGGTCAATAACAGAAACAATACACTTGCCCTTGCAGCCCAGCAACAAATACAGTCCTGTTTACTTTGTACAAAATTACCTTCTTTTGAGTATCTCTAAGCAGACAAAGCAGCTGCCTGCAGAGGGCTGGACAGAAGACCTTGACACACTATGCAGCTCTTGCAGCAGGAGCTTTGTGCCTCCTGTGCTCTGGGGGCACAGGGATATCCAGCCTTGGTTTTGAAATCCCTCACCCAAACCTCCACATGCTCTGGGAACTTTAGCATTGAAATACTGACAGTGAGAAAAACTGTGAGCTTGCATTTTGGAAACTCATCTTACTAACACTCTGTCCCCTCTGTAAAGCCAAGGGGGATGAATTTGCTGTTCTCCTCATGAACATTCTCTTCCACCATCTCCTCCAGCTACAGAGTTGTTACCTGTTACAGCAGCCCTCTTGTTAGAGGGTAGAAATGAGCCAAGACACAGACCTCTTGTTTATCGCTGCATGGAAAGGGTCCTGGTTTATTCCTCTGTACAGCTCAGCCATCCTGACTCCAACTAGTCACTGACTCTGGCTGCAGCAGCTCCTGCTGTAGGTTTCCCTTGCAGCCCCTGACTGCTGATTATTTCCTGCTAAACTATGGATGTACTGGTTTGCACACTCTGAATGCAGGCTTTCACCTAGCCAGACTGTGACAGCAGGAGCTAACTGCAGACCCAGACTGACCTCCTTTCAAGGATTCCCTTTCTAGGATCCTTCTTCTTCATAATTCACACAACACTGCCTAACCCACTGCCTTTCATCACACTTATCTTTATTGGCTATAGCTGTGACTCATCGGGGTGAGGCTGAATTGGGTAATTAACACAGCTGTTACTTATCAGGGGCAAGGTCACCTGTATTCCCTTCTCCTACAGTTACCAGCCTTTTTTTCTGTTCCATTACCATTACATTCTTTCTGTTCCAAGAAAACTGGACAAACTGGCCAAAACTAGGGTTTTTTTTCCATGACTTGACTAAGTCTATGATTGTAGAAGTCTAAGACCTCACTGAGTCATATTGTTCAGTTCTCCAGCGGTTTCAAGAAACTTTCTCCACCTGTAGCTCAGTAACAATGATGGAAATGATTTGCTGTCAGTCTTACAAGTTAATACAAAAGCAATTACCTGTCTTCCTTGCAAAGCCATTTCTCTAACTAAGACCCAGGCCTTCCATGTGTTTATCAAGTCCATTTTTAACTCCTGTTAGCCGCCTGAAAGGTCTGGACCTTAGAGAAATGGCTTTGCATTAAGACACCAGGTACCTAAACAGCTTATTTTCTAAGTGTGAAAATTTTCACCCAGCTAAGCAGGACAAACTGCAGCAAAGAGGACTTTGGTGTCTGAGTCTCTTGTGCACTTTCATTAACTCTCTCCTCAGTGCAGTGCCTGGTTCTGAGACCCCCTGTGACAGAGCCCGTGAACCCATCTCCCCACAGCAAAGCCAGTCTTGAGGGCACATCAGAGCCCATGGAACACCCAGGGTACAGGGGATCCTCTATTCCAGCTTCTCCACAGAGCCTCAAAAAGGGTCTCTGGCAGCCTGCCAGCAGTCAGTCCTGCTCTGCTCTTTCACTCACAAAGCACCACTGACTCACAAAGCACACTGCAGTGTGGCTTCTCCCAGTCATTGGTAATAACTAGCTTTCAAAAACATGTACATGCAAAATACTGAGAGATTGTGAAGGCTGTTTTACACTGATTCTGTCCTCAACTGGCCAGATTGAATTTAACCTTAAGGAGAAGGAGACCCAAGTAATCAACGTCTCATGGACAATGACCACTTCTGTGTAAGTTCTCACATAAATCTTGTGTGACTCACTGTGGTCCAGGTGAGTCTGTGGATGTGTAAGTGTGGAAGGTGTGGACAGGCTGAGATGTCAGTCCTGGGGTAACAGGTGGCCTGCTCAGCTAGAGAGGACGTCTCAGTAAGACCATCATTTATTTTAGAAAGGGAGATTAGTATGACACACCATTAAAGGACTGCGGGAGGTAGCACCACAGACAGTCATATCAAGTAGCAAAAAGCTTGTTAAAATATGCTGACCTCTCTAGCTAAGCCCATTTTGTCAGGGCTGGATAGTGCATTTTCTATCCCACTGAGGTTCCCACACAACAAACCCTGCCCTTGTGATATCCTATCCCCAAATCAATAACCACTGGCACCAGCTTGCTCTGGCTTCTCCAAAGCTGCTTTGCAGGAATACATTCCTGATGCAGTAGCACATATTGCTGCCTTCATTACTTTCTCCCACCACATAAATTTGCACTGCCTTAATTACCTTTATCTGTGACCTGATATTAAGGATGCATAAGAGGCCACCAAATTCCCTGGGCTTGGCAGCACCAGAGGGAGCAGGACATTCACCCTCTCAAGGTATCAGGCGCTCATGCATCTGATGAAGTCACAGAAATGAAAGAGTGAGCTTGCTTTTCAGGAAGCTTTTCAAAAACTCTCCTTTCTCTGTTGTGCATCAAAATCTCTGTTTCCTCTTTCTTTTCCCATAAGAGATAAACATTGCATCTCCTTTGGGTCACTCTTTACTATTGCTCAGAATGCCCACTTCTAGTTTATACTACTATTCCTCAAAAAGCATGCCAAGGCTTTCCTAATTCACTTGGAACTACATTTAAGCTCTTATTTCTCTATACACTGGAGATATTTTTCAAGCAAAAATCTAGCACTAAGTACCTTGATTCTATGATGCAACAGTTTGATAAATATAAATTTTAATATACTTTTTTCCCCCAGAAACAAGACAATAATTTATGAGATGATTTTCAGTCTTTTTAATGTTATTTTTTTAATTTGGATGCTTCCCTGAATGTTCCAATCACTGTTGGTTTTTTATCCTTATTGAAATAACATTTTCACTTTTAGATTTTTTTCCCAGTTTTATTTATATATATATAGTTTTGTATTTATACAAACATATTTATGTTATCCTTCATGTGCTCATTTTATATTCAGCTTAATCTTTTTCATATATGCTTAAGTTCTTTATTAATGAGATCAAAAAGGAAGAGCTTTCTATGCCTTATCTGGATTATGAAGACTAAGAAAAATCTCTTCCTAAATTATTATATTTTTTTCATATCTTTGCAGGAATTTTGCAATATTTCAAAGATTTTATTACCTGTCTATAATTTTTTGTGTGTTTTAAAAGATTCTTAAGTATTATTGTAACTTTGGGAATTATAAGACCAACTCTGAAATAGTGAAGAACAGTGATATTTTAACCACCACTTTAAATTGCTTCCAATACACAGAATCAAATTTAATACCTGTAAATTTAAAAAATCTTTCTAAAGTCAAAGATGTAGTGGTATAACCTTTTCTTGTTCTGAAAATACATCACTTTCTTTATACAGCTATAATTCACCTATAAACGTATTCCTGGAAGAATTTTAATATTGCCTCTGTCTTTTCTGTGTGATTTGTTGCAGTTTACACACTTCAAGATGAACACACACCCAGAGAGTTGTATTTTGAATTATCTGCAGGCCAATTATTCTGTGGGCTTAAATTCTCAGAGACTTAGATCAAATTCTGCTTCACCACTGGATTTGCTTTGCTGGTTGAGCTGTTTGTCAGGTTTAATAATCCTATTAATAAAGGATTAAGGAGCTAAGGATTAAAGACACTAGGATTTTTCAAAAAACAAACAAAACATTCCTTAGAAATAAGAAAAATAAAATAATTTCAAAGACTAGACAAGCTGATTTATTTCTCTAGATTTGAAGGCAATCACTGACTCCATATGGTATCAAAATTTCTGAGACTTTTCAATACTGGCTAAAAATACACCATGCAAATGCTCATTTGTACAATCCTGATGCAAGGACAGATGGAAATCACAGTCCCAGCCCTACCCTTCCCTCTGCAGGGTCTAGGAAATGCTTATATTTCACTTCTGAGGCTTGCTTGGATTTCACACCAAAGGGTAAGGCATGGTGTGCAGATGAGGAAGAGAGTTCTGTTCCAGAACACCCACATCAGGAACATCCCCCTAAGCCTGGCAGAGGGCACAGAGAGCTCTGGAGGCTCTCACAGGCAGGGTGAGGGCTGGCACCTGAGCATCTGACATCAGCACATGACAGCACTCACTGCCCACCCATGGAACTGCTCCTTCTGCCCCCAGGACGTGTCCACAGCTGGGCCACAGGGGGAAGGTCTGGGACTGCAGAACTGCACATTTTATCCCTCATACCTGGGCACAGCCACCCTCTGAGCTTTGCACACCTGGATGTCAAGAGGTTCCTCAAGCCAACCAAGGCCCCTCATGTCTCGTTCACTTATACAGGGGTGATTCCTTCTGACCTGACTGAGCTCTCAGGCTTTGGTTGTGTTATATGAAACTTTAATGTTTTGGAGTGATGTTTCAAAACCAAACACTGTGTATTCCTGCATAAAATAAACTCCTGTTGAAGGTGTCTATATATGACAGTTAATCACAACTAAAGGCATTTTTCCCTTTCCTGTTCACTAAATACAATAGTAGAAAGGATCTGTTCAGTCCCAGGATATCACAGATTACCACATCAGCTGAGGGAACTCCATGCTACCATTCAGATTTCAATTCCTGAACTGTTCAGAAGACTATTACAGAACTTAATTCCTCCAATATATAGGAGTGTGGAGATAATACTGAAAAACAACACTGACCAAGAAGGAGAGCAAGCATTGGTTATAGTTCACCAGAAACAGACTGCATGCCTTAGGAGCAGGAACACTGAGGGAACTTGATGTACTGCCCTGAGAGAGACATGGAACAAAGGATGGGGTGGCACAGAGGTGTTGTGGTCATGCTCCATTTAAAACAATGCAGCTAACAGGAACTGAGCCAAAGAAATAACCCAAATGGTGACTGAAAGCTGAATTTTGCTCCATTGACTTAAAAACACATATTACTTTTCATACTCTGGCATGTGCTACTTAAGTACAACCTGTGCATGCTTTACATGGATGACTAAAGTCATCCAAACTCGACCTAAACATGAAATCACATCAATTGCAATATTACATTTTTATTACATTAAAAAAACAATATAAATGTAGTTTTAATGGAAAGCCAGGTCAGAGATTTCAGCTTGGCATCCTGGGATGGTTAACTATGGCTGCACCATCTCCTCCCTCATAAGAACACCCATTGGGTATGACTCAAACAGTCACTTATCCTGAATGCTTCCTTGGGAAATTCAGAAAGGAACCTTGTGGTTGTGATCATGCCTCTAGCACTATGGATTCGTCTCTCAATTTACAGCATTTCTTGCTGGCTGTATTATTCATATTCACACGTGTCTGCAGACAATGTCTTTATCACAGACAATCCAATAAAAACCTGCATTTCTGTCGCTCAATAAGCTATTTTGCACCTGCCCATGAGAGGTATTGAACATGACCAGACCTCTAATCCAGCTGGGAGAGTTCATTTGGCATGACCAGACCTACAGTGGATGGCACTATTTGTGAATCTGTAATCATGGTAGTCTCAGAGAATGTGACTGGACTTCTGCTGCTTAGTGCTCAGAATCTAAGCCCAACCACTCCCAGCCCCTCTGATATCTGAGGACCAGCTGGAATGCAAGGGGGTTTATTTTCTGCCAAATCTTTTTCTTAATGCAACAGAAAAATTTGCCTTACTCTGAACATGACAAACAGCCTTATAGTTTCAAGCCTAGCCTTGGCAAACTGATTTTTAAAATTAACTATTTATTAAATAAAAATAAAAATGAGGGAGCTATCTTCAAATCTTTGAATAATGCTAAAACAACCAAACACAAGAGTGTAACCCTTGTACCAGTAGCTGATGCAAAGGCAGGCACTAGACCCAGGCCCTGAATTAACAAACAAGCCTGAATATTTAAGTCTGGTACTGTGGGAACAGTTTATACATAGGAAGAAAGACCTGTCATGAAGGAACTTGACTGAACTGATTCACTTTGTAACAAAGGTGTTTTTCATTCATGAATTAAGGATGACAAAAGAATGCTAGAAAATTTTGGTCTATTTAAAGCTGATAGGGAAGTGTCACCTGACAAATTCTCATGGCTGTGAAGTTTCCCGGTTAATTCCTTTGTAACAACAAATGTGGAGGTACCAAAGAACTGGAGAAGTCCAATATACATCAAATGTTTCATACATGAGTTTTTGGAGATCCACAGTGTCTCAGTACTAAGCACTGAAAAATTGGGGAACTAAGTACGGGGAAAATTGGTCAGTCAAGTGCCAAAGCATTTTTTTTCCTTTGGTACTCACCATAAGAGGGGTGTGTGCTGTCCACTGAGACCTAGAGAGCAAGCAAATCTAGATAACATGGGAACTGAAGATGTGCTAATGTTCCAGCTCCCCCAAGTTCCTTGGAGTGCTTTGTCTGAGTGCCTGGATACTCGGGGTACCCATCAAGCTGCCTCACTACCTGAACCTGAGCGACATGGAGATACTGAAAACATCCACACAAATACTCAAATTTAGTTTTAGCACAAAACTTTGGCAATGTAAAATCAACACTCTGACAAAGGGAGAGCAAGGGGACAGGGAAAAGATAAAATAAATTCCCTACCTCAGAAGCTTCACTGTCTTTTGATAATATCTCTAAAGGCACATTTGAGTGACCAAGCCAGGTGAGCCTCGGGCCAGACTGGGAATAAATACCAGTGATCCCATGGGAGGAAAAAGAAAGGAAGAAAAGCAACAGAATATTGTGTTCCATCTGGCCCAGAGGCTGGGGTAAGTCTGCCTTTCTCAATAAGCTTGTGTCAAAAAATGTAGATTTAAATGAGAGGAAGTGTAATAATGAGCTTCGCTTTGATGCTGACTCAGGTGGATCTGAGCCACTTCCAGCACCTTCAAAAATCTCCAGGTAGGAAACTGCATTGTGCTTGTTCAATATCACAACTAGAAAAGAACTACAAAACCAACCAATGAGTCTCCCTTACTGGACAGATTATGAACTTCCACCAGAGGTGGAACAGAGGAGCAGAGATGTCACCTGAGAGATGACCAAAAGGGCTATAAAATGTACTTCTCCCCATGACAGCAAGAATCTCTCTTACTTCCAACATGATACAAATCAGCATGTGCAGCCCAGATGGTGCAATGTGGAGGGCTGCAATGCCTGAGAACAAATGAGAAAGGGAAGGAGGTATTTATCAGGAAGAAGGAAACCACAGCATAGAAGATCCTAGGCTTGTTCTGGGTAAAAGAGCCATCCAACTCCCTGGCTAATGAGAAGAGTCTTTTCCACTTCCTGAGAAGGTGCTGTTGTTTTGGATTCTTAACAGAGCAAAATAAAACCACAAAGCCACAAAATATTGCAAACAGAAATGTTTTTTCTGCATCAGGGTTTACATCAAAGCAAAACAAACTCTTCCTTTCCCAAAACAGGAGCTCTGTCTGATGATGCCGTAGCTCATCTGCACATTATTATTGCTAACAGCAAAAGTAATGAGCAGATATGATGTATGAGAGACAAGTTAAACCAGCAAAAGCCAGAACGTTCATTCTACTTTACCCTGGTACTCAGACATAGAATGAGATTATGGCTAGCAGAAAGAAAATGGTAGGAAAGGAATGGAAGAAGTGTTAATAAAGACTTTATTGGGTCCTGTCCATTTTTCCAACTTTGTCTGGGGTGAAAAGAATATTTTTCAAAGCTTCATAGCACGATACTGTAAAGTGTGCCTGCTTTGCACTCTGTCTACAAGGCACCATCCTAGCCTCCAATGCTCTCACAGCAGGATATGGTAGACCAGTGCCTCAGCCTCTCAGGCATTTGAAATAATACTCAGGTCATCACAGAACACATTTCCCTGCAGAGCTTTACAATCACTTGGAGATCTCAGGGAAAAATAAAATAATAACACAAGCCAGCTGGCCTATTTCTGGGTAGGCACATATTCCTTGCTCCACCTTTCACCTGAACATCCTGTGCCTTTTCTGGAAGTTCCTTAATTAACCCTTACTTTATCTTGCAGCTATCAAATGTAAATTAATAGTCATGTGGGGTCATCTTTCCAAGGTTACACTTCATGGCATACACCTGCTCCTGCCTGTCAGAATTAAATCTGGAGAGTGCTGAGTTGCTCTGTGACCTGCGTCATTTGAAGATACAGCTTTTCACCTATACAGCAAAGTGCAATCTTAATTTGGGGTTTATGATGGGAGCAACAACGTCCCAGGAGGGAAATACTCTTTTTTAAAAAA
>VYXD01002467.1:313255-359521 GCA_013397195.1 Hylia prasina
AAAAGAAGTCCTGTAATTTCAAAGAGCTTGTAATTGTATTTTGTTTTCCACTTCCAGAACAAATTGGCTGTTAAAAAACAAGTACCCAATATCTTGTAAACTGTCTTGCAGTAGTTCCATAAGACATCTCCCTACACATAGCAGTTTTATAATCTGCAACACTAACACAGAGTTTTTAAGACTTCAAGAATCATCCAGTAAATCTGTGCCATTGGACTACATAAATTAATGTTTCCCAGAGTCCTTGATTTTGATGCCATCTGTCTTAGAATCCTAGAATGAAAGGGACCTTAAGTGTCATGTAGTTCCAATCCCTCTGCCATGGGCAGGGACATCTTCCACAGCACCAGGTTGTTCAGAGCCCCTTCCAACCCAGCCTTATCATGTACATGTTATTTATATTAATCTGAATAACAATTATTCATCCTAACCTGTAAAATCAGCTATGTAGCTGTTACCTCATTATAATATTCAAAATTAAAGGTATTTCTTCTTCCCAGTGACATTCTTAATGAAGGTGAAGTTGCTTAAATTTTTTCTGTCAAAATAAAAAAGTAAGAAGAATATACTAAGGAGAGTATTTGTAAGAACTACTTGAAGTCATGCCAGTCAAACCACAAAACTATCCAAAACAGTGCAATTTCTACACCATAGTAACTTCCCTTTTCCTTCCAACACCCACGTAGCAGGCATGTATCTGTTCAGTCACATTGAACACACTACATCTGACCTCAGGAAAACTGAGCAATATTGGAAAAAGTATTTGTTTCTGCTGCTCCCTAATAGCTCCTCGTTAGAATTGAAGTAATCTTTAGTATGTAGATTAATATGCTTGTTGGCCAGAAATGGGGCATTCAGTGAATCCATTGAGGCAAAAGACATCTGAGTGTATGACATTTTTACCTTTTCATTGTTTTTTTAAGGCTGCTTATTTAGCTGAATTCAGCTACTGTTATATATTCTAATTAAACACTTTGTAAATCAAACAAAATTGTTGGAAAAGCCAGTGTGCACACATACACTCCCACTCAGGTGTATACACAAAAGTAAAGGATAATACATTTTTGTGCTTTGGGTTACACCAGCACTATGTGTAACAGGATCTAGAGAAGATAAACTTCCTTAGTTAGGGTACAACAAGAGTTATTTTAAGACAGGATGTCTAGAGGGGTCAGGCCTTGGACAAAGCGGTCCTTTCTGCTTCTTTTCTTAGGGAAGAGGAGACAAGTTGGCTACATTAAAAAAACTACATTAAAAAAACTGTTGCAAGCTTGAAGATGGCTCATAGCTCATGCCTAAGCTTGCAGTGAGGTGGAACTGATAACACTCCTGTGGGGCATGGTGGGCTGTGTGTCCCCACCACTGGGCAGAATCATACCCAGTATGATCCATATCCTGGGCATTGCCCTGCTAACAGCTAACAGGTGTTACCAGCTCGTTTGAGTGAGTGTAGCTCCATCAATTCATTGGAAATGTGTCCATTTACATCATTTGTGGATGTAATTGAGTGCTGCAATCGAGTTATTGGCATATTAATATTACTCCTGTGCCATTTCTCACCATGAAAATCCAGTAGATTGAAGTACTGGGAAGGGCACTCTTCTTATACCTCTGTAAGACTTCCCATCTGGGTGGTATTTCACTGACAAAACCAGTCATGAACTGTCAGGGCAGCTGTTGCAATAGAACTGTGATGAAATAATGTTTAATATTTCATGATTAAATCTTTATTCTGTGCATCTTCGACAGCTTCTAAACCATTGCAGCTCTTTGCCCACCATTATCAAACACTGGTACTGGGCAGGGAGGGGTAGGAATTTGGGCCCTACTCTGACTAGGGGATCAAAATCCTCATTTCTCTGTTAGGAACTTCTTTCTGTTTTACGTATTTAGTGCAATGACAGCATTGTTGTTTAGTTTAAGTATTTCCTTCCCTCCCTGGCCTTTGTACCCTTGAGACATTACTAGAAAGCAATTCATTTTGCTGGGCAAAGTATCATATTTTTAATGTGTTCTAAAACATCATTGATGTAATGGCACTTCTGTTTTCTGCAAGTGTTATAATGTGAGTTCATAACACTTGATTATGTGTGACCATGGCAACAATGATTCTGCAGGAGAGGTCTCACTCACCAGTGCCTTGCAGAGGGGTGTATATAGTGCAATGTTCCCCTGTGGAGCTAATCCCTATGTAAATCTCTGCTGGAAGTGAAATATTTGATGTATTTTGGTGTCCTGAGTGACTTTTTTTCTCCATTACTATTATAGATCCTTTTGACTATTTTTTAATCTTTAATTTTCAACAGATGAACTCCTGACATATTGCAAGCAAGTGTTGTTATTCTTCCTTAAAACACATGAGCTACCACTTTGTAGTGTTAAATACAACCCTATTTCTATTATTTATTTATCACAGTCATCCCTTTATTTTCTTGTAGGAATCCTCTCTGTCCTAAAACCATGTCATCAGCAAATTCCATTAACAGACAAGTGCCCTCTGTGACAAGGTCATTAACAACACAAAGAAGAGGACCTGTGGCAGAGCTACAATCATGATATTTTCCCAGTCTGACAGGGACCCTTCCAATACAATCCACAGTTTTCTCCCTGTACCTGGTCCTTCCGCCCTTTTCCCCAGCTCAAACAACTTCTCCTGTGGTCCTGCACCTAAGGTGTCAGTGCAGGCAATAGGGGTTTGGTAGTGCCCTATTTAGCCAAGGTTGTCAAAGGTAGATAGCTGGATAAATTTTTCAATGCCTCTCACACTGAATTTCAAAAGTTTAGAATTTGCTTTCTGCCCTTTATTTAAAGACTTCCTTCAAAATGTCTTTAAATCCTTGCATATGCTGAAGTCAGAGTAGCATACCCAGAGTAATCTAGGAGAGATTTATGAAAGGAAAAGTGTGGGGTTTCTGCTGGACTGGGGCTGCAGCCCCTTTGCAGCCCTATTTCAAAGAGGTCTTTCACCAAGAGTAAAGGCTTCAGCTGTTTTTCAGTGACTTGGTGGAAAAATTGCCTGGACAGATTTATTAAACCTGCCTCATGGCTGCAACTACCATCTCAAGCACGTTGTGACTAGAAAAGTCACTTCTTTCTTCCTGCCTGCCCCAGGGAGCTCAGTGGGGCTCCTTGTGCCCTTTCTCCCTGTCCTTCAGAAGGACCAACATGGCACAGGTCCTCCCAAAGCTTTTTGTCAAGTCCACTGTTGCTGTAATGAAATTCCAAGTCTCCTCCATGCTGAAGTCTCTGAGTTCCTTTCCCCAGCTGACATCAAGGCTTGTTGGTTCAGCAAAAAGTGTTTCTCTGTCATGTCCTCGTTGCTCACTGAAAACAAATTTAAAAATGGAATTCTTTTTTTTTTTTAGATCAAAGTTGTATTGGTGAATAATGCTGGAATTCCATAAAAACTAAGCTGTGTCATTGCTAGTAATGTGTGCTCTGGTTCATAGCTCAGAAGTTTAATCTTTTAATCAAATTCCTAAAAATCTGTATCTACTATCGTATTACACAGCTCCTCATATACACTAAAGTCAGAGTAGCAGCACTGTAGTTACCCAGACTTTTTCTTTGTTCCTTAACTGTTCCCTGGACTATCACAACTGCTTCTCACATCCCTTCTGTAGTCCTTCATTTTCTGTCATTTAGATTGGTGTGGTATTCCCAAAATTAAAGTGCCAAGCTGTTTCAATTTGTGGTTCATGTATGAGTGATGATTGCCACAGTGCAACGAGCTGCAAGCACTGCCTGAAAAGCTGAATATCCCCTGGTATATCACAAAGGAAAGCACTGGAGCTGTTGCACTCCTCCCAACAGCAGAAACCAAAAGTAAGTTTAAGAGCAATTGTGCTCAGGAGCTACATAAATGCAGGCTCGAGGTTTTAAAAGATAAGAAACAAATATGTAAAGATGGAGAACACAAGGTGCTGTAAAGTGCCTGCATTAACAACATCTTACATTAACAATAACAGAGCTGCTTTAAAATCTAAGCCAGTTTTCATCACTCGTGTCATTTGTTTCCTTTTTATGTTTCACTCAGCTTGAACAGTGACAGCTCCATTTGTATTTCAATCAGTTCTGTTGTCAGGCAGCAAACCTATGTTGCAGATCTTGTGTTGGAAATACTTCAAGGGAACAATTTGAAATAAACTATTTCAACAAAAATACAAAGAAAATCTTGAAAACCCCTTATCTTGAGGACTTTACAGACTAAATAGCTAAATTTTGCCTCAAAAACTGACACAATGAAACTTCTCTTGGATATTTAACAGATCTATAATGCTTGGATGCCTTTCTGCCTTTGCATAAAATACAAGCATGTGACTAAATTAACTTTTAATTTTTATTCATATTCCACCTTACACACAACTGCCAATTATAAAAGTAAAAACTTTGAAAGGCTGTTTGTCTGGAGAACATCTAGATTTGATTTTCTTCTCAAAACTGGAAGACTTAATGCACAGAGAGTAGCACAAGCTGTTAACCTCCACATTTTTTTCTTTTGCTGTGCTGCAGCTCCACAATAAAAACAACAGCCAGGAAATAAGCCATGCTGTTTTCCAAAATTCAGTGTAATCGCAAGTTAACTTCAATGACTTGAAGTTAATCAAGTGGCATTTGAAGTGGCATTTTGTGCCACTCCAGGCATTAACATCCCCAAAAACACCTTTGAAGAGAACAAGCATTGTTATCAAATTGCAAGTCATCTTATTAATGATCAAAAATATAACATGGAGATTAAATATCTCTGGACCTTTGAATGAATTACTTATTGGAATAGCTCAAGACTCAGAATTTTAGGTGTAATAATCCAGAATTTCTGCTCTCAAAAGTACAGGAAGGAAAAGAACACACAGTTCTGTTTCCTGTCCTTTGCAAGAGCAGAGCTGGTAGATTGTTTTGGAAAGGGGGGAAATATTCCAGTCCCCCCCAAAAAACCTCAGACTGTTTCTTCAAGTGCAATAGAAGAACCGTATGAGAGCTTTTGCCTCAGCTAAATATCTCATGTTATTTCCTTTAAATAAAGATAGAAGGTGTAAAGACAAGGAAATAGTCAGAGCTCCTGTACACTCTGCTCGGGAAATGTCTGCAGCTGCAGGGGAGCTGATTCAGGATATCTCAACAAGTAACATTACCAAAAACCTGACTGCCAGGGAAAGGCACTCAGAGCAGTTTCCTCTTGGTGACCTTTGTGACTGAGATTGTGGAAATGGTAATACAAGATCCTCTTATGCTGGCATTGTGTTCCCTGGGAATTCATCATGGTATTAATTGCATAGAGCACAAGTGGGTCCAAAACATATGATTCAGATTCAAAATTTAAGTGTCTCACAGTTCGAAGAAGTTTAAATTAATGAATCTGAACTTCCCTGTCACTGTAAAATTACAGAAATGATTGCTGTCTAATGTCGCCAAGGAAGTTAAAAAATGCGTGTCAGATCAAAATATATATAGCTTTAATTTAATGCAATTCTTCTTTTTGCCATGCTATATAATCAGACATGTACAAATGGCAACAGAGCACATTTATCTCTGAATCTCTTCTCACCTTCAGCCAATGTCTCCCCAAAGCTGCAGCTTCAGAGAGAAAATATCTGGAGCAGCACACTTTGTATGGCTCAAGAATTAAGTTTCTGGTCCAATTTCCTGTGATTATCAAATCCAATCTCCATACTGTAGGGTACTCAGTTTGTACTGTGGCTTGAACTTCTTTTTTCTGGCAGTTCAGGAACACCTGCCTAACTGAACATTTCTACTTTCAAATACAACGTGTGTACCATAATATTACGGCAGTATTCAAGATGAGGGAGCACAAAAGGGAACCCAAACTGGACAATAGAAAAAATTACAATTTAAAAAATTACAACAAATCTCCATTAAGATTGGTTGTGCTATTCCCTTTAAACTTCAGTTAAATTTCAGTTAAAAAAATCGCAATAAAAAATTAAAAAATGTTGCAGTAATAAAACCATCTTCATCCTTTAAAAAAAAAAAAAAAGGGAGTTTTTTCCAAGGTTGGCTGTAACCTACCCTAAAAAGAGATTTTCACCATCAACCCCAGAATGGACATTTGACTCCTATGAAGAGCTGGAGAAGTAGAATTATATCAGCTTTGCTAGGCATAGGTGCAGGATGCCACACATCAGATGTTTACTCAGTTAATCTGCAGTGTGAAACTAGA
The DNA here is from genome assembly GCA_013397195.1 of Hylia prasina. Taxonomy (NCBI): domain Eukaryota; kingdom Metazoa; phylum Chordata; class Aves; order Passeriformes; family Sylviidae; genus Hylia; species Hylia prasina. The sequence goes on from VYXD01002467.1 coordinate 319,434, forward strand.
AGGAGGAGGAGGAAGAGAGAGGGGCCATAGCACAGTATTGTGAGGTCTTGTTTCTGCAATCCCTTCCCTCTCTCATTTCCTCAGAGCTGTAGGCCATGTCTACATGCAGAAGTCACATAGGCTTTACTGAAACTGAGATACTTAAGCCAACAACTTGCATGTGTGCAGTCCTGTTTCAGATTAATTACTGGCCCAACCCAAAGTGATATGTCAGTCTTAAAACCCACAGAAAGCTCTTCCTGACCTAATTGACGCATGATTACAGCATTATTTAAACAGCAAAACTATTTCAAGACCTCAATCCTGCTATATATGAGATTCAGGGTGGGCTCTTTGCTTGGGTCAGGCAGTGCATATCCAAAGGCAAAAAGCACAGGTGGGAGGGTTCAGAGAAGTTGGATGTACTAAGCCAGTGGACCTGGTACAGCAGATGTTTATTTATAGCACAGTAGTAGTGCACATGCATTCCCTGAAATACAAATCCAGCTTGCATGAAGCAGGCATGTTTCCAAAGGTCTCTGGGAGAACGACAGACATGCTGCAGTTGGAGTTTAGCTGCTATTCAGATATTTGTCCTTTTCCATAACATATTTCCTACCTTCATAATCATTTTTTTCTTAATAACTATCTTCCTACCCATTTGAGCTTGGAGAGGGAGGGGGCCTGGGGAAACAAATGTTTTCCTGGTGGCTGAAGGTTTGTATAGAGAACACAACCATTTTCCCCAGATGATGAAAATAACTGTATGGTGTGAACTGATACAGAGGTACTAGCATGGAAGCTGCTTTCCTTAATTAAGAATGTAGCAAGGTAGATCAAATTTAAATTGAGGTAGGTGGCCTCAGGCAGGCTGGCTTTGGGGTTGCCAGTGTCAGCTGCTGCCTCCAGGCTGGGATCAGCCTGCATATTGCAGGAGGTCACAGCCCCTGCTGCAGCCATGGCTGCTTTTCTGTCTGTGTCTCTTCTCTGCAGGTCTCTTGTCTGCACATTGAGACATTTTAATACTCAGTGGCACTGACTCTGTGAGATATTGGACCAGGACAAACAGTGTGAATGCCTTGCAAAACTGCAGCAGACTGCGGGGTGGGTGCTAGCCAAGGAGTGAGGATGGGGAGGGTACAAATTCCTGATGATTAGCTGTGTCATTCGGACACACAGGGAATTGGCTGCTGGTCCCACAGACCAAAGTTTACGTCCTAATTTGCCACCTGCCTTTTGTCTTCATCTGGACTATTTATGCACTTGAGGTGGCAGACACTGTTACCCTGCACCCCCAGCTCTCCCACACTGTCCCACAAACAAAGCTCTCAGAAAGATGTGTGATCTTGCCAAAAGCCTTTAAGCTTTTGTGTGGGCCAGCCCTGGAGATTTATACAGATCAGCAGGTGCCTAAATAGAGCATGGCACTGGTGAAATCAGTGATGCCAAGGGTAGCAGGCACTTCCCTGCCACTGGGTCCTCCCCAGACAGGGGATCACCAGTAGCTCACCTGAAATCTGTGTAGCATTTCCTTCCCTCACCTTTTAGGAGGCAGACAGTGATTTTACAAGACATTATCTCACTAAATAATTTTCTGGTTAATGCTTAGGCACCCCTTAGATGCAAAATAATGAATGTAAGAGATCAATGGGTGAATTATTGATCCTGTCAGAACTCTTTATGGCTAATTATAGCACTGAATGCTAACTGAAGTGGCTATTGGCTACCTACCAGTCAAAATAAGGTCACTAGTATGTTTACAAAAACCGCCCAAACAACTTAAATCTGGCAGGTTTAGTATTCCACCCAATTTATTCCGAAGACAACTCACATCACCTGGATTGTTTGGGATGATGTACAAGAATGTACAGAAAACCTGCATCTGGTAGGGAGGATCCCAAAGACAAGTACAAGCTGGATAGAGAATGGATTGAGAAAAGCTCTGAGAGGAAGGATTTGGGGGTGTTGGTTGATGAGAAATTCAACATGACCCAACAATGTGCGCTGGCAAAAGAAAACCAACCAAAAGCAGAGTGGCCAGCCAGGTTAAGGGAGATGGTTCTGCCTCTCTACTCTGCCCTCATGAGAGTGTTGCATCCAGCTCTGAGGTCTTCAATGCAAAAAGGGTGTGGGCCTGCTGGAAGGAGTCCAGAGGTGGCCACAGAAATCATCAGAGGGCTGGGGCACTTCTCCTCTGAAGACAGACTGAGAGACTTGAGCTTGTTCAGCCTGGAGAGGACTCCAGGGATATCTTACAGAAGCCTTCCAGAATATAATGGGGGGCCTACAAGAAAGTCAGAGAGAGGCTTTGGACAAGGGCACATAGTGACAGGAAAAGGGGGAATGGATCCAAACGAAAAGAGAGTAGGTTTAGATTCGATAATAGAAAGAAATTCTTTCCTATGGGGGTGGTGAGGCCCTGAAAGAGGCTGTCCAGAGAAGTTGTGGATGCCTCATCCCTGGGAGTGTTCAAGGCCAGGCTGGGTGGAACTCTGAGCAAACTGGTCTAGTGTAAGGTGTCCCTGCCCATGGCAGGGGTGTTGGAACAGGATGATCTTCAAGATCTCTCCCAACCCAAACCATTCTATGATTTTATGAAGTACACATGGTTGTCCCTGTCCCCTCTAGCAACAAAAAGCATTGCCAGAATTTGTGTGCAACAAAAAGCATTGCCAGGATTTGTGTGCATCCCCATCTAGGCAGGACCTCACTGCAAAGCTTTGTGCATGTTAGATACAGAGCTTGTTCCCCCCTTGAAAAATAAAAAAAGCTTTGAAATCATTTCAGAGTGTCTCCTTTACTTGTCCAGGGTCATTTCTCTTGCATTCATTAAGACTTTCTGAGAAATAATTGAGCAACATTGATTTTCTGCAGCAAGATAAGTAACAGTGGAAACTGTGTTTCGTCTATAACTGAAAGTATCCGGACCCTATAGTAATTTTTTATTAAATATCTGGATTTTTTAATTTGTTTATATGAGTCAAAGTTAAAACCCTACCACTTATCTCTCTTCCATTAACAGGCATGAAGTGCGTTTAAATTTGCTAGTCTCTCTTCTGAGGTCTCCTGGACAGGAACAGTTTTCTCTTTCATATTTTTACAGGAAACAGTTGTACTCACTTCAGGCACAAATTATGCTGACACCTCCCAAAATTTTCTGCAAAACTCAAGAGGTTTACCTTTTCCACTCTCAATAGAGTGGATTCTTCTTGCATGGGAGAGCTAAATTCAGCTTCCAGATCTAACTAGATGTCTCTCAGGACACAAACCAGAGCTATTCCTAGTAGTTGACCATGCTCACTCCATCTCTCAGGATTACAAATTAGAAAGCTCCACTGGGAAAATTTGTATGGAAGCACTATGATCCCACCAGTCCTTTTTCCTTCTGTGAACTGTCATTTTCTAATAACAAACATTCATCCAAAAATCCCAACCAGCTGCTCTGTCATGCCATTTATCAACACCCAGTATGCTGAAATTTAACTACAGAACTCACCTTGTTGTTTGTTGGACACCTGCAGTTTAGGAGGCTGCTGTACTGCTGGGTACTATTCAAGGGGTATTGTGCTGTCTGCACCAGCAGGTGGGATGAGAGAAACATTTGAAAAAAGGTGATGGTGCTTTGGGGAAAAGGAGGGATTTGAGTAGAAAGCTGAGAATCTGTCACAGACAATGTAAAAAGAAAAGCTGAGAAGGCAGGATTTGGATGCCTTGTGGTTATCCAGACTACCTGAGCTAACCTTTTTAAAATGATGCATACTTTCATGCTGGGATTCATTTCCCCTAACTTTACAGTAGGCATCTAAAGGCATCTCTACTGTCAAGAGAAAGAAGATGGCACTCCTCAGGCACAAATCACCTTTGATTACATGGATTCCAAAACACTTTAGAAGTAGCCATATCATGCAGCTGTTTATTTCTCTCCATTGATTATTGTAGGGCAAGCTGAGAGATAGTTCAGATGAAGACATTGCAGATATCTGCAGCTTGACAGGAGGAATCTCCTTCTGCTTGTGGCTGAATCACACACCATGTACCCATGAAAGAGTCTTTCAAATATAGGACGATCCAGAAAGCTCTATTTCAAAGATATTTCGTGGATGAATATGATTTTGGCTTCCTTTCACTTACTCTCCATTGAATTGGTCAGCGATCCAAAAGAGGACAAAAAAGTACTTTGGAAGAATCAGACCCTTGATATGAAAAGCAAACATTCTGGCAGGACACAGAGAGCCTGGTATTCATGAACTACATTTTTTTCCCCCCTTTTTATTTAAATAGAGATTTCCTTGTAACTTGCTCAGATGGCATACTCAATGCCTCAGGCAAGACTGCAGCTGCCTCTACAGCTTGCAAAGGACTTGGCTACATTTCAAGTGTCATATTTTCTCACAGATAAATTGTTCTTGAATAACGTTGCCTAAGTAATAGGGTTTCCATTGGTATCAGCTTTGCACACCTCCTTCCTTCTTTTCACCCTCCTTTTATCATACAGACATATTAACTGTGACCACTGCAAAGAAGCTCTTTTTATGCTTTAGTTCCCCTCGAGTCCCTCTTGTCATCTCCAAGGGAATGGATGGCATATGGGATCATGTTCCATATTCCACCCTGGTGCCTTTTTTTTAGCACCTGCTTTAAAAATCCAGGGCCACAGTGCAATGGACAAAGTTTAGTTAGAGCCCAGAGCAGTTGTTATACAGTAGGCTAGTGACTGAAAGGAACTGTCCTCACCCAGCTTTACCACTTCCAGGAGCCATTCTTGCAACTCCCAGGTCTTCTGAGGACTTGCTGAAGGCAAGGGGGTGGATTTTGTGCATGTGTGAGTTGGAGAAGTGTGGGTTTGCAGATTCTAGGAAAGGAATTGATTCCGATGTACCAACAGAAATGCACCTATTTTGGTTTATCTACATAAAATCTCTTATTTCACATTAAATATTTAATTTATGTCCTCTTTTGCAGTGTTGAGAAGGGACAATGCAATACGATAGGCTAATATTTTGTCCTGAAGAAATTCTACTCTAATTAAACTCTTTTCCTCTGTCCAAACAATTCCCCTGATGACACAAATTACACGTCATGAATGGCAGATCAGACTGTGTAACCTCCTGAAGACCATGGGAGTGGCACAGAGCAGGTTGTTACTACATTTTCAGGCCATGCACCCAGCTTCCTGTCCCTCAAACTGGCTAAACAAAAGATCTCAAACTTGCATTATGTTAACAAGACTTAAAATCCACCACATCCTTGTCCGCAGGTTGGCAGCCCCTCTCTGTCTCTGCAGCTGTTCCTCACCCCACATGTACCCAGGCTGAGCTACCCTGCCCAGAGCTGTGCCAGCACAAGCTGCAGCTTCTATTAAACCAAACAATCTTCCTCACTGGCTCTCAAAAACGAGCACTGAAAACCCTAAGGAAACGTGACACTGTGTTTGATGTTTTTTTAAAGTTAAATTTTGGATAAATGGAGTTGAATGGGAGCAGAAGGGTTTGTTTTCTTAGCCACCCCTACAAGGAAGATTGACCAAAGCTTTGCTGGAAGAACCAACAGAGAGCAACACAAGCATAGACTAATATTTACAGTATTTGCAGCACCACGTCATCCAGCTGAAGACAGCAAGATGACAGAGTGGATAAAATGCCAATATTTTCTGCAGGTTTTCCTGTGTTACTGCCCCTAACATTGCTCCCACTGATGGGGGATAAAGTGAGGGCAACAACCAGGGGAAATTTTAGCCAATGTTTAGTAACATGGCTGCAGCCCAAGTCACCATCCAGAATGTAATTCCACTCCTCTGAAGACTCAGCAGGGCTGATTGCAGCTGATAAACAAGTCGCTCTGTTACCCTGAGGCGTGACAAATACCCCTGTGAGGTTGCCTGGATGGCAAAGAAGGGATCCAGTGCAAGATCCAAGCCCACATTCCTACCTGGGAAGGCTGAAGAAAAAAAACTATCTCAGCTTTCTACTAGATGCTGTCTTACCACAGGCAGAGCACGTATCCCATATCTGACCCCAGGGCACCAAGGCAGTGAACTGAATTCACTGTCACCAGTGATGTCTCTCTTCTTGCCCAGGCAGAATATGTTGAGGGTGCAAGCAGGGTGCTTTGGGGTCACTTCTCTGCAGTGCCATGGAAATTTTAGACAAATCATTTTAAATATTAATCTGTATTAAGAGGGTTGAGAAACACCAACCCTTTTCACTTTCTCTGGGGCCCCTCAAGGCCAGGAAGGAAAATCAATGGAGAAGCAAAGCAAATACTATCTGCCCTGCTAAAGTCAACAAGCAGTTATCCTTTGGACATAACTGCACAGTTCTGCATCAATACTTCTGTATTTTTTCTAGCCCCAGGCTGCTATATGTCATATAGTTCCAGCACCATTCAAATTTTACTATTTGGGGGGGGAAAAAAAAAGAGAAAAAAAAAAAGAAAAAAGAAGAAAAAAGAAGAAAAAAGAAGAAAAAAGAAAAAAGAAGAAAAAAGAAAAAAGAAGAAAAAAGAAACAAAACCACACCCAAGCTACTAAAAAAAATAAACGCTTTGAAGTGCTTTAGGTGTTTTGGTAGGAACGAATATTAAAGCCCCAGAAAAATCTCTTGTATGGCATGATAACCAGTGAACTCTGCCTGAGCCTGTGACATATGCATCCCCTTAATGTTTTTAGAAAATCAACGAAACTTGTGCTCCTTGGCCACTTTTTTTTATTATTTTTTTCCATTAAGAGAGACAAAATTCCCAAAAGGTATCAGCAGAATCGTAGCACAGAAGAGATGTGATTTGTCAGACTACAGCATTGTGAAATATTTCACAGCTGAAACTATATGGACTTGACAGAAACTGTGGCCAGTTAACACCTCATTTTAGAATTTTATTCAAGAATAATTAATTGACAGGATGTCCTTAGCCCAAAAATAGCATATGTAACATTTCCTAAACCATCATAAATTACACCATCTGCCATCTTGCCCTAACACGCTCCCTGCCTCTTGAGAAGGCACAATACCATGAGTGAAGATTTGAGTGTCTCTCTGGCTACCAGAGTTGAAAGCATCTGTCAGCTACACCATGTACCAGAACACAACATACATGGACTACTTGAAGTCATACACCCAGTAGTCAATGCTTCTCTCAGACTATTTATAATTCCATCTCTTGGGGAGAGAAAACAACAAATAAATTAATGCAGGGTCAGATTCTGCCACAGAAATTCACTGTCATGCCCTTAGTTAGGTCCTGAGTTAAGGCCCTATTTGATTAAAATTGAAAAAACAAATAATGTCGAGAAAGCTGCATGTTCCTTGTAAGAAGCTCATGAGCTGAAGAAGCAGCTAACTTCACAGCAAATCTCAACCTCTGTGAATCATTCATTCAGAATTAGAATTCTAATGTCCATTAAATGTTCGCCCCAAACACTTACTTGCTGAAAAATCAAGCCTGTATATTTGGCTAGGATATGGTTGATTCATGTTTGTGGACTCTTGTGCAGACTTTGGTCAGCAAATTGGCCTCAGTGGGTGCTTTGTGGAGGAGATACTAAAGCTCAAACCCAAATACTTTCTCTCCTTACCAAGACCATCACATCAGCCTTCATGTCCTGCTTCTGCCCAGGCTGTGCCACCCCCAGAAGCATCATATGCACATCCACAGTCAGTCCCTCACCTGTGGGATGAAGGGCACCCGCTGCCTCAGGGTTGCTCCCAGTCAGACGTGTCTGGGGTGAAATGGGAAGTGATAGTCAGTGACTTGTCTAGGATTCCTGTGTGTAAAACAGCCCAGGTGGAGTTACTCTTACAGGTGCTCTGGACACACCAAAGGAAATCTCCTCCAGAGCCCTGGAATGCCTCAAAATGATTCTACCCTGAGGATAATGAATTGCGCTCTTGTACTTCTCACTGGCTCACTGATGATTATTGCTCAAACTATTTGTGACACGAGCAACAGGACAAAACCCCAAACCCAAAAGTATTGTCACTTAAACCTGTGATAAACCACAGCCACAGTTCTGAACAGCATCAGATCACCCCAACCCACAGGGAAGGTTGTGCAGGGATGGCTTGCAGCAACACAAAGCAGATGTCAGAACGCATCTCCCCAGGACTTTTGTTATTCCTTGCTGAGACCACAAGAGTACTTCCCATTTCTTCTTTGCAAGCAGCTGAGGGCCGTTGTATCCACATATCACTTTTCCATTGTCAGGCTGCTAATTGAAACTTAAAGACCTTCATTAGCCACTTCCCATGGACCTGCATGGTGGATTCATGCCGTAGGAAAGCAAGGACATTGACTAATGAAACCTGACAAGTATCCCTAAGAAATCCACCAGGATTTCTAACCTCAGCAGCTTGCTCAGTTAGAGATAACCATCCCATGGCAGAGAGAGCAAAAGAGATGTGCCTCAGCTTCTGCAGGGCTGTCAGGCCTCAAACAGACAGACCTTTAAGATCTCCACACACCAAGCATATTCCTTTGCCACCTCTCTGCAGAATTGCTTTTACCTCTTTTTCTACTTGTTTGCACTTTAAATTGCCATTTTCTCACTGGACTGTATATTGCTGCTTCTTTTCCATGCTGTTTACTTATGTGCAAGGAAACCAAATGTAATGGCCAACCTTCAGTTTATTGTCTGCTCTTGCTACCAGGCTCTCTGCCAAATGATTGCTGAATTTCTAAAGGAACAGGCAATAAAACGTAGGAGGAAAAAGCAGGGGAATTCCACATTCACTTCCCCTCAACAGTGATGTTATTAAGAGCAAGATAAAGGTGCCAGACACAAAAGAGTTGCGGGCTCAACATGTCTTTGAATTAAACCTGCAGTCTTGTGTGACAAGGGCTACGAATCCCTTGCTGGGTCTGTCACACAAGCCGGGCTCCCAGGGAGGGAGCACGAACGTCCCGACACAGCGAAGTGAACCTCACTTCTTCCCCGGGAGCGGCGTTTCCACACGGAAGGCAAGAGGCTGTCACAGCAAGACGTAATGTTTGGGTAATTGCTGTTTTTCTCAGCCGCATCAGGTGAAGGGAAACATTTGTCACTTCTCTGAGCAAACCCCGGCAATCAAAGGCGCTGACTGACAGCGCTGAGGGACTCGCCAGTGACCCCTCCTAATGAGCAAACTCTGGCTGTAGGATTGCTGGGAAGCAGCTTTTCCAGAGCACTGTCAGACAGTCCGCTTTCTCATCAAACGCCAAATAACTGTGGAGCTTCTCTTTAAGAAAGGAAAGGAAGTTTTCCGCTGAAATTTGCCGAGTAGCTTTAGAATTGGTGTATTGGCTCAGTAACTAGGTAGTGGTGTAGCCTTTTCCTTTGAAAACCCAGCCCCTTCCATCTTCCCTTTTGCTCATATAAAGCAGGCAAAGTCAGGCGAGGCAGCCGGGACTCATGTTGTGATTCGTAATCGTAGGACTGCGAATCTATTTTCATTGACTGGACAACAGACAGAAATGGTGACTCTGCAGCTGACTCCCAGGACAGCATGTAAGGTATGCATGGCATGCTGTAAGCTTTGTAGTCTCCTTTGCAGAGGAAAATTCCCTAGATAAGGACCACGGTAGGGAAGCAAAGGAGGACAGAATGACAAATCTCACGGCAGCACGAGCCCTCAGTAAACGCTAGGATCTCTTTTATGGATAGAAATAATTTTCATAAGCTGAAACAAGAAAAAAGAGCAAATGTTTAAACATCTGAACTTGAATAATTTGTTTTATGTAAACCCTCACAAAGCACAAATGCAAATAACCTTACTTCACCCCAGCCTTTCTGGATCAAGACATGTCTCAAAGCAGATCTCCTAACACCTACAGAAATAGTGACAGACCAAAAAAAGGGAGAAACTTCACCTCTTATCTAGCTTAGGTGCCTTGGTAAAGATTTTTCTTATGCACAAAGGCTAGAACAGAGCTGTCTTCCTTTAAAAATAAATAGAATTGTTTACTAGAATTGTTTACCGTGATTTACAGGTAACTTATGGTGTATTGATCTCACATCTAAACTGAATAATCTTTAGTAATAAGAGAGACTCATAAATTGAAGGAAAGAAAATGATGGTTTTCTCTTCCTCTTCCAGTTTTTTACTTCTACCACACACTGAAATGTCATGTACTGTTTGGATATCTCAGTTTACACAATGACATACTCAAAAAATTAAATTTTATGTCAGGACCACATTAAATAAAAATTAAAAAATTAAATGGGTCTCAATGCTCTTTATTCAGACAACATGAATTCTCCACTTTATCACTTTATTAATTCACAAATTCTCCAGCTCACAAACTCTCTAATTTACATATTGGTCTCTCTGTGCCTCAGTGGTTGTGCCAGTACATGTTGGGGGGTGGCATCAGCTGGATGTTGGTCCAAAAGCAGAGCTGAATGGACTGTCACCTTTGCCCCTTGTCACAGACCAAACTGAGAAAAACCAGAGCCTAGAGGAGGGGTGGAACTGTTAGTCCTCTTGCCTCGATCAGGGGAAGATTTGGGCACTCAGCCCAAATCAGGTAACAACTGGTGATTCATTTTTCCAACACAGGGAGATATTTGATAAACATAGATATAAAAATATATTACCAGCAAATCTAATAAAATACAGCACAATAGTACAACGATCAGAGGATGTAACATAAGGTGCAATATGCCATTTGCAGATGGTGCATATCTCATAAAAACACCACACCAATGATGTTCAGAAGCTCTATTTCTGTTGCAATTCTGACAATGCAGCCAGTATCGTGTTTGATAGCAGTGGTCACCTGTTTTGGACAAATAATAGCCATTTCAGATTTGGTAATTAAAATTTTCAGCTCATCAGTTTGAGGGCACACTGTGTCCTGTGCTGGCCCTAAGGGACCAATGGGGTCCATGCTGTAGGCGACTCTGACACCAGCACTGGTGAGAAGTTTGCATTATGGTCTCTGTTAAGCTGTCTATGGGTCTTTAATGACATGAGGTGTTGTAAGATTAAATTTTTACTTCTCTTTACCCAACTCCAATTTGATTGCCAGTAAATTAAATTAATTTAGCCCAAGTTGTCTGTTTTGCCCATGGCTGTAATTGCTGAGTCATCTCTTCTTGTCCATTTCTCAGCCCATGAGCTTTTCATTGTATTTTCTCTAGCTGAGGAGGGTAGTGATAGAGTGACTTTGGTGGGCACCTGGTGTCCAGCCAGGGTCAACCCACACAGCTGCATAGCAAGGAAATAATTTAATTCTTACACAGGATTAAACCAACCCTGGATGTGGTGGGTGTAGGTAAGCACTACCCAATCTGTTCACTATTTCAACCCAAATCATAGGGAATTTCCACCCTTCAGAAGCACATGCCGTGGGTTTGTCAGGGTATACTTGCTGAGTACCCCCAAGAACTTTTCCTTCCCTAAGATCTGCTTGAATACAGACAATACAGTCCTTTATTCTATTACAAAATCTGTGGGTGACCACTCTCTGTACTACTCCATGACAAATAAAGTCCTTAGATTACCAATGATATTTCCTGCAGAGGAGGTAGCTTGGTGTCTCCTGAGTGAGCTGCAAAACTATTCTAGCAGGTAATGGCTGAGCAGGGAAATCTGGATCTCAGTTCACTCTCAGGCTGTAGATTTCACTATATTCTCCTTTCTTCCTTAAGCTTTCTTGGTCATCAAATACTCTGCTAAAGTTAAAAACCTTCTCCCATCTGCGTATAAACCTAAACAAATGGTTTTATCCATAAGTGATGGCAGAATATTATTATGCAGAACCTCATTCTTCAGGTTAGACTTAAATTTACGTTTAATGAAGTAGCCAGAAAAAGGCAAAACATTTCAGTAAGTTGTAAAATCAGAAGTGTCATCACTGTCTGCTATTGAATGGATAGGACAATGTTCTGTAAATGAAGTGCTAACCTGGTAAGTCTAATAAACCATCTCTTTGTTTTGTTTTGCTGGCATCAACACCTCCATCATTAAACACGTAGCTTTTTGTCACTAAGACCACGGTACAGTGTATTTTGAACACAGTGTAAAAGCAGCTTTACATTTTGTAGACTTTGGATTTCCTATTTGCTGAACAGTCTACAAATTTGAAGACACATACAACCCACAAACATAGAATTCTTTATTTCCTGGCACATGAGTTAGACTAAATATTGCATTCAGTGTTAACACTGACCCGTAGAGAAGTAAAAATTCAGTTAAAAGAAAGCTGCTCAGAGATTCCTTTCAAGAAGACACACATACAGAAGTCTGGGAGGACCACAAGCTACTGAAGTCTCTGTATTTAAATAAACATCCAGTCCTTTTTGGTTACCTCACAGACTGCTGTGAGGAGGAGACTCAACCACACATCCTTTTATCTAAATATTCAGGGGCAGAATTCAGTTTCTATGCCTGGCCCAGGATGCTCTCCAAAGTCTCTGGTCTGCCAACAGTCCTTGAGATTTGTGTCTCCCCAGTTCAGCCACCTGGGCAATGATACCAGGATCTCCAGGCTCTGCACCTCTCTCTACAATGTAGCCAGATTTTCAGTGAAACTCCTTCCAGGACTACATGATTGGAGACTCAGCAGCATAATTCTGCATTAATGGACACTTCAGCTCCAGCAAGAGCATCACCATTCTGTGCTCCTGCCACCTCCTAAAGCAGGCTCACACTTGGTCACTCCATTCCCCCAGTAGTGCAGGGTGTCTTCATCTGAAAATCCAAAGGACCTCTCACAGCCATGACTGACAGCAGCAGAAAATCATCACCTTTACAAAATTGCTGTTTGAGTTTTATAGATCTTCATTTTCAGATTCTTTGAATGAAAATCTAGCTATTCTTGGAATTTCTGTGAAAATATGGGAATGGTTCCTTTTCATTGCATGGAGCATGACAGACACTCTACAGCTGTAATAGGAATATCCTTGAGGTCCCATATTTACTCATTAGCAATTACTTAGCCTATTAGAAAGCAGGTGAGTGTCCCATTCCAAAGCTAGGAAATGACAGGTCTTAATGCCATGGAATTGTTGTTGGAATCATTTCTGCAGAAGCCTAAGTTTCAATTAATTTTCAATACCTATAAAAACCTGCCCAAACTGTATTGTGTCACATGATCTCAACATAACCATTGCAAAGACTTTCTGGCTCTGAATAAAATTTATGTGTTTGTATCAACTTTCACAATGTGCAATTTGTCCAATAGTTGTAAAACTATACAGAAAGATTTTCTTTCTTCAGTTTTGAACAGGCCATGACTGATAAAATCAAAACAGGAGCCAATTCTGAGAACATATAGCATGTAGGTTTAAATGAACTGTCTCATATTATCACTGGATTTTTCAGCACCCTGAATCTTGTCATACTCTAAGCTGTGGCTGCTCTTAACACAAGGTACAGCTTGCAAGGAGAAACAACTTCCATGCATTTTCCACAGGTTAGTAGTGTTTTATTGGTCATTTGGTTTGTGGGGTTTTTATTTTTTGTAAATTTGTGGGAGGGTTTGGTGTCTGCTTTTTGCAATGTTCAAAAAAGATTCAGATGACCATTTATCTTTAAGGATAAGGTCTGTATCTGTACAGAAAGGACATGGAAAGACCTAATGAGGGTCTTTAGCACAGCTTCCACCCCAATAAACTCAACATATTCAAGCCATTACAGTATTTGCAGTCCTGACCCAAATGGGGAGAGTGATGGGAACACCTGTATCGGGCTAAGTAGGAGCTTGGACTGCATCAGCCAGTGCTAAAAGAAGCTCCAGGCCTTTGCTGTGTCTGCTGCTTTTATATACAGATGGATATACTCATACATACACATTCATTATTTCTTTAATCAGCTATTATCTTTGTTTCTGTATTTTGCTATGAATTAATGTTTTTAGCATCTGCTGATTAAAAAAAAAATACTATCATTTTGTGGCCATATGTATCATATAGAAAAGATGAAGAATAAATTTAGTTTAGTAGTCACAAAATTTTTAAAGATATTTATATAGAATAGATGGAACTTATCTTGAAAAGAAAACTGAAAGAATGCAGAAGAGCATGGGGCTGATATGGAGGTGGTAACTGAAGATAATAACAGAAGCAAGAAAAAATATTTTAAATTAATACCATTCCTGTAAAAAAGAATGGCAAAACTCATCTAAAAATATTGTTCATGAACATGTCATTGCAGGATATAGTCACAGTAGTATTTTGGACTTCAACAACACCACCAACAAAAGAATCCCACAACAAAATAAATTAAAAAAAAAAAAAATTGCAGAAGACATGTTTTCAGTTTTCACCAGAACAGTAGTTCTGGCCAGTAGTTTTTACCAGTTTCTGCCAAATGCCAATATAGGAGTTACTTTGCACTATAAAATATCTTTGTTGCAGCAGCCACCATACAAGTTAAAGAACTTGTTCACTTTTGCAAGACAGGCTTTGGATTGTTTTCTATTGTCCCTTGCTTTCTCACAGCATAAGCACACTATGCTGGTACATAACATTAATCACAGTTTTTAATTTGGATCCCTATTAGTTTCTTTAATATTCAAAGCAGCCCTGCCAGAGAGAAAAACAATAGCTCCAAGGCAACAGAAGCTGTTCTCTTCTCTGGTTAACGATATTTCCCAGCCCTTCCTTTCAGGCTGATGCTGAATTACAGAGGTGCTTGCTAGATGCAGACAACTCTCCGTTTCTCCTCTTTCTCCTCCAGAGCACACAGGGACACGGGGAGAAGGGAGGAGTGGTGGCTGCAGGAGCAGCCCAGGTGTGCCAGGGGGACACCAGCACAGGTCTCTGACCTGTCAGGACACACCACTGCAGCCTAGTCCTCTTCCTGGGTGTTCGAGCAGTCAGCCAAAACTACCATACAAACCTAGAACCCCTCAGTGCACCAGGGATCCTTGTCTGTGCTCTGCTACCTGCTTCCTCAGTGGCTCTGCATTTCTTACAACTGTACTTGAGTGATGTCAATCACTCTCCGAGTTAATTAGTCTGCTTCCAATTACTAGGATAATTAACACCTCATTTAAAGCAGAAAATAGTTCTCTTAATTTCAGTACTGTATGACTAAATCTGAGTTTGCCTCCAGCCCAACAGCTCCCAAAAGCCTTGACCTGATAGTGCTGATTGGGATCATTAGCCCAAACAAATTATAATACTACAAAGATTCTTCAGCTCTGTCTGTTCCAAGCTTTGCAGGATTTTTCAGGACTCTCAACACATATTTTCTTCAAAGAATACTCAGGGCATTCCAGAAGATTCCCTATACAACCATACAGAGAAAAACTCTGCTGGCTGCAACAGTAGCAACACAAGTGACCACCACACAAGATACCATCTTCATTTAGTTGTTTTTTATTTTCATACAAAGCATAGAAAGGTGCTGATTCAGCCAGTGATCAATCCTTCATCAAAATCATCTTCAAAATCAAACCTGTACGTGGAGAGGAGTGAACCTGAGTCACTTGCCTAGCCAAAAGTGGGGAAGTTTGCTAATATGTGGAGAGATCTGCAGAAAACAGAAAAAAAGTGTCATTTCTTCAAGAAATCAAGGTACTAGAACCTGCTTTTTGGAGAGATTCTTATTCAGTTTAAAGCTGAACAGAGTCCGGTTTTCCTGTGGAAAGGCTAAACAAGCATTTAGATCTCTTCCATTTCATTTGATGAAAGCAAATACCCCAGGAGGCAAAAGCTATTTAATCTACAACTAGCAATCACTAATATTTCTGATTATATAAGGGACCCATTTCCCCATAATTAAAACAAGTATTTCTCCTTTCTGCTTTGTTTTTTTAACTCAATCAATTCACAGGAAAGAGATTTTTAATACAACTAAACTTTGATCATGATAGTGACTGTGATGTACAGTGTCACTCAAATATGTGCTTATTTTTATGTTTCTTCACTTAGACTGGGATAAGCTTACAGAGTGCTCAGAAGCTGAAGAAAGATTTCTCTTCATCATAGCAAAGATTTCTGCAGATTTGGGGAAAATCCCTGCTTGAAGGGTGCTATGTGGTTGAGTTATTAAAGATGGAACCACCATGCTGTAGCCAAAAGGGATATGTTAAAAATGAATGACAGTCCTGCCTGAAATGAGTATATAACTATACGTGCAGCCTTATTATTCTTCTACCATTGCTTGGAGTTTTGCATAAAATTTCTTGCAGCAGCAACTTTTGGTTGCTTGACAGATTCAAGCTGACAGTCTACAGGTGAAAAGCTTTCTGCCACATTACAAGTTTGAGTCATTCGGGACCATGGTGACAAGGACACATTATGTGTAGGCACTCACCTTATCAGGGCCAAGCTGCAAAAATCCTCCTAACAAATGGTTCTATTGACTTAAGCAAGTTTGTGTCATGCTTAAGGATGTGTAGAATTTGATTCTATGCACAGGGCTTCCTTTCATGTTTGATTGCTTATTTTTTATTCAGCAAGAAAATAGCCTGTCAGCTGTCAGCAAGGATAAGCTCTCCAGCTCTGTAATTTCGAGAGCAGTTGTTGATTTTACAAAGAGAGGTGCTAACTTGCAGCCTACCTCCTCTTTTTATTCTGGGCTTGATACAACTTTGAAAATGTTATTAAGAATTTGAACCCTAAACAGAGTAATATTCCATTTCTTTCCTGGACATTTATGTGTTTATCTTACCTGTTTAAAGTCAAAGATTACCTTTTTTTTTTTTTTCCCCAACAGAAGTGAATAGAGCAAAACTAATGTAAAGCATGCAGGCAACATTGTGCATCGAGGAAAATCATCCAAGCCCAGCAAGAGACACCAGACAGAAAGATTTCCATCTGACTCCAGTGCACACTAGGGCAGTGCACCTCAAAATATATTGCTTTTTTCTTAGTTTCTCAGCCTTCAGATAGAACCTAAAAATAGAGAATATCACTGAAAGACTCAGTGATTTGGTCTAAAGATTGCACCAATGTACTTCTTGTGTTAGGACCTTTTTGATAACAGCCACATTCTTTACTGTGGTGAAAAATGAGATCGTTTAATTTGCCTACCGTCTTATATTTCCCAGAACTGTGATCATTGTGATATCCCTTGGAAACTTGCTAGACCATTGCAAAAAAAAAAAAAACCAAAAGGGCTGGATTTCATGGCAAACACACATGACATCAATTTCAACATCCAAACAAGGCATATGGTCAAGACCCATCAGAGTTAGGAATCAGGCTCTGTTTCTGTCTTAGTAGTCCAGCAAAATCCTTAGGTTATGGCATATGCTCTACTGTGTCATGCTATGTGCTTTTCAGACTGTGAATTCCTTAAAATACAAGTAACAGTGGAAATTGCATTGGAAAATAAGAATTATTTCAGTCTGCTGTGCTCTGCAGAAAGTTATCTTGCATGGCACAGAACCAGTCCCCCATCGTGTAGGATTTGTGGGATGCTCTTTGGAGATGTCAAACAATCTTCCCTGTAGAATTAAGGGATTCCAGGTCGCTCTCTTGGTGTTAGATGCTTAGTAGGTGCTCTGGATTGGCTATGATTCACATTTCAAAGAGTCCTTAAAATATTATTTTACTAATTTCATAAATATTTATATGGTATGCAGCAGGGAAGCAACAGTCCTGATTACAAGCTACTCACAGGAGGCATCACTGCAATCCAAGTGCTAAAAAACCAGATTGTTATAATTGTAATTGCTGAATACCTCCAGCTTATGGAGAATTTTAGCACTTGTCACAGAATTACGGTGTCTTAGTCATCCTTGTATTGACAGAATGTTTGAAAAAAGTCCTCCTTCAAATAAACCTAATATTAATGCTTGACTTATGGATGTTGCAGTGTTTGTTGATCAATATTTCAAACACTTTGCATTTGAATGTATATTTTAGGTAGCTGTTTATACCACATATACTCTTTTCCTTATTTACTTCTGCGTTTTCAAAACTGAAATCATATTTATCATTTTATTTGGTATTTTCTCCCAGAACACTGTGATTTTTTGGGTGAAGAAGTGGATTATCACAGTTACTCATGGTACCTGTCAAAGAAGCAACAATAAAACAGTGAGCAGCCGTGTTTCCCCTCCCATCACAGCAGTGGCAGTGACTGTGGACTCTGCAGAGTGTTGTCCCTCCAGCAAGGCCAGAAGAAGACACCTCTTCCTGTGCTCTCCCCATTCTGCTCACAGACATCCAGGTTTGGCATCTTGAACAAGGTAACTTCTGTATAAAATATTTGCTGTACAACAAATACCAATCTGGAAGGAAAAACCACTTCATTATTTTATCACAGACTTCTCATCTACACTTAAATAGAATAGTTTGCACTATGACTGCACTAAATTGGGATATATAAAATTATGTATATTGCTGAATATGTCCAACTCGCAGCTTCAAGGAGATTTGGAGACACTCAACTCAACTCTAGTAGAGTTTGTCAGAAGTTGGCACCATTAAAATAGGCTTTAGCTTTTGATCCACACTTAAGTGGTTAGATAGATGGAAGAGGTGATCACTGAGGTCCCTCCCAACTGAACTATTTTATTTTATTCTAAACTTTATCCATATACTCCTAAAGGTGCATATGGAGGAGGCATATCAGTCTGTCTAGTTGTTCTACTTTCTGGAGCACTTTTTATAAAACCAGAAGTACTAAAAGAAGCTATTACAAACAAAGGTTACAATATTACAATAAAAGTTATTACAATTATAATTTACAAAGTTAAAATACATGGTTTGATCTGCTCCCCCTGACAACTTGCTGCCTTTTGTACTCTTTGCAAAATTGTAATGTTGCCCTTTGCTCATCAGTTCCAGAAAAAGGCATATAAAGTCATTTAGAAGTGGGTTCTGCACTTGTACCCAGGAGTAGACACTAACATGAGTACAACCATCACAGCTCGAGTCCTGGCTTATCAGCAAAATCACAGTCATTTTTTGGCACAATCATCTTTGCTTGAATAATACCTATTTGTCAAAAAACAAAAGCAGAAAAATAGTTCTTATTTGCTGAAGTGTCTCAAATTTGAAGGAATTGAAGCCTCCCTTTTTAAAGCTATTTGGTCAAAATAAATACATGACAATCTGCAGTAATCAAAATTATTTATTTCCCACAACAACTTTTTTCCCTACTACTAATCTGACAATACAGTTTCTTTGTTTTAATATTTTAGATTGTTCTAGATAACATATTACTTTAGATTTCTTTTTTTTTTTAGGATCCCCTTTCCTCCTTGTCATGGGTGTGATATATGACTAGAAAAGATAACTACCAGTCTGTTCAGCTGGTATTGAGATGTGAAATAAAGTCATGTCATTCTAAAACAGGGTCAAATTAATTCAGAGTCATAGTGAACAATTGTTCATTCTCATATGCACTATGTTTTTTATTATTTCCTCCTTTAGGCATCTTGTAAGTGAAGGACAGATATTACAATTCCATTGCTTTCAGAGGGCTAAAGCTATTATTTTATTTTATGTGTTTATTGTATGGCATTTCTTTCTTTTTTTAAAATTTGTATTACTGAAATTGTTAAACTGAACTGCTATGCTAAAAATACAAAAATTGTGGGTAATATAGTGAAAAGTCTAAATGGAATGTGACTGAACAGAATGTATTTAAGAACTAAACCAACTTCATAATCAGTATGGAGGCACTTCTTCGGTAGAGATGCCAAACCTCTCAGAACAGAACAGCTGTCTGCAGCTGACAGAAGTTACAAGTTAAGAAAAAAATATAATCTAATCTGTAGCTCTTAAAGGTTTTGTGCAGCACAGGGAAATGGGCAGACAGGAATCTTAGTACTTAAAATGAGTGGCTGTTCCCTCCTGTGAGAAAACAGCCAGGCTCGCTATTAAAAGTTGTGCTTTTAGTTATGTCAGCAAAAAAATTATTTTAGCAAGAGCTTCGAATTTAAAAACACAATACTCGTAGCTAAGACAGCTGTTTAAGCTGAAGCTCAAGGAAGAAAATATGTTGTAGGGTTTGGGGTTTTTTTCCCCATACAGAATCTTTGGGAAGCTGTTATATCCGGCCAAATATATGTATGCATATACATATATGCATATATTAAATATATGTATTTTATAGACATATATTTCTCTTTTTCCCAGTAGAAAAATGTATTTTGAAGAAAAGAGGTTATGGACATACCCATCTACTGCAGCCAAGGGATCTACAAGGATGCCTGGGATCCACAAGGCAAATACGTGTGCACAGTGACTATTATCCAAGATTTCCAAGGTCCACTATTTTCTATTGCCAGCAAGAAGACTTTCCAAATTTCCTTTCTCCTGTCTGGTCTCCCCTAAGCTCTGCAGGCAGGAACCCCCTGGCTCCCCTCCCTCCCTCCCTCCTATCTCTCCCATTAGAAATGTCACTACCCCATCTGCTGCCCCTGAACTCGCCCATGCTGGCAGGAACTCACGGGCAGAACGAGGGAGCTGAAGTCACTCAGCACAATGTGCTACACAGACCCTTCCAAGGCAATTGCTAGCATTTTCCACCAAGAAAAAATGTTGTGCAGAAGGGATTAATGCTGCTGTGGTTCTCTTTTGGTGCCTGTAAGACAGATCAGGACATCTCCTGCATCATTAAATCCAACTCCTTCTTGCTGCAGGGACCATGTAGTTTACTGGTTCTGTTTGAATGTGTGTGCTTTGTGCCATCCAAGCTAAGTGGTGACCAAGGGGATTGCTTCCCTGGACACAAGAGATGCTACTGCAATACTTGAATTACATGGAATTACCTTTGTGCATCTATCTCAAATGGTGTTACAATTTCAGCTGGCAAATGTACATGTTATTGTGATCAGCAGGCCTTCACTCACTTGAAATTAAGAATACTTTATGGCTTTTACCAAATAAAACAGTAATAACACAGCTCAAAAAGTGTGCACTCTTATTGGAAGCCACATTGTACAGGAACTGCTTCTTCTCATAATTACATATTTGGCAACAGAGGGTGAGGGGGTGAAGAAAAGCTATTTTCCCATCTGCAGAAAATCCTGACAGCCTCTTAAAAACAACAGTAATGAGGGAGAGAAAAATAGGTATTTGTGAAGGGTTTAGATATTAATTTCACATAAATATGCCAAACACAAAACCTTCCTTGATTTACTTTTGCTTGCACAGGAGGAGGCTTTGCACAGTTCACTGGAACTCCTGGTAAAATATAAGGATCTCAGGGCATGTAGTTCTCACAGAATATTTTGAGAAGTAAATTCTTACTTGATGTTTTATTTCACAGTATTCACATCATTCCAACTCTAGACAGAAGCAAAAAATGAAGAAGCAAAAAATGGACCAAAGTTTACTGAACCAATAAAGTGAAGAAAAGGGAAACATTCAGATTAGACTTCACAGAGTCCAAGTAGCTCACTTCATCCTAAGTAAACTCCTCTTTGCTGTGGAGCCCTAAATATGGGTTCAGGGAAGTTTGGAAAGGAAATAAGTGATAACTGTTGTCAGCTCTGGACAACAGCAGAAGGAAGGAGGGAAGGAAAGCTTTTCAGGAGCTCTGTCCCAGCAACCAGACATGAAGAGCAAAGATCCGCCTTCAGTTCAGCCCCTCACCCTGCAGTATCACAGCAATTTCAGGAGCTGTTTGCATGATCTGACACTTTACAAAATCTGTATCCTCTTGTCTAGGGGAGAACGTGGTGTGGCAGTCCACAGCATTGGAATAAGTGGAAACTTCCAGTCCTAGGAGGAGAAAGCCTGAGGCCTTTGAAAAGTCTTTGCTGTATAAAGTGTGGCTCTTGCACTCTGCCTTGCAGTCTTATCTGCTGGCATGCACAATTATAACCCTTCAGCTGAAAAGCTATATTATAAAAGTCTGCAAGGCAAGATACTGACTGCATATGTTTATCTGTATATGTCTCTATTCAGAGACAGAAGTTCTATTTATAACTTTATATGTACTGTAAATTTTCTGTAACATCCATAAAGCATTAAAACATGCTTATGTAAAATAGAGCACATGAATATCTTTGATCTCCAGAAGTATTAATCTCTCCTACTTGTGTTACTTGCTGCTTAATAAACAAAATATTTCTTCTAGCAACCCAAATAATTCAGGCCAGTAAAAATATCAGGACACCTTGTCACTGAAGATAGTTTTGAGACCTCTGGTTGCTGGATGTTGTGAAATACATACACAGGGACATCATAAGCCAAGACTGTTCCTTAGGTCAATAATTTGAAACAGACACTATTTGAAATAAGCAAAACAGAAGAAGAAGGGTAGGTCTTGCTTATCAGGTTCTCAGGCTGATTTTTGTTTGATATTTCAGGTTAGGAATAAATTGATCACGACTGGTAAATCAGCTCAAACATAAGCAGAACATGCTGCAATATTCCATCTTGGACTACTCCTGGAATGGTCTCTGGAGTGAATGAAAGCACAGATGCTTTGCCACCATCACTTAGATGTAATCATGGCTTCTTGTCTCCAGTCATTCTGCAGTTCTACTTCTGTTTTTGTTGACTCCTAACGATTTTACTTTATTTAGCCAAACCTGTGATTAAATCTAAGTTTTAAATGGAGTATCTACACACTTGGGTGTGGGGTTTTTCCCTGAGTTTTTTGATGCTAAGTTTGAAAAAATATCTTTCTTTATGTGTAAAGTGATATTAAAAGCTTCACTTCTAATTTCCATGCTTGATATTTAGCAGTCTGAAAGAGGGTTGGTTTGTTCTGGCTTTTAATTTTTTTCCAGGCATTTGGAAGCAATCTGGTAGACACAGCATGAACAAGTAGCCAGCACAAAGTGCAGCTTCAACAGTGTCCTGTTAGCTGGGGAGAAGTCTCTGAACTCACTAAGCTCTGCTGTCTGGGGGCTGAGGGTGAAAACAGGACAGCACTTCTCCTAAGGACCGAATCTCACACTACACCAAAGTCTTACTGAAGGTCTTGGGCGCAGAGGAGCAACAAAGAGGGCACGTGGGTACTCAGTGTCAGCTGCCCAAGGGGCAAAAACTACAGGAAAACTTTAGAAATGCTTTAGAGGAATAACTGAGGAATAGATCAATCTGTTGGGTGACACCTCCTGCTTCTGAAGGACACAACTTGTGTAGCCTCTGCCTCTCAGACTCAGTGCTAAAAACATTCTAAAGGATTGCAGTTGCAGCTCTGGATGGCTAAATTCAGCTGTATCTTGTCAGTTTAACTGGAAACATGTTCCACTTTGGAGTTTATCCACATCAGCTACTACCACATAACAAATTATTACTCCTCTGTTTCAGCTTGGTGTAAACAGAGCAGAACAATATGAAATATCTGAAGAAACATCATAAAATAACAGGAGAATAAAAAAGATATCTTAAATTGATTGTACAAACAAGTTTTATTGTTATAAGAAAACAAACAAACAAACAAACAAACCAAAACCAAAAAAAAAAGAAAAAACAAGAAAAAACAAACAACCAAAACCAAAAAACATCCAAAACCCCCAAACAAAAAAACAACCAAACCCACCATCTCAGAGCAGGGTTCCCAAATTCAATTGCTGTGTTATTTTAAATTGAATACTGATGAAGTTCTGATTCCTGCACTTCAAAACTTCAAAACTTCTTGATTACTTTAGCTCAGCCTGAAGGACGCAACTTTATTGTAACTCAAGGCACAGCACCAAAATGCAGGACCAGCCTGACATCCAGTCAGGGTAATTCAGTGGAATAATCAGGATGCCTGGTTCCCAGAGATTTTGTGCACACTGGCTAAGCAACTAATTATGGCTGTGCTACAAATGAGTAAGGCTATACATCATACAGCTCCCCAAACAGCACATGATGTATTCTGCCTCAGGAAATTCAGTGTGCATATTACTTCACAGCGTGGATTCCAGTTGCTCACAGAAGTGACCTCCATGTTCTGGAATTATTTGAGAAGTCTGTTGCACTCAGAAAGCATCTTGTTTTACTATCATGGTGAAATTCAAGCATATAAGCATATTATTCTCAGAATCATCAGAGAATCCTTGCACAACAATACTATAATGTCCCTAAAACAAGCAAGAAAAAAAAAAAAGACAATTAGCACACAATATTGCCTGCCCTTGTCAAAGTGGCTTCTTGGAATGGTGCTGGTGATCTCTGTTAGAACTGAAAAAGACAGATTCTCATCAGGGACTGTTCTGATGGGTACAGTCAGGTACATGAGTGCATAGAAATAAAACAGTGTTTAACTTTCTTCTCATGGCCAGTGTACTGAGGAACAGCATTTCCCAGTCCTGCAGAGTCCCATCAGGAAGTGTCAGGTCCAGTGACATAAGTTCCTCGTCTATAGGAGAACAGCTGATGGCAGAGGATGTTCCTGTCCATTACTACCCCTGGGGCTACAGATTAAGTTCAACACTGTTGGAGGCCCATGAGCTAAGGGGAATGGTGGAGATTTTGGACCAATAGGAGCTCCTTAGTGACATTTTTAGAAATTAATAGGGATAAGGGTCTTGGAAAAGCTCAGACAACTGATGAGTCAGTTGTCAGATGAAAATGGCTTAATCTGAGGACTGGTGCTGCCCCTGGTTTAACAGCAGAACACTGCTTTTACTTTTTGGATATTGTTATCCCTCCAATTCTTTGAAAATGTTTTCATGGAGTAAGAAAGCAGCATGTGAACAGAATGGAAAACAAAGAATGAAATGGGCAGAAGGAATATGAACAGATTTACTCAAACAGGTAAAAGGAAAGAGGATAATTTACCAAACAAGATGGAATAATTAAGGTGACATTAACTGATTACTTTAGTCTTTTCTTCTATAAAATAAAGGGGGAATGATAGAGGAATAATAACCTTAGAACATCTAGCATTTCAGAGATGCTACCATTTTAGTAGCATCACTTCTATTATAAGAAAGCTTTCTGACATTTTCTCTTCTGTTTTCTACAGTTTGGGTGAACATCTCTCTTCAGAAAAAAATAGACCTGTAAGTATGTGATTTTTCTATTATTATTTCACTATACAAAATGTTGAAAAATACCTTCGGAAACTTCATTCTTGATCCTTTAATGTCAAACACTGATACAAGTGTTTCTGAAAAACAGAGATAATTATAATTCAAAGAGTTACTTAACCATAAAGCCATCAATCAGAGTGCCCAAATAACTTCAAAACAATGTGGCATATCTCCCAGCAGCAGTTGCCAATGTCATTTACTCTTTCACTGATAAAGCCCTCACCTGGTTCTTCTCTTAGAGCTCTGACTATTTGTTGAAACCACATTAGAAAATAGAAATTAACCACAGTCCTCCTGCAACATCTCCTCTAGACACATCCTAATGCGATAACTCCAGTAATTTAACTTGTAATAGTAGTTCATTTGAATGGTAACTGAAGAGAGCTGATACTGATTTATAAAGAAAGGAAAACAGACTATATTTTGACCTCCTTACAGGCCTTTTTGGCCTTTAGTCTGACATCCTTCCTGAATCCTCTGAATCTGAGCCTGTGTCATGTTAATACTGTTAGCCCCTACCAAAGGATTGACTCTTCTCTACTAAAAAAAAACAAAAAAACCAGGCATCACACCTGGGTGTAGAAAATCTCTTAAAAAACCCATCCAGATACACATCTAAATAAACTTTGTTCTGGATATTAGTAGTGCCCACAGCGCCTCTCAAGTTTCCTGTTCAGTCCAGTCAAATGCAATCTTTCCATGTCATTTTAGAGATGTTAACAATCAGTGTCATAACGAGATGAAGGATATCAGTAATCCTCATTTATGGAGATGGAAACTGCAGTACAAGGATGTTACAATATAGAATTTGGACATTTTCTACTTTGATGGGATTCTGGCACTGGAAAAGTGCCTGCTCTGAGAGGTCTGCTGCCTGCCAAGCAAGGTCTAGATTGTGGAGATAAAAATCTGTTTGCATGGGTTGATTGCACCATGTATTTTCACACCAACCTCCTTTCAGCGTTCCGCACGCTGAGTATTCATCGTCAACTCCGCTGCAGAGGAGTTCTTTCCAGAGGAGTGCTTTGGCACCATCATACCAGATATTGAAGACAATCTTCAAAAAGTGGATGTCACTTCCTAATTAAAACATTGCAAGTAAGAAAATTGTAACTGGTGGGGAAGAAAAGCATATATGGAGATATGCTGTTTAGATAAAAAATAGATTTTGCCAAAATACTGTATTTTTGTAAGACTTCCCTAAAACTAAAAAGGGATATAACCTGAAAACTGCTACTTCCAAAAAAAAAAAGAAAAAATATATTGTTGTTTTTAACAACAACAAAAAATTAGTCATAAAAAATATTTGGGAGAATAATTTCAAAGTCTGTTTTAATTTCTTCAGTCAAGAAAATAGAGTTCACTCAGCTCCACAGCTAACCTAAACACGTGCTCAAATTAAGACCTTAATTTTAAGCAGGTGTTGCAAACAAACTATTACAAATGCATCATAAAATGTCTTCCTAGGGAAGCAGACCTAGTGCAGAAGGTGAAGCTTCTGATACAGCCAGGTCCTAAATATTTCATTAGCTGAGCTTGCTAGCTTAAAGCTTGGGTTTAAAGATCACAGTTAGGTTTGCATACAAAATCCAGTACCATTTCCAGTTTCTGGAACATGCATATTCTTCGTAGAAGTCCTGCTATAGTTGGATGGCCTGATGATACACTCTCTCCTTTAAAAGACTTGGGTCTTCTCCTGGCCAGAAGACCAAAATGCACAAACACCTAAACTGTCACAGGTACTGTTGCATGTACAGTGACCGTCCCTGTGCAGGGCTCCGGTAACTGCTCCAAGTAAAACTCAAACACATTTTCACAAATCATCATTTCTGTTCATCACTATAGTTTATCCATTCCATTTTTAATCCCAGAGACCAACTTCCTAAATCACTTGGCATTTAGGATGAAGTGTCAGTTTTTCAGTGGTATTTCATTTTCAGCACTTCCAGAATATAACTGTCTAGTTAAGAGAGACTCACTTGGAATCCAGGTAAGAGCAGCCTTCCAGACAGATATGTTCATTGTGCTGCAAGGTGTCAGATTAAACATGAAACCATGAGCTGTAGAATCTACAGAAAAAAAAGTGTTTCACATTGACAGTGTGAACAGGCTTCTCCATAATAATAATAATAATAATAATAATAATAATAATAATAATAATAATAATAATATATAGTTATACACACAAAAACCACATACATATTTTAAATGTATTTAAGGTATATGCTATGAAATTATTCAATATATGTGGTAAATATTAAATATGCACTTTAAATTATATTATTCAATTATTTTTACATTTAGAGGGCAAAACCAGCATCATATTTCTTTAAGTAAAAAGAGAAGTTCATTTTTGGTTGATTATATTTTGCACACAAACAAACAGAGACAAAAGTACCTTAATTCCTCTTTTGAAGATATACAAACTTTTTATTAGCACTAAACCAGTGTGTTCTTCTACTGAAAATATCCCTACTTATGCAAATCATGCTGACAACAGCTAAAAATATTTTTAATGCACCAGCATATTTTCCAGGATAATGTAAATGAAATTTTGAGTAGATTTGCTCTGAGAGTGACCCACCTTGCATTTTTAAAATACACGAAATATCAGCCCCTGACACAGACATGGCAAGAAGGGACACACTAGGCTGTCTCAGAGCCTGATTGGTACCCCAGCCTGACAGAACATCACATTCCCTCTGTTTTTTCCACATACTTCAAGCTTTTCATTGTAACATACTGGTTAACTCAACAGGCACAATTTACACAACAGAGTATTTACAAAACAAGTTTAAATCCATTATCTTCTAATATTTCCTAAACGAAAATGTGCATACTTTACTTGAGAATAAAATTCTCTCTCTCCTAGCTGCTGCAACCAGCATTGTGGTAAGATTTGTGTCTATGAAATAAAATTCTTATAACAGTGTGATTAATAACAGAAATACACTTCTTTTTATTTTTCTGTATTCCTCAAAGAAACAAATTTGAAAGAAAATTCACAATCCCTCAGACTACAGTAATTATCCTGTAAATTTAACAAAAGGATTAGGTGTTTTTTACTTACCACAAAAAGTATATGACATTTCCAGATCTGATGATGTACAAATTAATTCACTGACTCCAGGGGTGAATAAAATGAAAAAGAATAATCCAAACATAGTTACTCTTTTTAGCTCAGTATTTGATGGTATAAAACTTTTCTTGGGAGAAAGAGGAAGAAAATGCAGCACAGTCATCATCAGTCACATGTCTTCAGGGAAACTTCTGTTATTTATCAAATTCTCTGCAATCTTTGTTAATCCAATTGCAGCACTGTCAGTTATCATCACACTAAATTTTGTTTAGAAAAAGAATTCCTACTTTTGTTGTTACATTTTCCCCAGACAATGCAGCTCAAACCAAGAGTGAAAAATGAAAAACTGTCTGAAATGGGGAAGTGAAATGACGTTATGACTACCAGAAGCACGTAAAGAGCAAGTTTAGTTGACTCATCACGTGTAAGATTTTTAAAGGCATAAGTTCAAACACAGATTTTCCTGCACATATTAAAGAAGAGAAAAATCCACAACTGATGAAAACCAAGTCCATTCTTTTATTTTCATGCTACTCAGTAGCTCTCACTGGTTTTCATAATAAATTCCTTACAAAGCTCACTGTGCTTTAAGAGTACACCAGAAATCTGGAGGAATGTAATTGGATGATGTATTTCAAATGGAGCTGAATGCAACCATCTGACATTATTGAGTAGCACCTCTCATGTCCTGCATGATTCCAGATACCACCTTCAAAGCTGTATCTACCACAGTTACAATTCTTAGCGGGAACAAACTCAAAAATCAATAAAATTGCAACTGATAATTCCCATATCTGACTTGCAGTCTCTCTGCCACCTTCTCCCAGGTTCTTCCCCGCAGTCTCTGCTGGAGAAGCAGCACTGTGGGATTTGCCAGGAGCAGAGAGCTGTGCACAGGCCTGGAGGCAGGGGGACACCAAATATGAGTTAATTATGGCAAAGGCTGTCCAACTTTGTCTGGCATGTGTCTGTAAGAACACATAATCCATCTGCCACAACTGAAGGTAGCTTACAACCTGATTTTATCCTGCTGAAAACACTCCAGGTCACAGATCTTGATACTCAAGTATGAAACACCAAAACAAAAACCTCTTAAAGCACTTTGGGTATTAGATACATGCCATTAGTTCTGTCTGTTAGTGAATCACATAAATAATAACATATTTGCCTGTGTTGGCTATATCAGTCCTGTGGACTAAACAGAATCAGCTCTTACTGCACAAACCCAGCAGTACTAACCAGCTAGTCCCAGCTAGTCCCAACTACAGGAACAGATCAAATTAGGCCTAATAACTCATTCAAGAGAGCACAACCCCCTCTACCTGACAGGAAACACGACTATTTTTTTTTTCTCACTATAATAAAATATGTACTGAATTTAATGGAAGAATGACTTACAGAAATTAAACAAACCATTTTCTCACAAGTTACCTTCTTGGTTGTATATGTCTGCTGACTTCTCTTAGATGAGAAATTGTATTTATTTTTTAGGAAAAAGAAGCAATACACAAAATAGACAGGTATTTGAGTTTGTTTCCTGCTAAGCATGAAACTCAATAAAAATTACAGCAAATATAACTTAATCAATTGTTCTGACTGCCTCCATTCCCCATCACAATGCCTAAAAGTTTTATTCTCACAAATTCTGTGCATAGCAGGGTAATATTTTACATATTGTAAAGGTAAAGTAGCAAAAGATTAATAAATTGTTTTTCAGAAGTCTTAATATGTAACACAAAAGATAATTTAGAAAAAAGAATGTGCACAAAACCATGACTGATTGTGCCCAGAGATGGGGCTAGTTCCTAGATTAATTAAGGAAGGTGAAAATTGAATTAAAGGTGCCTGAAAGTACCAACTAATGAGCTGCTACACATAATAATTCAGAAAATAAGATAAAAATTTAATGCAAGTAGAGAATTCTCTTCACTATTTCCAAATATTTCCACAGACCACAAGAAGAGTCCCACTGTCCTGACAGAGTTCAAAATTTTAAGAAATTTTCAGTATTTGGCTTTTTAAGTGGGAATTCAAAATTATATAAGTTTCCTGACAGATCTCCAGAGTACATGCTTCACACACAGATTTTTGCTGTTGTTTAACGGGATGCTATAAAACATATAAGCTCTTTGTGATCATAGTAATAACCCAGCTCCATTTCAAGATGGACAAACTTTGCTTAAAAATTTGTAATTCATGCAGTGAAATAAATCAGGAAGGCTGTAATAGTTGGGAAAAAGAAATGGAGCAGTGAGACTGTCACAAAGGGGCATGAAACAGCTACTAAAGAAGATCAACCTTTTACATGTACAGCCAAAAAAATATTCCTTTCAACCACAAAGCCATGACCAGTGGTGTGAAGGAGTTTAATCGGTGAGAAGCCAAGGCAGGCTCTCTGCTGAGTCTTCTGTCAGTCCAGTAGGTTCAGCACAAGTCCCAGGCCAGTCTGGAGCAGGCAGGACGTGGCACAGACCTTATCCCACTGACATACAAGATTTCCCAGCTGAACATGCGTCCCTCTTTGGCCAGACTTGGCCTGGTGTTGCTGCCCAAAGCGTTGGGTGGCTGATGCACTCATGGGCAGAGTGGAAAGAGCACTGCAGATTGACAAGATTTTACATAAAGCTCTCATAATACAGACGAAGACAAACTCTCTGCTGAAGTGACTTTCTAGACCTGGTTCAAGCACAGGTGGTTTTTTCCCAGATACTCGCTGCAGAAAAGTTATAGATGAGGAATGAGTCCCCCCTGGTGGCTCAGACAGACAGACACATGCAGAAACCTGCTCCTTCCTTATTGCACTTTTATTACACGAGTCAAGACTATTCCAATGCTTTAAAAAGCCAGCATAAGAAAGCCCAATTTAAAAAGATCTGTCTGACTAAATGGGAAAACAGGAACAATAAGTACTACTGGTATCACAGCTAAAATATCCTTTATGACCATGATTATAAAGCCTACAACCTTGAAGGCTGTGTTTGGTCAAATTGTCATTAAATCAAAATAACCTAAATTATTTTTAAATAATTTCAGCAAATTCCATTTTAGATACATGTGGCTTTTCATGCCAGCATCGATGCTATTCATAGAAGTGACCTCTTGTGATGATCACTGAAGTCCCAAACTAGTGCACTAGTAGTGTGAAGAGTCTGTTCTGTTCAAGTCAGTGTGAGGATCACTGCAGAAGATTATAAAGTTCTATATACTTTAATTTTACTAAATCCTCTTTCTTTCCTAAAATGTTTTTCTTATATATTCCTACCCAGAAGGAAGGTGAAAAGGAAAGAGAAGTGGAAAGAGCTACACAATGTTACTTCACTGAGGTTTTGTCAGTGAAATATTTCATTTTTTTAAAAATCTTTTGCAAGTATATTCAGTAGGAACCAGCTCTCATTACCAATTAACGGTACATAAATTCAAGTCTATGTAATTTAGAACTTCATACCTATGACTTTTAATTTCTTTACATCTGAGATGCTGAGAACAGAAGTTTATTCCAAGTTTCCTCACTGATTTGTGGTTAAAAATCCTTAAAATTATTAATTCTATTTTTATCCTCTTTCTCAGTGCATCCAAAAAGTGCTTAACTTACTTGTGATTGCTTTTCAGTATAATCACATTGTATTTGGATTGTTGGCTGCAGGTGAATATGTTGACCAGCTAAGCACTAAAATCTCCATCAGGAAAGATTTATAATATGCATGATCATAATATCCCATCACAGAAAAATAAATAACAGTACACCAGTATAGCAGGGGAAAGTACTGTATTTCAAAGTCTTAGTCAGACAGAATTAAAAATTATGTCCTAGCTTTTGGCATGTAACAATATTTCACTTTAATGGAAAAATCTTTTTAGACATTAACCACATTTATTAAATAAAGAAAAGGCAATAATAATTTTCCTTGCAGGACCATTTGTGAGTTTTTGAAGTAGATAGTTTTGCAATCGTTTTCTGGAAGCAGACATTTGTTCCTTCTGATGCTGGGTTTAGGGTTGATGCTGAAGGCACTGTAACATAAAGAGGCTCTATATAAGGCATAAGACTGCATTCACAAAATAAAAACACACTCAACTATCAGCATGAAGAATAGAAAACTGCAAACTCTTCTCAAATCCCCTCACCCTACCTTTGACAATGTTTATAGTGGAAGTAGAAAGTCATGCCCAGGCATACAATAAGGAGGTGGAGGATTCATTTCCTCTACAGGCAAAAGATGAAGTGCTTGAGAGTGCCATGGGAGCCCAAACCAAGAGCAGTGTACTGGCACATATCCAGGGGTGAGTTGGTAGCATTTGAGTAAGAAACCAAAGAGGTTTTGAAATATAGAAAAGGTGCTGTGTATTTCTCTGAATATGTTTTGTTAAATGCTGTATGAACTTTGGCTTAGTGCTTGATTTGAATATTAAACCACTGGAGACTATTAAAATGTACCAAACACATACCAGGTGGTATGGCTTTCCTTGCAAGCAATTATGTTGGAAATAACTCACTGCCTCTTGCCAGCAGCCTTATGGTTTATTCTCTGCAAGCCAAGTTTTAGTCTTAAACTTACAGTTGTGCTCTAAAGTATACATTAAACTATTAAAATTGTCAAAAAGAAGAGAAAGCAGAGGATGAAGGGATAAGAAAGAGATGCGTCCTACCTGAGGCTCACAGTAAACACATCACAGCAACACTGTCCACTCTGGAATTCTAGAAAGGGAGACAGCTGGACATGTTTTGTGGCTGTTTGCTCTTGTTCTCTGCTATTCCCTGCTTAAAATAGCTGCTTGCTGAGGTCTGTGTAGCTCTGGGATAATCTTATTATAGTGGATCCAACTCATAGCTAAGCACACTTGTCCCATTTCTCATGCAGGCTGCAGCAGGCTATGCAGTACATGGGGGAATGAAGAAATCCATGGTATGAGGCATGAAGAAATTTGTGGTATGGCCACAGAACTCCAGAGCAACCAAATTACAGCAGTTAACCAAGTTTCCACCCTGTTCCACTGAGCAGTCGTAATAATTCATGTCTGCTCTTAATTTTTACAGCACAAAGAAATTTCCATGAAGTTTTGATCACCTAAATTAAGCTCTCACGGTACCATGCAAAAATTTACAGATTTTCTTCATCTTTGCCAATGTGATGACTTTCATTTGTAATACAGCAAGCTCCAGTCAAATTAGTTACCTTTTAATTCTATGGAGTGTGGTTAAGAGTGTGAACTACCTCAGAGCTTTAAAGATTTCTCTTTGAAGTATCAAAAAGGGATAATTTTCTCATCAAAAATTTTTACATTTGCAAGAAAAGGATGCAGGTTGTGGGATAATTTAATTTAAAAAATAACTTCAAAGAATGACAAGGAGCTTTGTACTTTACAATTAAGAACAGATAGGGACTAATGAATAATAATGTGGACAAAGCCAAAAACTTGAGAAAGGGAGAAGGTCACTAGCAAGAAAATAGCTTGTAGTCAAGGACTGAAAAGAAAAATTTGCATATATCCTGACTGTTCTTCAAAGGGAAAAGAAAAAAAGAAAAAAACCACTCATCTGTGACCTTTTGTGGAACCTTTTAAGGCTGGAAAGGCATAGGAAAAATGTGTCTAAGAAGGAGGCTTCAGTAATTTCATACAGAATCACAGAATTAACTAGGTTGGAAAAGACCTGTGAAATCACTGAGTCCAACCTATGACCAAAGACCACTGTGTCAACTAGACCAGGGCACTGAGTGCCATATGTCTTTCCTTGGACACCTCCAGGGACAGTGGCTCCACCACTTCCCTGGGCAGCCTGTTCCAAGGTCTAATCACCCTTTCTATGAAGAAATTCCACTTGGTGTCCAACCAGAACCTCCCCTGGCACAGCTTGAGGCCATTTACTCTCATCCTGTCTCTGGCTGCCTGTGAGATCAGCAACCCCCATCTGGCTACAACCTTTTCTCAGATAAGGTCCTCCTGAGCCTCCTTTTCTCCAGCCTGAACAATCCAAGCTCCATCAGCTGCTCCTCACAGGATTTACCCTCTACATTCATCGCTCTTCTCTGGACACACTCCAGCACCTCGATGTCCTCCCTTAATTAAGGAGCCCAGACCTGAACACAGTACGTGAGGTGTGGCCTCACCAGCGCTGAGTAAAGGGGGCAATCACTGCCCAGGTCCTGCTGGCCACACTATTGCTGATGCACACTGATACATTCCTGCTCTTCCTACCAGACTGAATGAAACTGGGACCAGGGTAAGATACATCCAGCTGCTATTGACAAGTGATTGGTTGGTCCTGAAAAGGCTGGTGGAGCTGTCAGCCTTCACTGTAGGCACTGCCTTGCAAATAAAACAGTTTGTAAACCACATATTTCAGAAAACTGGGCTCCTACATCAGTATTTCCTTCAGAACCTCCACATGCACAAGCACATTCTCTATATCTCATAAATCATTTCTTCCATATTGTGTACAAGTTACCTACTCCCAATGAAATACCAACAACTTCCAGGGATGAAAATGTTAGCAGGCAATACTACTTCTGCACTTGGTACTGCTTTTCACCAAGTGTATCAAACTGAAGAAAAATACACTAGAAGGAAATAGTTGTTCACATAATAGGATTGTTAAACAGACATGGAGCTAACAGAGTTTGGGCATTACCTGGTAGTAATTTGTTTATTGAAACATATCACAGTTAATCCTCTTGCAGGATTTGTTAGTAGCAAGAGCGTCTGTTCTGATTTATGCACATTTTCTACTGTAGGACACCAAGCACTTCAGAGCTTCCCACCTGGAAATGCACATAATGTGCTATAAAAATAAAGATGGAATGCTCAAAACCCAGAGCAAAGAAGAAACACAACTTGAAGTCTTCTTTGGATTACAATTCTCTTCCTTTATTTTGATTCTAACGTGAATGACTGCTCCCAACAATTCCATAGATCTAAATCAGTCACATTTGTGCAAGTATACTCAAATCCTGTGTTCATTTTTGGGCCCTTCACTACACGAAGGACATTGAGGACATTGAGTATGTCCAGAGAAGGGCAGTGAAGCTGGTGAAGGGTCCAGAGCACAAGTCTTATGAGGAACAGCTTGGAGCTGTTCAGTATGGAGAAAATGAGGCACAGGGATGATCTTATCACCCTCTACAACCTGAAAGTAGGTTCTAGCAAAGTGGGGATCTGTCTCTTCTCCCAGGTAACAAGCAATAGGACAAGAGAAAACCACCTCAAGTTGCACCAGGGAATGTTTAGCCTGGATATTAGGAAATATTTCTTTACTGAAAGGCCTGTCAAGCACTGGCACAGGCTCTCTGGGGAAGTGGTTGAGTCACCATACCAGAGGGTATTTAAAAGATGTACACATGTGGCACTTAAGGACGTGGTTTAGTGGTGGACTTGGCAGTGCTGGGTTAATGTCTGGGGTCAATGATCTTGGAGATCTTTTCCAACCTAAGTGGTCCTACAATTCCAAGTACACAATCTAAGCATAGCAGCAAACAAAGCAGAAGCATGTAGAATATTGAGTATCTTCAGTAAGTCTGGTCTTCTCTTTTCCTAATATAAAAGTAATATCCTATTTTTTTCAAGTTGCACACTGGAAGTATTAAATATTTTTTCTGAGACTACATCCCAGCCAGAATCATCACCTATCTTCTGGCAGAATTCTGGATTCTTTAATATTATTTTTAATCATCTGTGTGTCAGAAAGCCTACTAGCTTCACTTGCTTTTTACTACCAGAACAGGAGCAGAAGAAATATTATTTACCTTCCATAGATACAGACTTGGCCACTGGCATGGAGCTATCTTAGTCTTGCTGCTTAATTCTGAATTGGCCAAATCTCAAATTTAGAAATTAAAACCTTTTGCAGTCAGAAGAAAAAGATTAGGATTTTGATATTGCCTATGGAGTACGTAAATATAATTTTGGGGCTTTTCCTTTACCTTCTCCAGCAAACACTATTTATTTCCTATTTTCTCCGTATTTGTCATTGGAAGATCAAGTCAACTTCCTCTTTCAATGCAAGCACCAAAAGAAGTGAGTGAATGCATCAGACATGGAAAGATTTCTTTTAACTAAGTGAAAAACATCATTTCAATGAGGACAAGAAGTACAACCCGGTGATTAGAATTGCTTGTTCAATATAATTTGAACCTCACATGTTCAATATAATTTTATGAAAACATTATTTATATATTATTGCTACCCATGGAATGACACTGGCTTAATGAGACTCTAATCAGGCTTTTAAAAGTATAGTTGTGCCAACACAAAAAAACTGCCTCAAAAATATTGAGATGGCATGATTTGCTTTTTAATTACTAAGCAAGTACATTGAGGGCAGTCAGAAAAGCAACATTCAAACCCCTGGATTAATATCTGTGATGTCATCCTACAAAAGGAAATTGAAATAATAGCATTGGAAGATATTTGGGCTTTTAAATACAGTTTTTCAGCTACAACTTAGGAAACAGCTTGAAAGTTAGCTATAATTTTTTATTTTCAGGATCAGGATGACTAGTAGCAAGCATCAGATTTTCTTATTACAAAGGGCACTGCTAACACAAACGGAATAATTTTAATTTTGTGGTTTTTTTCAATTTGATAATTTCTATGTCTCAAAATATTTAGGCCTTTCATTCTTTGAAAACAAGTATCTGTCAGTTTATGTGCCTTGGGCTAAAAAAATGTAATCCAACCTTTACACACTCAAGGGAGAAGAGCCAGTCTAATACCACAAAAAGACCAGATCCTCTTTTTAGTTGAGTGATAGGTGGCTTTCTCTGCAGAGCTGAAAATCAAGAGGCGTGTTCTTTAAAGGCACAATTGCTTCCCCACCACACAAAAATGACAGAATGCATTTTAACCACTAACTGCTAGAATTTTCTTTGTCGATTCAAATACAGCACCTCTTGTCAGTGGGATGCTCACAGAGCAAATCTTATGCCACAGTGCTTTCCCGTGCTGAAGAAAAGCTTCTTGCTCTCCACTTGTGGGGACAGGGCTGCTCAGAGGGGGCTTCAGTTTAAGAAACATGAGAGTGGCTTTGAGTAGCTAGAACTTAGTAGCTAGTGTGCTCTATATACGCACTGCCATTCTCCCCATGTTCTTCTCTGCTTTGGGGAGAGGCAGGAGCAGGAATTCAGAGGAATACCTGTCTGCTTTCCAGAGACTCCTCCTGGCTATTGATGGTCTCACAAAGGGAAGGGAAAGCCACGTTCACTTCCTTTATACATCACCAGCAGTGACACAAAGCCCAGTATTTTTACAATTAAGTATTAAGTACAATTAATATTAAGTTCTTAATATCTTTGCATACTTGATAGGTAATGAGTGTTGATGATTTGTCTATCATGAATGGCGTCTTTTGACACGGAGATGGTGAGACTGCCACACAGCTCATGCGTTTCACAGTTCTTTGGAGAGCTAACAACAAAAATCAAATCAAGAATAAACAAGCAAAAGACAGGGCTAAGGATCTCTTTTTTTTACTGTATTTTATGTCATTAACTCTAAAGAAATCCTCACACTGTTTATAATATTTTTACAAAAGTGTTTCTTTTTATACATTCCAAAATGCATACAGAAAACTCCAGCTACCTGATACTTAAGCAAGTGTAATAGATTTTTACATTCTTTCACATATATAGTACTGCATTATGGACAATGATATTGACATTATCTTCAAATTATTTCCTTTCATCAGCCTCCTTTACCTCCTCTAAATCCTCAAATTTAAAAAATGAGGATTTGTCATAGCCCATGAGATGGTTATAATCCTGAGGATTTGGGAAAAGCGTAGGATTAACAAGCATTGATTTCGTTTTAGCATAAAATGTTGTAAACATCTTGGTGATGTCTGGAATCTTTACATCTTTCTGATGGAAAACAGTCGCTTTTTCTGCCAAGATGGCATTGTAGGTAATGGCTGTATAGGTGTCCACTTCATCTTTGTAATAAAGCCGGATCACGTAACCTTTTGTAAGGAGATGTAAAGTAACTGGAGTCACAAATGTAAAAATCCCAATCAACCCATAAAAGGCAGCTTGGACAAGCAGACTTTCCACTCCAATACCAGTTTTGAGCATGATGTAGGGCATCATGAACAGGTTGAATATGCTGGTGGAGTAGGAGAAAAACTTCACGCCTACACAAAAGAAATCAAAGAAAATGAAGGTTAACACCTCTGAGCAAAATTTTCTCTAGAATTACATATGTTTTTCTACCACATAACAATGCCATTACTCGAACTGATGAAGTTACTGAAAACCCCTTTCCCTTTTTTTAAAAAACTCGTGGAGAAACTGTTGAAAGCTCAACTGTGTCTCGTTGCCACTGCTCTGATTTGTCTGTACCTTCATGCTAGGTTTATCAAAGCTGGCTCTAGTTCTCTGATGCAGTCAGCTATTAGCTGTAAAGCACACATAGGAAGTTTTTACTTCACAGGCAGAAAAACTGATTTCTAATGAGACTTGACTCCATTTATACACACATGTAATGGTGCTCATTGAAGAGATGGCATCAGAGAACTTCTCTCTTCATCAACGGTGAATGTTGACATTCAGTGTGTCCATAACTTTGTATTGTTCATACATTCCAAAGAAGCCACCCTGGCCACCATGCATAAACCCTGGATTGCTACATATTAACAAGTACTCCCCACCCATTTTGCTTGTGGCTTGAAAGACAGTAGCCAGTGCTGTGGACCACCCACAGTCCTTAAGTCACCAAGAAAACCAAAAAAGGAGCATAAGATGCTGAGACAAATAAATACGTTAGGACACATTTCAAGGATATGTATCAGAAAACATCCAGTGGCTTTACTTTTCACTAGGTCTTTGTTACATCAACTGGCCAAAGAAAGATTTGCCAAGTCTCATTACAGACAGAGTGTTTCACCACAATACCTGCCCACCTGGGAAGCATTTCAGGAACACTTCCAAGCACACAGAATGTAAACAGCAGTTAGGGCTCATCTTTGTTGCTTATTGGGTTGGATAAATCACCCCAAGGGCTGCAAGGGAAGCCAAAGATGGCTGAGGGCTTAAAGAGGTGAACAGAGCTCCCTGCACACCCAAGCAGAGAAGCAGAAACCAAACACCACCACCGCCTTTTTTTGTTTTGATGTACATACGATCCAGATTTTGGCAAACTTGGGAAGGAGAACACTCACTTTTCATGTTCCATTTCAAAGTTATTAAATACTGCTAAAACTACAACAACGAAAAAAGGCAATATAAACCACTTCAAGTCACATACCCAACACTGCCTTTGCCAAATTTCCTTTATAAACTAATCTTCCATGTTCTGGGTGATCATGAGGGGAGGATGTGCTGAGGCTGCGAACAGCCACTCCTTGAAAAGATGTAACCTGAAAGACAAAACCAGTACAGGGCTAAGAACATCAGTACTACACCTTATAGCTACCTATCCACCCATATACACATACACATCTATATACGTACCTGTATATACTCACACAACGTTTCTCCTTGCCCTGAACCCACCCCCAGCATTTCAAACTACAGATTAAAGTCAGGTTACACTCCAAAGCATGCCAAAAACTTCCAAGTAATATGCTGCCTGACTGCTTTAATACCTTTCCATGTAAATATCCCAAATTAGCATTAAATATTTGCAACTCCATTACTGATAATTGAGGCAGTGATTGATTTACACACAGCTTTGCAGGGAGACATTTATGGCACCCATGCTCATCATGTCTCTGTTTGATCACAGAATAACAGAATGGCCTGGGTTGAACTGGGCTTTAAAGATCATCCAGTTCCAACAGCCCTGTCGTCGGTAGGGACACCTTCCACTGCACCATTTTGCTCCAAGCTCCAACCAGGCCGGCCTTAAACACCTTGAGGGTTGGGGCATCCACAGCTTCTCAGGGCAACCTGTTCCAAGGGCCTCATCACCGTCACAGATTTTTTTTTTCCCCTCATTATCTTAGATCAGCTAAATAGCTTCCTTTAGATTAGCTAAATCTATTCTTCAGTTTTTGAAGTCCTGGCACTTCATGCCCTTGTAAAAAGTCCCTTTTCCCTACATGACTTTCTTGTAGGCTCCCTTCAGGTACTGGGAGGCCACAATTAGGTCATCCCGAAGCCTTCTCTTCTCCAGGCTGAACAAACCCAATTCCCCCGATCTTTCATCGCAGGAGAGGTGGTACATGCCTCCAGTTATTTTG
>VYXD01002467.1:360701-383637 GCA_013397195.1 Hylia prasina
CCGCGCTTTGGTTCCGCCCGCGGGAAGGCTCCGGCCGGCTCCGCGGCGCCCCCGTCAGCATCTCCCGTACGCCGCTCAGCCTCAGAATCCCAGAATCAGCTGGGCTGGAGAACCTCTCAGGCCAACGAGTCCAGCCGTCATCTAGACCATGGCATTAACTGCCACATCAAATTATCCCTTAAACACCCCTCAGGGATGGTGACTCCACCGCCTCTCTGGGCAGTCTGTTCAAATATCTAATACTCTTTCTGTGAAGAAATTCCTCCTGATATCCAACCTGGTGCAGCTTGAGGCCATCGCCTCCTGTCCTCTCACTAGCTGCCTGGGATGAGACACCGATCCCACCTAATAATCTCGTTTCAGGTAGTTGTAGAGAGCAATAAAGTTTTCACCGAGCCTTCTCTTCTCCAGATTAAATTACACCAGCTCCCTCAGGTGCTCCTCATAAGACTCGTGCTCCAGAACCCAGCTTCATTACCCTCCTCTGGACAGCCTCCAGCACCTCGAGGTCCATTAACTGAGGGGCCCAGAACTGAACACAGGACTCGAGGTGCGGCTCTTAGTGCTGAGCACATCACTGCCCTGTTCCTGCTGGCCACACTATTCTGCATACAAGCAAGGATGTCACTGGCCTTCCTGGCCAGCCGGGCACGCACTCGTTCATGGTCAGCTGCTGTCATATTCAGACATCCCCGAGCCCTGACATGGCGGGCCCGCAGATGCCCCCGGGAACTACACGCCCCAGCATGCACCGCTCCGGGCGCACAGCATGCCGGGAGCACGGGCGCCGCACGGGCTGCGCGCGGGGGGGCCGGAAGCGGCCCGTGACCCGGGCGGAAGCGCTCGGAGGCAGCTGGGCCGACACCGCGGCCCTGCGAGCGGGGCGGAGGGAGCGGCGCCCACGGGTGAGGGGCGGCCGCGGGANGACGCGGGGGTGGAAGGCGCGTTCCTGCCCCAGAACGCTCTCTTTGGAAGTCCGGCGCCGCCGGAAAGGGGCTCTCTGGAGCGGTGCTGGGTTTGAGCATCGCTCCCAAACTCCTGCCCTAAGTGACGTTCGCCCTTTTCCTACGCCAAGCCGTAGAGAGAGGGGAAAGGATTAGTTAAGGCCGAAAGAATTTAGGTTGCGCCCCCAGGGGTTGTTTTACCAAGGTGAGAAGTGCTGATTAAAGTGATTTGGCTGTAGTGGTCGGCGAATGTAAGCAAAGCAAAGGGGGGTACCCCAACATGTAGCAACAAAAATGAGCTTTTGAGTGCCGCGTGTTCCTTAGAGGGAGGTTCTGCTTCAATAGGTGCTAACCTGAGCATTGGTAAGATATTGAGGGCTTCACATTTGTGTGTGAAAAGGTGATGGTGCTGCGGGCAGTTTGCTTTGACAACCAATTTGGTCTTCCACCCGGTAACTTTTATTAAATATTTCTAAATGTGTTTGGTACTGTGGATTGTAAGTTAAGCAATGCGTTCTGGGGAGACCTAGATAGTCACAGGCCGTTTGTTTACTTGGCATTGATGGCTTTTGGAAGCAAACCAGAAAAACAGATAAACAGGCACGTGAGAGATCTTTAGGGTAAGAACCACTTTGTTTATTTATTTCTGAGTAACCCCGTACATGCTCCCAGTTTTCTCCTTTTGC
This sequence comes from Hylia prasina, assembly GCA_013397195.1. Classification (NCBI taxonomy): domain Eukaryota; kingdom Metazoa; phylum Chordata; class Aves; order Passeriformes; family Sylviidae; genus Hylia; species Hylia prasina. The sequence continues at coordinate 362,332 of VYXD01002467.1, forward strand.
TATAATAAGGACCAAGTAATCGTTAGGGGAATGTGCAATTAACTGGGGAGTTACTTTGAAGGGGAATACGTGTTTATTAGTTTTCCTGTAGTACATTGGCCACATCTTTGTACAGGTGGCATACACCTTATGCCTTGAGATCAGCCTTTTAATGAGCTTAAGTTACGTCAATAAAATGTTTACGTCACTAAAATTTTTGCTAACGTTTCCACTGGGAGCTTTAAGATACTTTTTAGAAATTTTTAGCACTTCAGCATTTAATATTTTTTCCTTGTTGTGTCAGAGAAAAGCCATTTGAGATTTTCTTTTTTCTTATTTTTTTTCTATACCAGAGTGGGTGATGAACAGATTTAGATAGTTTCACGTAGTCTTAATGTGAAAAATTTTAATATTGTTAATTGTTTTAATATTGTTGTCGGGACACAAACGAGTATTGCACTTAAGAATACTCAGCTGCAGGTGTTTTACTGTGTTTTTACAATTCTCGTATATGTTGCAAGAAATCCTTAAGTTATGTCATGAAAGTATGGGGTTTGTCAGATTATTTTAAGGAATTTTGCTGTATTTGGACAAGTCTCTTAGTAACTAGAAAGTTTCAGGATTTAATTAGCTTCGTTGTGGGGTAGTACAGCAGCTTTTGATGAGTGCCTATAACAAGAGGGCAGAAATGCATGCCCTGTAAAATTTTGCAGTATGCCATCAGCCTCTTTTCCCCTGATGGCAAGAGCTGGGTGGTACAGCTTGGAAATACTCTCTGGAAGAAAACAGTAACACTCTCCTGTCCATGTTTTTGAGGATTTTTTCTGTGAAGCTTTCTGGGGAATTACTGAAAAGGAAAGTTTCCTTAGACAGGAAGAGAAATCTTAACTAAGGTTTTCAGTACATGTTATCCTACCCCATCTCCTGTTTATCTCAACTAGCATTCATGTGTAGTATGCCTTCCTGTCACATTCCAGTGTGTGCCAGAAAATTTGAATTTTAGAGCCTGAGAGTACTGGCATAGTGAATCAGCTGATTTGGAAATCATGCTGTGCCACTTTATCCTCATGCTTTTTCTAAATATGCTTCAATCGGATAATTATTATTACCTTAATTATTTTTTCATGTGTGCTGAGCAACGAATACTAAACTGAAGAGTGGTGCTTTTAAGCAGGTTATTATACAGGATAGGGAAGAATTTAGGATTGAACAGTAGGCGGCTGCAGTTGTGACACGCAGCAGCCTTTGGTAATTGATGAACTTCTGTGGATATATAAACGACACCAAAAAGTGTCACATTTGGCTTTTAAACAAACATAGGAACTGACGAAGGTCAATTTGCCACATGTTTTCCAGAAATGAACAGTGTAGGATACAAATGTCAGCAGCTGAAGCCTACAAAAGTCCTCTGTGTGTGTGTTGTGGAGCTAATGAGTTGGAAGCCATTTGAATTTCCTTAAACCAGAAGCTGAGTTTTTAAAGGATTTTCCTGTGGCATCAAAGAGTCTGAATGCTTGAAATGTTTGCATAGATTCAGTGTTCTAATGAGAACAGAGCAGTGGAGTTCTGGAAGCTGTGCAGTGATCCAGTGTGTTCAGCTACATTAGCGTGTGTCCTTCAAGTCTATTCCACTCGTTGGCATACAAAGAAATGATATTCTGGAAATTCTGGCAAACTTGGGAGATGAGCATGCGGCTTTGGGAGTGAGTTGGGATAGTTCTGAACGTGCTTCAGTTTTGTTCTTGCATTTGATGGTCAAGAGAAGCAGGAAGGAGATCAGACTAAACTCACTACACCATCCTCTTTCTTAGAGGTGTAAGAAGATGTTGAAATAGGAAAACAAGAACACACAACTTGCCTTGTGTGGCTTAATTGCCATGGTTTAGAGGTTTGTGATATTTTGCAATATTGTACCTTGCACCTGTAATTGTTCTGGCAGCTTATGGCAATTTTCAGTTCTCTAATATCTAATGACAATTCTATGTTTTCTGCATCAGGAAGTCCTTTTTTAACTGGTTGGAAATTTCTGTGCTGGGTTTAGTTATATTGTACTCTCCCTCTGATTAAAAAGTGGCATATCCCTTTTATGTAAACTTTCTCTTAATAAATGCAGGGGGTTTTGTTGTTGTTGTTGGTTTTTTTTGGTTTTTTTTTTTAAGGAGGCAAAGCAAAAGAACAGTAATACCTAATGTATGATTTTTGTTGAGATTTAAGTCAGGGAGCTGAGCTACCTTATGGTAATGCCACATAAGCTTCTTGAAGGGCAAATAGAATTGTGAATGTACTTCAATGTAAATTAGTGGTTCTTTGCAGGAGTCTGAAATAGTTAAGTAAAAAATATGTAAAAAGTAAATGTTAAATAAACTTGGATTGTTCTTTTCCTGACTGCTGCATTGGTATAGTCTTGGTGAAGTCAAACAGGGCAACTATAAAATGTGGAAAAGTAATTAAAATATCAGTAGTTACCAGGCATGTTCAGAAATCTGTCTCTTTCTTCCTATTGTCTTGTCGTTTATGCTGCTTTCTTTCTATAGAAGGAAAATATAGTGATATGCTTTGTAATAAACACTACACTGGAAATACAGTGAGAGAAAATAATTTCTTAGAAGGCAACATATAAGGTTGTTTAACTCTCCTTGGCCTATTATTAAAAACCCAAGGCCATGCCATTGTCAATTAAAAAAAGGTACAGAAAATTTCCCTCCATTTTCCTTTTGTACTCCCTGTATGCACAAGGGAGAATTTGTGGGAGGTATTTCTATATTCTTTTGATTTATTTTCTGTGTGCATTTTTTTCTGGCTTTGAAAATGTTCTGATCTTCATACAGTGTCATGACAGACTGAACACTTCTTGATCCAGAAGAGGAACCATCACTGGTTTTTTTAGGTGTTTCAGGGTTCCTGAGTTTCTTGTTTTTCTTTTCTCATTTGTTGCATTGCCTGATTTTTGTGGGCTCTCTGCTGTTGGCTATTTTGTCAGGACTAATACAGCAAATAGTATTAATGATTTATTTTCTTTAATGACACATCATTGCATTGGAATGGAAAGTGAGTGAAACTCGGTGTGTCCCTTGCTAACATGTCAAATGCATCATATATTGGAACATATTATGTCTTTTGCTTAAAAGCAGGTTGACTTCTCTGTAGCTTTTGGCAATAAAATGTTTAGGGTTTTCCATATCCAGAACCAAACTTGGATTCTGGAATAGCACTATAAATTTTTGTTTGTTTGTTTATGTTTATTAGTTGAACTTAAATTGAGGTATTATGTTGGCATGGTTTTCCTGCCAATGTTTATCCTTTTAATAAATTTTTATATTTATCGTCATTCCAGTTTTGCTAAGCTGAATAAGGAAGAAAATTTTTTTTAGAAACAGGCTTTTTGGTCATATCAGAAGGTCCTCTCTAGTTCTTGTAATTCAAACTTCTTTTTCTTGAAAAAAGGAATTCAGAATTGTGTGTGGTATTCCAGACGTGAGCTGTTGCTCCTGTGCAACGTTGCTCATAGTCCCTGTCTTTATTGAAAAGGAACCCTCAATGTGCATTTGCCTCTTTGCCCCACACCCTTTTTTTTTTCTTTTGCCCCTGCAGAACTGCATCACCTTATAGTTAACCACAGAATACTATAGCCCCAAATAACAAGCCCTGACGACATGAAAGAAGATTGTATTGGTCCCTTCATGCAGGAGTCTTGATTTCATATGACTTAATTTCATGTCGCTTCTAGTACACTGTTTTTCAGGACTGGTCACTTGTCTGTGTTACGTTTTGTCCCACTTTTGTTGCAATCCTTTCCACTTCCCTTTCATCCAAATCTGCCTATTCTTTTCTGGCAGCATTGTTTAAAAAAATTCAACATTTTTTTTGGAGTAACTAGTAGCTCTTTTCTAGTCTAGTTGTTCTGTTTGTAACACCCACTGTATTCTTGTAGTCTTGTAGAAAAGTTCTTTCTCATTTTAAGGTTACCTCTCATCACATTTATTTAACCCTAGATGATATACTGAGCCCAGATTGCATCTTGTTGGAGCTTCCTTTTTCCCAAAGAAAATGGCTGATTAATTTTTAAATACCAGATTAGCTCAACATGCCCTAAAACTGCAAAGGCTTACTGCATTTTTATCCTGCTTTACTGTTTAGTACTGTTGAATTCAGACCAATGAGCCTGATAATTTGTTTCTTCTCTGTTAATTACTGTATTTTTTCTCCCTGATTATATGATAGCACATTTGATTTATTAAAATGCTCTTTTTGTATTTTTTTGACATCTAACTTTTTTTGTGTGGACTTTTTCAGTTCTCCATCTTCAATCTTTCAATGTATTAGCTTCCTCAAGTTATGCTTTTACCTGGCAAGGTCTTACTATATCTACATTCCCACTACCTAGCCTTTATTCCTGTCTTTAGAGGCATAATTTGTATTGTGAATCAAGGCACATTTTATCATCACCAACACTTCCAAAGAATGGTTTCACTTCTGTGTTTTTCCTTTTTTTTTTTTTTTCCAAAGTATTATTATTTATAAGTCATAGGTGGTTTCACTACTCTTTAGGAATGTAGCAAATGGTTTTGTGGCTAGAAAAAGAGGTAGTACAAGTGATCCTCTTCTGCAAAGTAGAAGTAATAATGTGAGGTATTTCTTCAGTTCGTGAGCAACAGATACTCTGCAATGAGATTATTTCCATTTACAAAAACCGTTGAAATAGGTGAAAGATCCCATCAGTTTTGGGCCCTAGCTGTCCCAGAACCCAAATGTAATTTCCTTAGATGAGTTCCTGGAATTACTGGAAGTGATGAAGGCATTTAACACTCCATTTTAGAGAATCTCTCTTATAGCATATGCAAATTAACTCTCAAAGAGCATTCTTCAATGTGCCTTATATTCAGGAACTTTTCACCTGCAAGAGTACAGGTTAAGATGTTCTTTATACCAGTGGTATGGAGAATATTTTTTAGAGATAGTTCTGTAAAGTCAGGATAATTTTCAAAGGAAGCAGCAATGTAAGTGCAGGATTATTTTTGCTCATTTCTCTTCAGACAACTAAAAACTATTCGTTATATGTGCATAGTTTCATTAGGTGTACCTAACAAAGTGCCTTCTTATGAAAGCTTGAGGAAACGTGCACTATTTTATATTTGTAGCTATGAAAAAAACATAGATGATTAAAAAAAAGGCATCAAAGTGCTGTGCAAAAGTGAAGTGATCAGCAATAGCAAAGGGATGTCTGTAGAATTCTTCCAAATCATGCAGCTTCCTCAGCATGCTTACATTTTTTGCTAAACTTTTACCAGAAACATAGGAGGGAGCAAATGTGGGGTGTGGTCTCTGTTCTGATCTCTTTACTGCCCTCAACCCTGAATATCAGCTGGGAAACCACCTAGAATCACTGGTGCTATTTTCCTGAATCTGTGGGCACACGGCCGTATCATTGATTTGTACTGGGTTAATGTTTGCAGAGTGGCTGTTGATATGATAGGAATTTAGGACAGCAGGTGGGTGGGTAGAATTTCTCTTCCAAAGTTTTCTTTTAGACAGCAGAGATGCAGTTTGGGGTAAAGAAATGAAAGTTGCATCTGAACATACCAGATTTGTTTTGCAAATAAGTACTTCTGTTTCTCTTAACTCTTCAATTTCCTTTCCTTGGAGAAATACACACTTAGCAAGCTGGATATCAGCATATAAGCTGTGGAAGCTCTTGGTTAACTACACCTACATGATATGTCTGAAGTAGATTATCTAGGTGATATTGGTGGTGATATTGGAAACTGTCAATCTTCTGTGAAGGACAGGTTGAAGGCCAGGTATTTAGTGTATACTGCTTAGACTGATCCCTGAGCCTTCTCTTCTCTCTGGCCTAAACAACCCCGGTTCTCTCAGCCTGTCCTTGTACGGCAAGTGCTTCAATCCCTGGGTCATCTTTGTGACCCTTTGCAGGGCTCACTTCAGTCTGTCATACTGAACCCAGCACTCCAGATGTGTCCCAGCAGTGCCAAGTGGAGGGAGAAGATCACCTGCCTCAACCTCCTGGCAATGCTCTCCAATAAAGTCCAGGGTGCTGTTGGCCATCTTTTCTGCAAGGGCACACTGCTGGCAGGCACGTGTTCAACTTGTCCAGCAGCACCCCCAGGTCTATTTGTGCAAAGATGCTTTCCAGCAGGCTGGCCTACAGACAGTACTGGAGGTGCTAAGGTCGAGGGCTTGCATTTCCCATGGATGAACTTCATGGGTTTCCTGTTTTCAAGACACACTGCTCAGCAACACTGCATGTTGTCTGTCATCATATTCTTTTGGAAGAGTGTTTATGGTGACATAAAGACTAATAAGTAAAGGGGAGTGTAAAAATTGTACTGCTGACTCAAAATATTGCCACTTGTGTTTTTTTCAGACGCTCCTATTGAAAAATCTACAGTTGAAAAGAAACAATTTTTTTTTATTAGAAGAGAATGGGTAAGTTCACAATCTTAGAGTATTTCTTGTTTTTGTATGATTTGAAGTGTTTTCTCATATCGGTAGAGGGGGTGGATTCTAAGACTTTAAATGTTGATCTTGTCACTTTTTCTTGTAGTCTCAAACTTCCTACAAATGTTCTGCAGGAGAATTTTCTCAAGTGACTGTTCATTTATTGGAAGACTTGTTCAGAGTGTATCTATTCTAACAAAAAATTTAACTTGCTTAACATGCATAGTCCTGAAAATGCTAAAATAGGTACGCCTTTAGGCTTTTATAGCACTAAACTTGTGTATAGTGGCCAAGACAATTTCACTGTGTGCTTTTTAAAATAATTCTTTCTTTGTTTGTTAACTAAAGTCAGCCTGTTGCATTTTGGCTCAGAGATCATCGTACAGACTGATTTTGGATAAATTACATTGTATGTGATATGACTACATTTCTGAAAACTGTTGTTTCTGCCTCAACAAATTACTGTTAATGAAACAGTATTGGATGGATTCTGGTTTTGGCTATACTTTCTCTGACTGTATTATAGCATGTTTGGCGCTGGCAGTACTCTATTAAAATTGTCAGTAACTGCATAATAATTCAATTTTAACTTCAAATTCACAAAGCAACTTGATTGGGGGAATGTTTTATTTGCTGAACTGGCAACAGTAATTCAACTTTTAAAAGTAGCGCTTGTCGGGATACAATAAAAGAAGGCACTAAAAGGGAAGGGGGATAAAGGCGTCAGGAGAAACAAAGTAGAGAGCAGGTGTTTAGTGAAACAGAAGGGAGAAGGGAAACCGGAGAAGCACAAACTGCTGTGGGGAGAATTTTCAAATCTCCCTGGGTTTAGTGCTTTGGCACTTTCCATGCTTTCTGCCAAAGGCCACAACACAGGTATGCACTGATGCTGTATGGTTCTAGGTCTGGTTGGATGGTCAAGGGAGGATGAATCTTATTTCATATCATTTCTTCAGTGCAGGAATATTGACTGCTTTTATTCTTATCAGTGCTTCATATTTTCCTCACCACCTGTATTTTGCAGTATCAACTATGTGTTTATTTAACTTTTAGCAAGTATTAGTATGATAAAAATGACTGTAGATTTCATGGAAGGAAGCAGTAGCATGTTCAATTGACTTGAGATGTCTAAAGGAAAATTTAATTCCTATGTAGATTTTAAAAGTCATGTCAGAATTTGATGATGGAGAGATGTTAATAAAAAAATTCAAAGTTTTGCAAAATTACTTTAAAACAGATTGCTGGTTACTTCAGAAAAGTCATCTCCAAATACGTAAAATGCTTCTGTCTCATTTCTGGTTGTATTGGGTTCTTCAGTCTGCAAGCATAGTCATAGAAAAGACTGCAACTTGCATTTTTAGTAATGAGAATCAGTATATTGTGTTCTGAAACCATTATCTTTTTTCCATTACAGATGGAGAAGAGAAAACATACGGTGGGTGTGAGGGCCCAGATGCTATGTATGTGAAGTTAATATCCTCTGATGGCCATGAGTTCATTGTAAAAAGAGAGCATGCATTAACATCAGGAACAATAAAAGCTATGTTGAGTGGACCAGGTAGGTACAGAAGGCTTAGTACCTTTACCTTCTGTGTTTTCACTTTCGGACAGTCTGAATTTTTATCATGCAGTAAGTGAAAGTTAAAAAAAATGATAACTTTTCCACATCTTGCCTGATTGCTGTTTCCAGCAGAACAGTCCATCTCTGTCGGGGTATTGTGGTGCCAGACCTAAAACTGAACTCTGCTTTTTGGGCATTTAGGGATCTTACACGGTCTTACATTGCTGCTAGGTGCCCATGGTATGAGAACTTGAGGGTATTATATGAAACATGGAGCTGCAAAGTTCAAAACTAACAAGAGCTGGTAGTTCTTTATTGCCGCATCCATGGCGGAACTTCTGATATTCCATATGGAACTAATTTTCTTCATAGCAGGTCACAGGGTTGTGACTAAAACAGAGCCAATAACACACCTGTTTGAGCTGTTGCTGAAAGGTGTTTGCATACTGTTCAGGCCGTCTCTCTTTCTCACTCTTTCCCCACTCAATAACCAGACAGGAGGGTGTGCAAGAGGCTGTGAGGGAACACAGCCAGACACACGACCTGAACTACTGAAGGAGACACTACATTCCATACATCTTGCACCAAAATAAAAAAGGGAGAGGTGTAAAAAAGGGGAGTGAGCCATCTTCTGCTTGAGAACTGGCTGGTCATCAGTCTGCCCATGGGAGGTCATGATTACCATTGCATCACTTGTTTTGTTTCCTTTCTCTTCTCTCAACCTACAAGTTTTCTTGCTTTCCTCTTCCCTTGTCCACCCACAGCAGGGGCAAATGAGCAAGCAGCTGTGTGGTGCTTTGCTGCCTACTGGGGTTAAGGCCACATGTTGACAGCATCCTATGACAAGGAGTTCCTGAGCTGAATGATGAAAGTATAAGATTGAGGCAAAGATAGATAAACTTACAGGAGGGAAGGACCTCACGTGTTACTGAATATATGAGACTTTATCTGATTTAAAAAGTGTCTGAACTAATTTTTGAAGGCCAAAAGGGTGGGGGAGAGAACAGGGAGAAGTTAACACAAGTGCTTTCTCTCTTCTATACCCTCATCTTGTGCGTTTACCTTTGGCCACTTGAGTGGTTGGGCAGTAGGCTACATGGAGCTTGGAGCTGAATATGGTCATTCTTATGTTCTCTTTTAGATTCTGGTGAGGGGGATCTATTGGTTTAATATATTCTTTAATTATCTAGTAATACTTGGGCAAACTGAGCAATTAAAATTCTCAGTGTCATTTTAATGCATTTGAAATATGCAGTAAGCATTTGTGTCCATGTCAGCCTCTCAGATATCTAAGAAGAAGAGTAGTTACAAAACCTGCTGTGAATTCTTTCAGTGTGAAGGAATAAGAGGCAAAGTAGCCTGCTTAGAGGGCTAGAAACTGACTCTGTAAAGGACTCACCAGTCAAGAATATTTTGTATAAATATTAACAAGATAAATGAGTCATAAGGAAAAGTACTGTTGCTGTCTAGTTCAGTAAGTCATAATTTCACTGATGTGTAAGTCTTTTGTTTCAGTGCTGTGACTTGGCCAATATGCTAACATTTCTTCTTTTGCTTCCAACTGTTCCTGTACTAAAATTCAAGCAGGATTAGCTTCAGTGCATGCAGATATTTCTACACAAATCTGTGTAGACATTAGTAAATAGATCTGCTTTGTAGCTAGGAGATGACCACAGAAATAGTGGGAACCAAACATTGCTAGTCTCCTATAAACATGGAGTTAATGTTAGTATTTTTTTATTATCTTTCAGTTTAATGAGTTGAAAGTCCAAAGATGTGAAGGGAAGAGACAAAAATAATAAATCCTGTGGGATTAACCATAGGATCCTAACTTTTGTATCATCCAGGTTTCATGGTTATAGGCACTACAGAAAGCAAATTTCAAATGTACTTGTGTTTTGAGATTTGAATTCTGAATAAATTCTTTTGTATCTAATAGGGATAAACTTGTACTGCATGTAAGCTTCCCTCCAGTACAAGTAGTTTCCCTGTCCCTGCTGTCTGTCTGTTTCCACAGCTTATCAAGTTAATGCATCTTTGAGGTTTCAACCCTCCTGTCAAATCTACCAGAAACTGAGGAATTCAAAACTACTGGGTCATAGAAGGGACTACTGATACACACGTACATGTGTGCATACACAGATATGAAACATCTAGAAACCCTTTTTTTCCCTTGGATAAGAGCTAGAAATTTGGATTGATGCCTCTTAGAGCTTAGCACACAGCTAAGTACCTGTCAACTGTATTGGAAGTAAACCTAAATTTGTGGTGTAGTTGTTCAGAATAATGTTGATAGGCTGCAGCCTAAATAAACATGTCATAATGCTGGGTGTGTTAATATTCTTGAGGGCTCTGAATGTGGCACATCCTGCTTTACAGTGAAGAATCTAACACCCTGGAAGATGAGACATAGGCAGGTCTGTTTAGAATGCATTGTGTTGATATGGTAAGTTGTTTCATTTTGCAGTGAATGGAGATTTTGACTTCTGGTTTGGTGTTCTTTTGTGTTTTTTTTCTTTCTACAGGTCAGTTTGCAGAAAATGAAACAAATGAGGTGAATTTTAGAGAGATCCCATCCCATGTCCTATCCAAAGTATGCATGTATTTCACCTACAAGGTCCGCTATACTAACAGCTCTACGGAGATTCCTGAATTCCCAATTGCACCTGAAATTGCACTGGAACTTCTGATGGCTGCAAACTTCTTAGATTGTTAAATAAAATAAATTATAATAAAAAATGTAAAACTTTTTTCAGTATTTAATACATGTAGTTCAGTTAGTAACTTTTTTCAGATAGCATGTTGCGTGTGTGCTGTTGAGAACTGTAAAGTTCACTGCAGAGGCAATTGCCTTCAGTTCTTTTGCATATAGCAGTAATTCAGTTGGAGTTTGTTTTGCTGCTTACACAAATAAGGACCTTTTCACAAACTGAGACAAATAAACAAGTATGCCAATTAGTAGATGGTTATGCCTTATCCTTTAGGTGTGGTAGAACTTTCTTTTCATACAATGACCATAGCAAATACTGGAATTTAGTCTAATACTCTCTGAAAAGTAATTATAGTTACATTTGAGTAGCTGTCTAGGGTTTCTAGCTTTCTCTTATTTTTGAAGTTTCTAAACATCTGAACTTAATCTCCTTTGTAAGATAGCTGTCCTGTAGCATAGTTACACTAACTAGATTAGAAGTGCCCTCTTTGTATACTGTCAGTGATATTCCATTTAGGTTGGAAGTGGAGTACGTAGGAGAATGCTTAAGGCTTTTAATTTAAGTCATAGTATAGACATGTGCAAAGGTGTACTTGATAGCATTTTGCTTCTATAACCTCAATTTACCCCATTAGTAATTTCAAATATTCCAGTCACTTGTCTGTACAGTAAGACTCTGATCCTACTGACAATGACTTTTAAGGGGGAAAATAACTGTTTAAATCTGTGTATATTATCTTCTATATAACATATATGGTTTTTCTTAATGTACCGTCACTTGACCTGATAAGGATTTTATATGACTTCAGTTATGGTTTATTTCCATTGTTCTGATTGTTTATGTAAAGTCCATATTTAATCTCTAGAGTAGTAATCATTTAAATTTTGTAACATAGCAACTGAAAAGATAGAAGTTGTCCTACCTTTTACCTCTTCTTCAACCTCTCCTTTGTACGCATGGCAAAAGACCCTGAAATATGGAGGTCTTTTATATTTGAAGGAAAGGACATTAAGCAGATGTTTTAGGAGCTGTTTTATAAATTTCATAGGTATTTCCAGTGTTTTTACAAATGTTTTAGGGGAAAAGGATTGGCAAGCCACTGACATAATACTAGAGTGGAACACATTGTCTCTTGGTAGATCCTGCTGGCAATTGCCTATAGTTAGCAATTCTTTGTTCAAAACAAGTTCCCATAAAGAAAACGAACAACTTGAGACAAGAAGTTGCTTTTTATTCAGCTGCAGCCTGAAGAACCCTTCTGCTAAAATAATCTGTAAATGAGAATAAAACTAATGCATCATGAGAAATGATGCAAGAACAATTTAGTTAGCATTTCCATCCATCCATCCAGTGGCTGAAGGCACTGCTTCAGCTTTGTTTTGGGCAAGAAGTGATTGTGGTCTATCATGGAAAAATCCCACCAACTGATGGTGGAACCTCTTTCTTGATGTTTTTACTCACAGCTAATTTAGAGGGCTGAAGTTCTCCTCTAAACCTGTCTGTCAACATAAATACAACTTGGAAGAGATTTTCCTGGATGTAAACTAACTTAGATAGACTATGCAGTCTGCACATGGAGGAGGTCAGTTCTGACAAGTGAAATTTTATTCTGGGCTTAAACAATGCTGACGTTTGTCAGTGTGTTGGTAGATTAGCTGACATTCATTCACGTCACATACTTTGGCACAATTTAATGTGTTTAATGTGGGGATGTTTGTGACTAGATTGGCTTTGCACGGTAAAGCTGAAGTGCATTGTAGGGTAATTGTCTGAAATTCCATGTGTAAGCACTGTGTTCAGTGCTGTTAGTAACTCATTTTCAAGAGCACTAGAATGATAAACCAGAGATACCCTGTTATGCTGCTTTTGTTAGAGCCGCTCGGAATACCCTAAAAGGTCAAGGAATACCAACATGGATATTTTAGTCACAACTACATATCAGTCTGAGTGAGTCTTACGTTCACTGACCTTTTTTAATAGTCTTGAGGCTAATGACTTGAGGCTAAAAATATTTGGATTTAAACTAAGGCAAAAAGGATGTCATTTTTTAAAACAGTGAAGTTTTTTTTCATTTTTTTTCTCTTTCTTCCCCTTTTTAAGCATTGTAGAACAATTTTCTTAATTTTGTTAAAATACATTGCATTTTATGATTCTGTACTTTAGCAGTAAGGTAAAATAGCTGGTTTAGCTCTGAATAATAATTTTGTTGGTTTTCTTTCAGCTTAATGTATTATACAGTAGCTTTGAACACTCAGGAATTGCAGTAGTGTCCTAGAGTGCACTATTTGCAAAACCACAGGCTGTTAAAATGAACCAGATTTCTACGGGGGAGGCGGGCAGGGGGAATTAGAAACTGTTCCATGATAGTTAAATGGGTATGCTATTATCAGACAATTGGAAACTTACCACGCTTAACCCCTGAGTTCTGAATAAATTTCAAAGTTGAAAATTTTTAAACCTGTGTTTCTGTTGATTTATGACATCTTAGAGGAAGCGTTCATATGCAGAATCTTCATTTTCATGGCTATACTATATGATGAGCAAAATGCTCATGTAATTAATATTTGGGTAATAGGTTGTGAAGCTGCATGAATAAAATAAAAGGTGGTGGGTTTTTTTCATAGTTCTGAAGAGTTTCATAAGAGTTCAAGTGTTAAGGTATCTTTGTGCTGCTCTGAATTACAAGTCTCCACAATTCTCAACAACAAGAACTAAAAAGGCATGGTATTCCTGAACAGGCTTGAAGAGGATACTTTCAAGTATACTTCAAGGATATCCTGCTGGGGATATTTTGAAAACCTCAAGTGTCCCATAGTACTTCTTTTACTTAGAAAGGTAGCCCTGTATTTGAGGTCTGAATTTTAAGCTGAACTGCTGATTTAGTCGTACAGACTTGGAGATTCTTTATTAACTGTAAACAATAAGTTGAGTCACACTGCGTTATGGTTTGTCATCATTTGAGTGTGTATAAGCTGCTAAAGAGGTCTCTGATGGTCTCCAATGTGAAATAATCTCTGCATCTAGAATGATCAGAATTCCCTTCCACAAGACGTGAAATTCCTTTTTGGTTTTGAACTTGAAGAAAGGAGGATTCACCATCAGGACTCTCTGCGCCATTATATTCAACAGATGTTGAGCACAGTACCCGAAAGGCATTTCTCAATTAATGGTAGGAAGTTTGGAAAATCGGTTGCTTCTGTGTTTTATCACTGTATTTTATTTCACAGGCCTAAATTGCAGTAGTGACTATTTGGTTTTTTACCTCTCTCTTCTTTTCACTTTGCCCATTGAAAGGGTGCTCCCAAAACTTGCCTATATCTGTTGGTTTATGTGATGAAATGGACAAGGAACATAGTGGGGAAAGTTAACTTCTCAGTCCATGTTTTGAATTCCTAGTTTAATTTTTTCAGGTCTCAAATACTGCAGTGTAATTTAAGGGAGTAACAGTTACTGCAGAGTAAACAAAAGCACAAGGAGAAGTAGCAGTATTCATACCTAAAAACTAAGGGTCAAAGCTGTAGTATAAACTTAATTTCAACACCTGAGTAAGACAAAAAGGGCAGGAGTAAGAGAAAAATAGCAAGAACTCATTGAAGATTGAGTGGCTTTGGAAATAAACTAGGATGCTTGTTTTTAATGACAAACTAAAGCTTTAGAAAAAAGGGTTTTAGGTGATTGTTTCCCATAGAAAAACTTCAACTTTTGAAGGCTTTTGACAAATAATGAACTGGATTGGAGTTGGATTTCTTTTTAAATGTGGCTATTAGATGGCAATTTTACAGGAAGATACCAATGCTGTGAACTGCAGGTGTGGCTCAATGTTCGGATGAGCTAGGAAAGAGGACAAAGTAGATTCTGTGTTTATTATTAGTCACCTGTGAGGCTTGAGTGTCATCACTAAGACAGCACAGAGAAGAGGAAGTTTTTATCGAGTTTTAACAAGTCTTGTGTGTCATGAAATAAAGCTTTGCATATGCTGCATTTGAAATGTAGGTTGTGCAATTTCTCTTCCGTGGGAGAAAGGTCACTGAGATTAAAAAAAAGAACAACAAAACCAAAAAAACTCTCTCTCTCTGTCATTACCATGTTACTGTCTTATTTTTACAGAATACAGGATTTTCCTCCCACGCTAAATGGGAGGAAATCAAAATTGCAAGATCCTGATTTTTCTTTGACAAATGGAGTACTTCAACATTTTATCCTTTTGAACTTTTGTAATCAGACAGTTTTAAAGATGTGAGTCACGTAATGTTTGTTGTTTCACATGTTGAGGGTAGAATTGGAAAATTAAATTGAAATTGCCCCAAAATATGTACTGCCTTTTAGATCAGTGAAAGTAACAACATGAGAGCTTTTAAATAAATTAAAATCTACAGTTCACTGCTAAAGTTGCTAGTTTACAGGATAGTTTTGTGGGATTAGTTTGTGAATACATGCATGGATTAATGCTATTCCGTATTTATTTGTAGTTAATTTCCTTCTTCAACCAGAAGTTACTTTGAAGTTAAAAAAAACAAATACTGCTAATTCCATTAATGTTAATTCACATCTAAAACTGCCTTTTCAGGTGAGAATTCATAGCTAAGGCTTTCCTTCCCTTGAAAAAAATACTACTGGTATCCTATTTACACTAATAGAAAATTTTGGTCTACCAAATCACCACTACACAAAACTATAAATAATACATAATCTATATCTTATGTTGCTGTGAATTCTTCTTACTTTGTCTAGCAAAACAATCTGCCTGTTATGCAGATTAAAAAGTTCTTGGTTTTGGTTGGTATCACCAAGCTTAAAAAATATCTAGAATTTTAATGCATTTGGCACAAAGGATTTATTTTCTCTTTCTATAGAGGGAAAAGCTTCCAGCATTACCATAGTAAGCTGACACTCCATTTGAGTCAGAATTGTTTGTAGTTTGCTAAAAACAAAACATGAAAATGATATACCAATATTTAACATTAAGTTGCTTTCATAGTTGTCATAGATATTTGACTTGTAATAAACAGCTATGACTTAAAGGAGAGAACATCTGAAAATACTCTGAAATAGTCAACTGCTCACCCATTCTGTTTTTAAATCATGGCTCTGGTTCACATTAATCATATCCCATATGAAGTTCTTGTCTTTTCTGAGGGACATTAAATAAACCAACAGGCTGAACCTGTGTCATCTTGGTGTCCAGCCTGTGAAATGAAATTCTTCAAGCTCCCTACATAGTGTGCAGGGTCCAGTGAGGGCAGTATGCAGTCTGATGTGCACAGTTGGAGGAATTTCTTCTCAGCCCTTGGGAACAGTGGTGGTTTATCACATATCTGTAGAGGTTGCCCAAGATGCCTCTGCCTGTAGTTTTATCTTGCTTCTAGGCTGGCAAAACCAAACAGCTACTTAATTTTGAAAATTCTTTATCAGTATCTTCTTTGTTGGTTGTGAAGTCAGAGTCATTTCTGTGCATTCCTAACAACAACATGAACTAGGTATTCATATAGCTCTTGGAGCCACCAGAGAAGTCTCCAGTTCACAGGTTTTAGAGATAAAATAAAATTACTAAATTATAATTAGGTTTGCATCTTGGGGGTATCATCACTGAGCAGCTCCTGAACACTTGGATTTGACAGACACAGTAAATAACCTGCTCACATCGGCTGTGGATGCTTTTCATGTGGAAGATCTTTTAATAATTACATAGCATTGCACTTTTAAATGCATTCATCTACTTAATTGAGTATAGGTCCTACACAGTCCTCATTAATTTTTTACAGCTTTTGTCTTTATAACTGTTTATCTTTATAGCATTTAAAAGAGTTAGAGGACTCCTGTTGCCTAAAAACATGGCTTGACAATTACTACAAATTTGTAATTACAGCACATTGTGCCAAACAATAGGACAAGAGACAATGGGCAGAAACTGATGCACAGAAAAGTTCCATCTGAATATGAGGAAGAACTTCTTTACTGTGCATTGGAACAGGCTGCCCAGAGAGGATGTGGAGTCTCCCTCACCAGAATTATTCAAGAACTTCTGGATGTAACACTGAGCAATGTGCTCTGGAATGTCTCTGCTTGAGCAGGGAGGTTGGACCAAGTGAGCCACTGTGGTCCCTTCCAACCTGACCCATTCTGTGATTCTGCCTGTTACTAAAGCAGGCAATTCCACCCCTTTCCCTAGTCCCTCTTTCTTGCCCTGTAGTAATTACTGTGTTTCCACATAATATGACAAATCCTTTTCTTATCTGATGGAAACTACTTTGGTAGTTTAGTCTTCCTGTGAATAAGATGAAAGCCACAGATCACCCAGTGGCTTCAAAATTGTCAGATCCTAAACAAGAGAAGAAATGAAGGCATATGTCACCTGAGAATAAGATTACCCTCTCCTGCAGGAACAGCCCTTGTAGCAAATTAGGAATAAGGTGAGACTTTTCTTTTCCTTAGCCTCTTTTCATCCCTTTGAAAGTCCTGGGATGGAAATGACATTTTGCCTGTTACTATTAAGAACTAAGATGAAAATGAAATACACTTGATGAAAAACCTATATAATACTAAGGAATAAAACAACAAAAAATCTCATCAGCTCACAGTTATCTTGCAAATTTAGGCTATTTTAATTATTACCTATGTGTGCAATTTATTACTTTTACATTCTTGATATAATATTGTATTGGTTTGACTCTGCATCTTTAGTTGATAGTTTCTGCAGGTGTGCCAAGCTTGTTTATAAGAAGATCATCATTCCACAGAGTTTTAAACCCAGTGCCCTTCCTTAAATTGGCAGGTAGGAGCAGAAGAAGCAGTTGGCACAATTCCTCTGAGGGGCAGGGAGTCCTCCACACTCAGGACATGCGGTGTCCTGGCTCTGCAGATTACAGGTGTGATGCCACTTGAGTAATAAGGGGAGTTAACATGAATGTACTGTTGACTTCTGTGTAAGGAGACAAGATGAAAAGCTAAATAGTACAGTGGACACAGGCAAAAGAAATCGAGCTCTCATGTCATTTTAGTACTAGGAATCATAAAGGAGCAGGTAGTGACAGAGTGTAGAAAAATGATACAGAAAAAAAAAGTGAGAGCAGAGGAAAAAATGTTCAGTGACATTTGAAAACATTATGGACAGCACGAGAATGGAATGTAAAATTATAGGGACCCTAATCAAGAATTATATTTGACCTTTGTGTGACAGTCTTGGTATATCAGAAAATTATCTAATAAATGCAATTTGAACATTAGTTGCATTTTTCCTGTAAGTATAAGGTTATGCAAACTCTGAAGAAAAGTGGATATTAGGTCAACTTCAAGAATATTTACCATAAAAATTTTAGTAAGAGGTACAATTTTTATGATTTGCTGTGTATGTTTTCAATATGTGAATCATAATCATGTATTTGATCAGATCGGTGTAAGATAGCCTCTGAAATAATGAAGATAACATTAAATTTCTCTTACCCCATAAGCTTTGAATATTTGGGACCCAGGACTCTGATCCTTGAAGTCTCTGGCAAAATTTAGGTTGACTGGTGAAAGATCAGACCGCATTAGCTAAATACTAAAACATTCTTTTTAAAAAACTAAGCAGTTATTGTGTTGTCCATCTCTCTACCTGCAACAGATTAGGAAGGGTTAACTGCAGAAGTGTTTTCTTCTATATTTTGCATAGGTAAAGGTCAACACTGTAATGAAAACCAAATTACAATAACCTACTCCTAGTGAAATTTACCCTCTCTGGGAATTAGGACCTTTCCTTAGTGGGATTACTGGATAATTTAAGAGGAAGATACTGATATTCATATATTCTTTCTGGGTGTCAGATAATAGTGTTTATTTTCTTACTGTGCTTATGGGACTCATTCCCTAATCCCTATAGCATTATGCGCTGTACAAAAACAGCTCTGCAAGCCAGGTTACCAAGAAATGAGGAAAGGGAAAAAACCCAATAAAACACAGGGATAATTCTCCAGATGCCCCTATTCCCATGATGACAAGGAGCTAAAAAAATGTTTCATGTATATATTAGGCATTGCATGACACTTTAAAAAACAAAGATGTGACAACAGTGAGAAAAGACACTTTTGGTTGTTCTGCAAGAATAAACTCAAGGTGGATTCAAGGATGGGGGATTCTGCCCATGAGTATCAGCTGCAGCATAATGCTTTAGTTACATACTTAAGATTGAGTAGGTAGTAATTAATTCATGCTCTATTTATATGCAGGGCAAACTGTCCCTTGCTTTTCATGCCTACTATCCTCAGGAATAGGATTTGCAGCGTAGATGAAGTTATCTTGGTAAACAATACTTCAGTAAAAAATATAATAGGTAACTTGTTTTTAATATTGAAAAGCTCTATGTGATAGATAAAAAAACTTATTGAGCATAAGGGCAGTTAAAAGCTATGACTTTTTTTTTTCAAAGGTGGTTTTTAATTCAGAGATAGTTTTCCTTTATTACAGAGTAGAAGTCATATTTGTACTGAATACAATTTGCTTAAGACCACAAAGCTGATCTTCCCATGCAAAACCAGCTTGCAGACTGTGAAGTGTTCTGGCATTCGTATGCTTGTGCTGCTTTATATCTTCTGACCTTCAATGAGGTTTTCTGGAAGAGGCTTAAGAAATTGAGTATGATGGTTTGAAATCAGTTGTATCTCGCTGTGATTACATCAACACAGATAGTCAATATGTCCATGTTTATAACCGAACACATGTCCATTGCTTAAACTTGATGTTCTTGCTGTCTTTGTGGCATATGGCATTACGAGATGTATTTTATGATAAACATATGTTTGGATCATGCAAAACAACAACAACTAGTAAAACAGAAATGTTCCACTTAGTGCTGTAATAGCCTAAGTCCATTCTGAAGAACTGCAGGAAAGAGAAACCTTTACCAGCTTTATGCGTCTACTTAATGCACAAATCCTCTGCAACCTAAATGGTCTTGCAAAAATCATATAGTAATAAATACTGATTTCCAGGGAAAACACAGTTGAGCAATGTCAGGTTGCATGGCATCAGGAGCCCATAGTTTGTGAATGAGAATTTAATTTAGAAGACAAATGTATAGGATGCAGCTTACATGACAATACTTTTTCTATCCTTACTTTTGGTGGGCTAATTTCCTTTCCTACTCAAAAATCAACATATATTGATTTTGTCTTCAGCAAATTCCTGCCAAGCTAAGGGGCTTGTTCACTTCTGCAGCTACCTCACAGGGTAAGGATACTCCTGCTGTCTTCTTCTGCTTAAAGGGTTCCTTTTAAGCAAACCTCAAAGTTTGTATGCTTGCTTTAACATCAACGACACTGATGATGCTGGATAAAAGTTGGGAACTGATGCCATGTTGTGCTGGGGTTTTGTTTTCCTCCAGTTAACTGTTTCCAAAGTTAAGGATATTAAAAACATACCAGAAGGTAAAGCTTGTACATAAAGGTAGTACTTGCATCACACTAAATAATATGGTTGAATAAGGTAGACAGGCTTTTGGGTGCAGAACCCTTCTAGAGGTCTAAAATTAAAGAAGAAGATTTTAAAGGTAATACAAACTGCAAACAATTGTTCAAGAATTTAATTGTTTGCTTATCAGGCCATCTCTGAAGAAAAGATAGGTACTACCACTGGAGCAGAGGTGACCCAATGATTTTTTAACATCATCAGAAAGAAGAGGGGTGAAGAGACAGAGGAAGGGGCTTTTCTGTTCTTGGAATGTGCAGCATGAGCAATGGGAAGATGGGGATTATAATGACCTATAAAATCAGTTTCTCTGTTAAATCCTTAGTTTTACATAACCACTGGGATTATAAATTTTATAGGTTGTTTTTGGATAAACATGTTCTAGATTTATCTTGAGGGTCTGTTAAGTCTGAAATACTCCAGCAGGAGTAAGAGCTTTATGAAGTGTGTTTCCGCAAGTTGTTTACTATTGATTGCACACAGTCACTCCACTGAGTCCTGCCTGTTTATTTTCACCTACACAGATATGGTAAAATGATCTGGTGCAAAGGACAGGGATTATTCCAGTCCGGGAAAGGAAAACGTAGAATCCAGAAATGCTCCGACTTAATACACCGACGTTCATTTGGACTCGTACACCACCAGACCACCAGTGCAGGAAAATCAGATGATTTGTGGCAGTGCAGCGTACAGGGAAGTGCACAGAGAGCCCTTCAGCAGGAGAGCCTGTCCCTCAGCAGGAGAGCCCGTCCCGCAGCAGGAGAGCCCCGCGGCCCTTCAGCTCCGGCTGCCGGTGCCGAGCGCCCCACAGCCCTGGGCCCGCCGAGCAGCGCCTGCCGCCCGGGCCGGGCCGACCTGTGGCGGGATTTAGTGACAGCACATGGAGTGATGGGACACACTGAAAGAAGAGGGCTTTGGGCAAGGTATCAGGAAAAAAATCTTTACTGTGAGGACGGTGAGGCACTGTAAGAGGCTGCCCGGGGAGGTTTGTGGATGCCTCATCCCCGGCTGACTGTGTTCAAAGCCAAGGTTGGAAGGGGCTCTGAGCAGCCTGGTCCGGTGGGAGGTGTCGAGTCTAGATGATCTTTAAGGTTCCTTCCCTCTCAATATTCTATGGTTCTGTGATTGTATAACCCTCCCGCCAGGGCACACCAGGCG
>VYXD01002467.1:384242-429361 GCA_013397195.1 Hylia prasina
GGGGTGGGCGGGCAGGCAGGGAGACCCTCCCGTGACATCGTGGGGACCGTGACCAACAGCTCCGAGTTCCTGGGGTTACGGCGCTGTAATTCCCCCGCACAGGGGGCTGGCACAGGCATGTCCTGCCCCAAGCCGCGTGTTGCTCGTGGGGTTCTCTTTCCGTAAAATGAGGTTGCGGTGTGGTGTCAGCGCTGTGGACAGGTAACGTCTGGCTTTCTCGGCCGGATGGGACTGCTGTAGGTACAGCAGCATGGAACATCCTGCTGCCTGACAGGTATTTCCAGCTGAATTATTCATTCATACCGACTCCGAAGGGGTTCCTAAATAGGGGCTGCGGAAATTGCTCTGGTAGAATGGATCACTTTCACTGCGTGCTGCTCTGAGTGGGTGGTGCTTTATTACGACTGGGCCAAGAGAAAAGATCTCTAGGTTTTGTGGCAGTGGCCCCTGTCTCTCCTTATTTAAGCAGCAACTTTACTTTTCCTTGGATATTTACAGTTCTCCATTTTGTTTTTATATTTTGATCATCCAGATCTCCTCTAATTTTGGTCCAGTATAGCTTACATTTTTGTCACTTGTAATAGAACAGCCCAGAAAGTGTACAAAATGAATGAAATTTGTTTAATTTTCCTAGTAATCTGGATTTAGCATAGCCAAAAAGAGTTAAAATGTCAAATCATTGAACTATATGGGATGAAAATTATTCTCCTGAAGTTTAGAAGCATTGCTTCCCCCTGCCCCCCCATGGTGTGCCTTTCATAGTTACTGAAATGAAACGAGATCAAGAAACTGAGCATACTGTACAGAAAGTTCTTTTAGCAGTAGTTTAGGCAAGTCTGATCTGCCTTGATTTTATTAGCTCTGGCAAATGTGTTTTTGCAATGCTCTGCTTCTAATGTGTGGACTTTCACAAGCTCAACTGCAAAACAGAGGCTATAGTTGATTAAGAAGTATCTTTTATAAAGCTGTGTGAAAAGAAGGGAAATGGCAGCTCTGAACCGGGAAAGAGGCGCTCTGTGAAGGGACTTGGTAAAGCTGTGCTGTGTCGCTGTCTCTGGCCTAGTTCTACTGCGTGCCTCACCCTAATTCCTGTTGCTCCCTCTGTGAAGGGGAAGAAATGGTTACACATTAAAGGAGGTTGTTGAGGATACATGAATGACAAATGTTGCCTCAGCGTCAGATGTGTGGAGGGTAATACTTCCTGAAATTACAGCTGTGCCAAGTCTGATGTTGTAATTGCTTTCATTTTAGAAATACCAGCTGTAAGATGACACTTTTTGTTTTCTTACATGATGTTCTGTTGTCTTTCGATAAGAGATTCAAGGACATTTATGAAGGCTTTTTGTCTGTATGTTGCTAATTGCATGATGTTCTAATTACTCTTCCTTATATTTAGTAAACTACTAATTTAATAATGTAGTTTAGCATATTGGAAAGGAGCTGTAAACAGGAAACATAAATGAAAATTAGTAAGTATACAGTAGAACTGGTAAGTGTATTGTGGACATGCTCCCAGGTGAGCAAGATTTCAAGATGCTGAATTCTATCAATTAACATTTAAGTTCAGTGTGAAAAAATGTTTTACAAAGGAAAATGATACCTATATTTTTAAATGTTTTTTTGGTTGCAAATAATTTAATTTATTATAATTAGTGGTGCCTTCTAAGTTACCTGACACAACAAAGAGATGTCCTTTTTCTGATTATGTTTATCTGAAATGTTTGTGTAACTCATTGCTATCTCCGACTATACCAGTGGTCTGACACTTTACTATTATGACAATATTATTTATGTTATTGATAAAAATGATACATTGATGCACAAAATAAGTTCTAGTTACTTCTTAAAATACTGTAATTTTATTCAACAGTGTATGATGCCCTGGGTTAATTACATTTTATTTTTACAGATCCACTGAAAAGTCTCGGATTAAGTTATGAGTTATCTGAATAGCCTCTTTTTAGTCAGTCTACAGGGAAGTTTGGAAACTTGCAACAAATTGCCTCTTTTTGCTAATGGCTCTGAGCATGGACCTGAATAGTTACTGCAGATCAGTGGATGCACAGTAACATGTAAAACCTGTGACTTTGAGCTTTTGTATATATCATTAAACTTAAAGTGATTTTTGTCTGAGTGGACAGTCTTTTATGAGAGTTTTCTGTAACCCTTTTTTTCTGCAATAATAGAAGCCCGTGCTTATGGGATCTTGTGTTTTGTTTTCTAACCACAGTGTTGTTGCTAATTTGCCACTGCTGGACTGGTTTAAACCTGGTTTGCATAACTTTAGGCAAATCATATTTTTTCTTAAAAAAAGCTAACACACCCAAGACAAGCCTTTAAAGGAAGAGCACTTATTTTCCCAGAAGAAGCCCAAGCTTATGCAATGTTCTCCTGGATAAAACCACAGAAATATTCTGAAAAGGTACTAGTAATGTAGAACAAGGGAATAGAATGGATTTGCTTTCAAAAATTTAGATAGAGAATCTTTAGTAATCTGAAGCCTTTAAAGGCAAGTGCTAAAGAAATAGTAAAGAGTTGTTCTCAGAACAGCTGGAAACACAGGACTTGTGTTATGGATGGAAGAGCAGGTAAAAATAGAGTAAGGAAGTTCAGTGAAAATATACAGAAAATATGTCATTGCTGTACAAAGTGTTAAATAATCGAAGCCTTTCCCTCAACATGCAGCTATGAACTATTTGCATCGTAAACTTGAAAGAGTGACTTTATTGATAGTATTGCATCTTAATTACTATGATTTACCTTTTACTCCCTGTTAGTTTTAATACTACAAACCCTGGATTTATTTGTGGAATTGCGGAAATATTTAGAGGAATGTCTTAGGTTTTTTTATTATCAGAGTAACTTCTCATATATTCTGTAAAGTTAGGTACATAAGATTTGTACCCATAGGTATTTACATCTGATTGAATACAGAGCTAATGTAATTAATGACACAACTTTAGTGAAGAGGGTAGGATGTTAGCTTTCATTGTGCTTCTGTGTTACTCCTAAAAAACTGCTGTGATAGGCTACCATCAAATTACCTGCACACACCAAAATAAAGTGCTACTGGAAAAATCTTGTTCCATCAATAGAATTTTTTTTTTTTTGAAAATGTATGTCTAAGCAGCCATTTAATAAAATAACTGTATGAGATGACAATGCAGAATTCATGGCCAGTTTGAGATCCCAACTTGTATCACAGAATGCAAGGTAGTAGCAATGCAAAAACTTCCTACAAGTTTTACCTCAATATTTTTAGTCAGTGGGGTAGGGAATGGGCTAAATATTTACAGGTTACTGAAATCTCCAGGAAAAAATACATACGCTCTTGGTTACACTTCCTTCTGTTCTTTACCTGTGCTTCTAGTATTAGTGGAAGTTCTGTGTTTCCAGCTGTTCTCAGAACAATTACTTATTGCTCAGTCTTTGCTCAACACTGGCAGTGTTTTTATTTCATGATTTGGCAATAGTTTTTTCTTATTTAAAAGCTTTGTCCAGGAAAAAGTATTAAACTATTTTTATTGTGTGTTCCAAAAAAAGCCAAAACCCCAACCTTAAGTGAGGAAAGCTTTCAGCTGATTGGAACTTGGATAGTTATGCACATTGGTCCTGTACTGTTTAAATGTCATAGTACCGGATGCTGTTTGTGTTGTTTCAAAAACAGAAAAAAGGAAAATGAGTGGGTATTGTAGCTATATAACCAAATCTGGGATATAAACAGAATAAAATTATTGGTAATTAATAAAAGTATTTAGTACTTCCACTGGCGAAATGCTATTGAAGATAAAAATTTCAGTAATTATTTAAACTGAGAAATGCAAGTGGCATAATTGAAACCAGAATGAGTAGAGAGTAAAAATAATTTCTTCTGTCCTCTAAGAGATTGATAGTCCTTTACATAACCTTTGGTAATCAGTCTGTACTGACGTGTGCTGTATTAGCTTTGGCATGCAACCATGCTAGAGTAAAATAAGATAAATACAAAATTTTTAGTAATTTTACCAAGATGAGTTAATTTAATCTAGGGAGTTTTTACTGAAGTTTTAACTTGAATATCAACCGCAGTTTAAAATTTATAGTCTGCATTCAGTGAAGATAAATAAAATAAAAGTCATGGCTTTAGGCCCTGAGGAGTCTCATTTGCTTGTTTTTATATCTGCCTGTGTAAACAGAATTTTGGGAAATACTTTGCTGTGCAGCAGCTGCAGAATTTTTGAGCTAGGATGGAAGAATTCACTTGTGAGAAAGAAAGCAGTGGTCGAAAAGCTTCTTGAAACCAGTGTCTCCTGAGCACTTTCAGCAGCTCTTCCTTACACATAGACCAGCTATACAGCTAAAATGTAAAAAACCATGGATGCTTTTAACCTGCCACATTGAACACTGGTATCTCATGAATATATGTATGATTTCAATCAGGAAAATAAAATAGACAGGTATTTATTGTAAAGAAGAGTAATTCTGGTTGTTTGCAATTATTTTTTGCTGAGTTTTATAGTATCTTATGCTTGTGTTTAGGCCTAGCTATTCAAATTCTGAGAAGAGAAAAATAGAACACGATATGTTTGCAAGAGCCAGGGAATGTTGTCTTGTTAAGCTTCTCCCTTGGAAGGCTCTGTGAGTTTGTAATTAATAAGCTAAAGCAGCTTAGCTCAAACAATGTGTGAAACTCGGTGATCAAGTACTTCCTCTAATTGATTGCTCCAATTCTACTGAGCTAAGAGTTTTAGACTAAAGGATCTTCACTGTACATTGTAGAGGTATTGGCCATACTGGCAACTACGCCCAGAGACTGAGATTAAATTACCCCTATTCATGTGAAAGAGAGAAGGCACAATTCCCATTGAATTTACCCGTAGTCACGGCTGTGTGCAACGAAGGAAAATGCCTTCAGATCATGTAATGCCTCATTAGATCACATCTCTCACACAGCCTTGGTTTGCAGCTGAGAGATGAGCGTTCAAGCAGATTACAGGCTGGAATTTCCATTAGGGCAGAGGGGAAGAGGATGACGAAGGTCTTTTGCTCGGTACTTGCAGCCAGAAATTCTGTGAGTCTTGCATGGCTTTGAAGTAGTGAAGGACTGTGGCAGAACTGTCAGCTGGATATATAGTTTTTGTCTTTTGAAGGGAGAAAGTGATAGTATTATCTATTTGCTGAAACCTATTACAACCTCATTTATTGAAAGCAAATGAAAATAAATAGGTTAAATGTTTTAAATAAAAAGAGCTAGTAAGCAACCTTTTGTGATCAGTGATGGTCACATAACATGTCTTCTGCCTGCTTTTGATAATTGAAGGCTTTCAAATGGTATTCTGGAATCTGTTGGAGCCTTTGCACTGGTTCAGGGTTTTTTTTTGTTTTGCTTTGCTCAGAAATATATTCTGGAATCTGTGCAAGCCTTTCCAGTTTGGTTTTTTGTTTGCTTGTTTTTCCTCAGGTGGCCTTAATTACTGGCATGTAAAACAGGTATCAATCAGGGATGGCAGGGAAAGAAGGGAGAGAACCTTATGATTTGCCTTCCTAAAAGCAATATTAATGTGTTAGTAAAGGAAGGACAGAAGTTAGTGGTGGTAACTCAGGAATTGTGAGACACCACATTTTTGCTAATTAATGATCTCACTGGGGGTATTAACTATTCATCCTTTCATACACAGTACTAAAAAATAATTGTTTCTCCTTGGGTGATTACAGACACAAAGTTGTTGTCATCTTTTTTTATTCAACTTAATTAGAAATACTGCTTAATTAGCCTCAAGAAGAAAATCTGTATAAACGTGAATAAATTATGATAATAGTTTACTAGAGCATAACAAATATTGTCCCTGAATGTCTGCTGGAATAAAATACTTCATGGAATTTGGTGCTACTTTTTCACATTGATTTATTTCTTTCTTCTTCATTAGGAATTGGTGGCCAATAATAAGAAACCTAAATCCATTCAGTTTCCTTGCCCCTTCTTAAGTTAGAAACTGTCCCCCTGTCACATTTAGGGATATAGATTGGATAAATATTTCAATCTTGTTACTATTTGCTACTTCAAACATTTTACCTCTTTTTCTCTCTGAAATGCTTTTTGTCAGAATAGAACACTTCATCTTGTTTACCAACTTTTGGAATATTTTTTTAAGGATGAGAAATTCCCTCGTAAACATATGGTTGACCTCATTGTGCCAGCCTTCGCTATTGTCTTAAATTAATTTCTTCAACTGAAGCAGTTCAAGTAGTGCCAGACTCTTTTCCTTAAAAGATAAAATTACCTGTGGTTAACTTTTTATTACTGTGTGAGGCTTGTGCTGGGCTTTGGTACATTTAAAGACTCCATTTACAAAGTAGATGACTCCCTGTCAGTTTCATCTTATTCTGTAATAGTGGATTCCACTTAATTTGCTTTCAAATGACAGGTCCATTCTAAAAAATTTGATTATCTGGCAAAAAGCTTTTCAGACTGTGAAGTACAGAATGTTTCCTTTGTGTGTGTAGTTATTGTGATTTATCTTTAATTATACTGTAGTTATGATTTCAGGTTGATCTTTTCTCTAAGTGAGTTTAAGTCAGGCATATTATTCCCTTTTAAAGAGGACTGTTGCTTTGACCTTTCAGTCAAATATTTTAGAATATCTTGGAGCATGTGAAAATAGTGTTCTGTTACCGAGCTGAGAAATCAACAGTCCTTCCTCCCACCACCCTCAATCCATAACTGAGTTTTTGAAATTTTTACATGCTCAGAAGGACAAAAGATGAATGATGGAAACTTACTGTAAGTAGTTTGATAAAAAGATTCATGCACTGCCATTTGATTTCTTTAAAACAAGAGAAATGTGCAAAATGCCTGACATTCAGATCTTGAAGTCTGGATTGGTCTGAGGAAATAACATTAGAACTGGGTTGCCAGATGTTAACATGTTTTATTAGAAATGAGGAGGAGACTAATCTGCTTCTGCATTCTCAGTATAGATTGAAAACCTGCTATTCAGCCAAAAATAGATAAAACTGAAAAACAATTCTTTGAGCTAAAATCCCAGTATTACTTTTAAATGGACAGAGTATTTTGTGGAGCGGTTTTGTTCTGCATTTTGCTGAAGCTTTAATTGACCACACCCAGACAATTATCTATCTTCCCTCCTCTGGGCTTTGATTAAAGCTTACCAGAAGAACTTTGACAGGAAAAATTCGTGCAGGATTGTGATAATCAATTAGCTGGATGTTTTGTGTGTTTGAGTCTGGAGCAAATGATTTCACCTGAATGATAGGATATAATCTGCAATGACTTTGTTGAATGACCTGGTTGACTGGGAAATAAAGAGGTTTTTACTTGTTGGAACTGTCATTCTCTAGATTTCATAAGTAGCAAGATGGAGTGTAGCAGGTAATTTTTTCTTAAATGTCACCATTGTTAATCTTTATGTTGTTTCTCTTCTGCTTGAGAGCTTTTTGGTGTTTTAAGTTAGGTTTTTAATTGGAGAATGATGTGCAGTGAGTTCCTGGAATACTTAAATTGTTTAAAATGTGTTGGGTTTTTTTTTTTTTTAGTTTGAAAAGCATAACTATCTACCTGGTGTTCAGAACTTCATATTCTGGATTTGAGGCACTTTTCAGTAAGAAATATGTGAATGGAAGAAACTGAAATACTGAAAATATAGTTACAATGATATTACACTCTCAGGCTAGTAGCTTATAGTAACAGTCAAGCAACAGCTTTGCTTACGAATCAACATGGTGGTGGTGTACAACACTGTCATTACAGCCTGTTTTCAGCTCCTCTTCTGGGACAAGATTGCTGTTTGTACAGTGACTGTCTCCTCCATTTAAAAAGTTCTCCAAAACAGAAAGGATGGTTTTTGGGAAACATTTTATAACTTGAATGGGGGAGGAGGTGACAGGCTGTAGCTCATCAGCAAAATGTAAATTCTTGGCCAGGACTTAATCATATTACTGGCAGTGTTTTGGTGACAGAGTTTGGGCCTGTTTAAATTTTTGGATGTGGAAGAGAGTTTTGGTAGCTATGGAAGAAATATTGTTAGGTCTGCCTAGGGTGCAGCAGCTTTACCAATATCAAATGGAAGAGTGGAGTCTCTGGGGGATTAATGTTTAACTTCCAACAATTCATGAGTCAATTTTCTTCCACTTTGATCTTTGAGCCAGATTAAGATTTGAGTTTACAGTGTCCAGGAAGACTCGGCCTTGGAAGGCTATTCCTATCTCACATTCACAGTTTTGTGCAACAAAGAGAAGGGAATTTGTGTGCATAGAAATAGGTTTATAACACAGTTCAGGTGCAGATGTTTTGGTCCTGCATGCTTCCTAGTCTGTGAAGTTGCTGTTCCATCCTTGCTTCTTCATATCATCGTGATACTGCATTATTGGACATGGCTAGTTGAGTCCCTACCAGTCCAGGTGAAAAGGCCACCACATTTCAGTTAAATTGCCCATCACATCTTGTTGTAATGGTGAAACAAGGTGTGGCAATGAAACATTTCCTCCAGCAGAAGTGAAAAGAATCTGTCTGTCCATTTGCCCCTTTTTGCTCTGCTTGTAGGTTTCTGCTCTACTGATAGTTTTGCCTTTCCCCTAGCTATTTTCTACCAAATTCTTACCACTTCCCTTAATATATCATGTCTTCTGCTGAATCTGCTTTGGGTTTAATCAATTCAGCTTTTCTCCTTCTTGGTTTATTTCTCTATGAAAAGGAAAATCATTGAAACAGGTTGCTTGTAGGTAAGGTGTTTACTAAGACAGCTCATCATTTAGTTTACTCATTTAAGATATTGCTGATTTAAGACACTGCACATTTTGTGCTGCATTTCTTGAAACATGCAGAAGTGAAGTATTCAAGGGTTGCCTTTTCTTTGAATCATTTCTGTTTTCAAAGTTTGTCATTTTAACTCATAGGGGATAGATAATAACCCAGGAGTATGGACATACATTTGAACTTGATTTGATTAATGTGTTAATATTTTATTACTCATCCAGTATACCATTGTATGTACGCTTTGCCCACTTCAGTTGTGAAGAATAAAATGTTACCTGAAGCAACACTCACTGGTTGGCCTAGGTGCTCTCAGCTGTATGTACATAAGTTGTACTTGGTAGTGACCCCTCTAACTTCACTGTACATGTTTTTGTTTGACCATAGTTCTGTTAAACTGTAACTCTCTGTGCTCCACTTTTCCAGGGGAGGGGCAAAGCTGTTGTAAGAGTTCTGACAATGGGCTTAGAACTGAAAATAGACTCCTGATATTGTGATACTCCTTTTTAGAGGCATTGAGAAAAGTAGTTTTCACATGCCTACAAGTGCTAGGGAAGTTTTCATGGTGGGTGAAGAACATACCTTTGCATTACTTCATTGTGAGGGATTGTGGTTAAAGTCTGTTGTCCTGTCTGTCCATTGGGTGTCCCCCTTGTTTGTGGTAGAATCAGAAAAAAGACTTCTGGTTTTGGGCAATGTGATGGTGATGATGCCATATATGCTTTAGGAATATAAGTTATGGACACTTGAGGTAGCTAACAGGGACACAGAGACGAGTGAAATAATTTTGCGTCTGTTAATAAGTGTTTATGTGCCATAATATCCAGCTCAGTGACCATACAACCTGTTTCTAGGGCTGATTCTGGAATATTCATTGAAAACCTCTAAATTTCTTCCTGTCCTATATTGCTGCCCTCTCTCCCTTTTCACATGTTGCATATTTTTTACAAGCAGGCCCTGCCCTGCTTCTTTATGTGATTCACCAAGAATCAACTCAAGTGAGAATTCAGCTATAGCATTTGAAATGTTACCTCCCCAGTTCCAGAGGTGACCAAGTAAAGATGTGTGTCAGTTTGGAGAAAGAGGAGTGTGTATTTTTGCTAGAAGCTGTTGGCTTCAGACATACATTTAACTCGAATCATGACAGACACTGATTGCTATCTGTCAGCATAGAAGTGATAGAGGTGGTTGTGAGCTGTCTAGGGAGCTGTCAGGAATTTTACTCTACTGGCACCAGTTAATTTTGTGTTCTTTTTTTCCATATGCTGTAAGAAGACTTATGGGTTTGATACATTAGAAAATCTGTGGAAGATAATTGAGGGAGTTGCACAAATCCTGTTTGACAGAATTAGCAACAGGATACAAACCATTGCTATGTCAGTCATGTCTCAAGTACTTGAATAAACTTCTTTTGGAAATGATGCTTGGATCAGTGTTAAGCTGTGTTCTCTGGATTCCATCCCTGATTCATCCTTTTCTGTAGAGATAGGTAAATAAGTAATCCTGGTTTCAGAGACTTCCACTTCAAAATACTTCAAGTTTTTTGAAAATACTTCTATAAACTACTGGTTACATCACTCCTCTGCCTTTTGCAGGTGCTTATTCCTTTAGTTGAAGGATTGTGCTGTTAATGAGTCTTAGGTTTCTGATATTCTTACTCAGCTGTTCAGTTTCCCTCTAGATTGTGAATGTTTTTATCAATTTGATACATTTTAGTTCTGGTTTACTTTAAAGTTGTATTACAAGAATGTTTAAGCATAAGATTCTTTCTCAAAAATAAGGAAAATATCAAAGTTAGATTGCCTGTGAATCCTTTATGTATTCCCCTATAAGTCTTCAGCCTGCTTTCTTCTAGTCCCTTTCAACAGAAAGTGGACAAGCAGAAAACGTGCTTCTATGTGAAATCTTATGATGGATTAAACATTGAAGAGAATGTCTTGTGATGTGAAAAGGACAGTAAAGCAAGCACAGCTACCAAGAGTATATCACTGTATGGAAAACATCTGTTGGGGGTTTATTTTAGGTATGATTGGCTGCACTAGCTTGTATTTTGACTTGAAGGAGCTGGTTGAGAGACTGAAAGCAACTTGAGCGTGTGAATAAAAAATGGTATTCCTGATTCATGGTAAGGAAAAAGCCAAAAGCAGTTGTGGTATTGACTTTAGTTATGCACATCTTATAATAGCTGGCGTGTTGAAGGGCTACAGGATTTTAGAAAAAAATACTAATGTGTGGTATCAAGCTGTCTCAATATGGAAAAGAAGAGGAATAATAGTAAAAGTCAATATAACAATATGAGGGCCTGTTCAGTGATGTGAAGATTGAGGAGGCTTTGGACAGAAAAATGAAACTATGTAATTCCTGTTAAAAGGACAAGCATCTAAGAGTGACATCTACTCACGATTCATTGTTTTAAATTGGTGTATTTGAAAAGCATTAAAAGATGTTCTTATAAATCATTAGAAAGATGATGAAAGGGACGAGCTTGTAAATAGGAAAGGAAAGCAAAGCAAAGAGTAGGTGACAAATACTTGAATTGATGACAAAACCCACCAAACAAGAAGGGCAGATTCAATATCTTTTAGACACTGGATATTATGTCAGTCACTAAAATTTAGCTGTGTGGGTTGGTTTGCTTTTTAAAAGTGTTTAAGCAACTGAATCTGAGATTTTTGACAATTCTTTTGAGTGAGTTTCCAGATGATAAGTATTATTTTTGTTTTTCTACTATCGGGTGAATGTTTGACTTCTGGAAGTCACTGGACCAAATAGTTTATGATAGCTATAGCAAACAATTGGCAGTTAGTAAATACAATTAGCCAAACGGATTTAAGAAAAAAAATCACATTGAATTAACACGATTTTCTTGTTGTATTGGGCTGTAGCTGTTGTGAAAGAGGAGCAGTAGCTGTATTTTGACTGTGCAAAAATTTTCCGTGTGTGTTGGTGTGACATTTGAATAACCACACAAGAAAAATGTGGTATCAGTCATGTGGACTCTTATTTTTTCTGCAACCATAAAGACACTTTATATGCTATCAAAGTTGTAGCTGGTTGTTTAGACTGGGTGTCTGATTGAGAGGAGGTGTTTGGTTCTGTCGAACAGAGTGAACCTGCCAAAGGGTATTTTGAGGGCAGCCTGCATTGGCTTGAAAGTGTTTACTTGAGTAGAGATTGGGAAAGGTGAGATGTGAGTTGAAATAAATAAAAGAATGCTTTTGTGTCCATGAAGCCTAAGAGAAGTAATTTGACCGTAATTCATTCAACCCACCTGGATCTCTTACTGTAAAGAAAATTCTTCCAGTTACATAAGCAAGAGATAAAGTGATTTGAAAAAAATGTTAAATGCTTTTAACATAACTTCCTTATGTTAGGAAGATGGAGAGGTATCTTTAAGTCCTAAGTTTATAAGACTCTACAGATGAGAGTTAAAATTGTCTGAAAAGTGTTAATCTGTTATATTTTGTCCTCCTATGTATATTGCTGATAATTTTCTAGAATGTTTGTGAAAACAAAACCAATACTGCACTCATGGCTGTCAAATACAAAAAAGACTTTTCCACTGCTGAAAATGCTTAATTTGAGGAACTTGCAGTCGCAATGTGCCTTTTGTAGCTAATGTGTATGGGCTTGATATACCAGAGTCATGGGGTTTTTTTAAGTATGTTTGAGTCTTGAAGCTAACAGTGTGTGTTTAGACTGCGTTGCTGTAACCTTTTTGGTCAGCAAATACTATTCAACACTGAAGAGAAATTAATTTCAAGTTTTTGACTTTAAACTTTAGATGTTTTCTGAATTAGTGTGTTAACAAGGAACTCAGTTTCCTAATTAAACTCTAGAAATCTAGTATTTAAGGGCTTCATTTAAGAGTTTAAAAAAAAAACTGGATCAGTCTCCTGATAATTCAATTTCTGTATTAATGAGACACAACAAGAGACAAATGGTTGTAAGAAAGAGATGAAGGAAAAAAACAGTCCTTCATAATACCTGTGGAAAATATCTTCAAGTTTTCTGAATACCTCTAGCTGCACATCGGGCTGTCTGTGCAAGCACGGAGCCAACAGCTCGAGGAAAGTGATGATTCTTCTCTCTCTGGTACTTGAGACCACATCTGGAGGGCTGTGCTCAGGGAGCTGCAGTACAGGACAGACACGGGGGTCCTGCCTGGGGTGAGCGCAGCAGATGACAGGAAGGATGGCTGGGGCTGAACTGTGTGACCTCCAAGGAGACTGGGTTTCTTTGGCTATAAGAAGAGAAGGCAAATGAGAGATCTTGCTGATGCCTGCAACAACATGATAGGAGGAGTTCAAGGGGAAACAGAGCCACAATGGGAAGACAAGGGGCAATAGATACAAACTGGACCATGAGGTATTTCGGTAAGATAAAAAAGAAACATTTTATACCTTGGGTAGTGAAACACTGGAATGCATTGACCAGAGAAGTTGATCTAAAGATTATTTTCTAAATATTACTTAGTCTCTCTCTTAAAACATTTTTTTTCACTGTTTGAATGAATTCTGGTTAGTAGGCCCTTTGTGCTCTCTACAGTTTTGTTCCAGTTGCTATAGAGTACTCTCATGTTCTGGAAAACGTCTGTAGGCAGCTCTTTGTTATTCTATACGGAAATAATTAATTGATGTTTGATTACAAAAATCCCAAATTTTGAAAGTGTGTGGTGAAAGCCTCTTGAAGATACCCAGATATGTTCATCAGATTAGGAATGATTAACTTGTATGGTGTGGTTAATGGAATAGTAGAGTGTTTTGAAATATAGAGTATATTTTATTGTTCCAGCTGGGGAAGAATCCTCCCCAACAAATAATGGGCTTAAGTCACATCTCAAATGTGTCTATGTTGGTCCAATAGAAGTAATTATCTTTGTATATAAACTTTGTAATATAACCTTTGTGTATAAACTGCCTTATTCTATCTCTAGTGGCAAGATTAAAACTTAGGAAGTCTTTGAAAGCATTTTTTCCACTTGAACTGTGTAACACTATCAGAATTCTTGTTAACTGGAGAAATCCCAGAGTTTATTACAGATGCTTTGTTTGATCTTCAGTATCAAGACAAATTGTCCAGATAGTCAGTATAGCTGGAGATAAGAAAAATGAAGAAATTCTGTGCCATTTCTAATAGCAGTTGTTGCTCTTCTGTCCTGAATAATTCTAGCATGAGAGCCTCTTTATGTGGGAGGGATCAGTGCTCCCAGAAGGAGATACATAAAATCCATTAAGGTGTAGTATAATGGACATATAATGGAATACAGGTTCTTTAGGCAGGCATAGGGTTAGAGAGGTTACTGTAAGGCAGAAGGAAATAATGCCTCTTGCTGAAACTTGAATTTGTTTGGGATATTTCTCTGCATCAAAAACAAATCCAGAAGAGCAGTATATTTCTTCACCTCTAAATCCCTTCTTCCCCTTTCCAGTGAGGAGCTGTGCCTAGGAATTTGTCATTAATCAGAATTGCACTGGAGTTTCTTGTGCTTAATAGATAATCATAGTCAGGGCTTTTGTGGATCCCATTATTTCAGTGTGATAAATTTATTTGCTATAAATTTCATTATATTATAATTATATTATAATTTATATAATTATATTTATGTTATAATTTTATTATAACACTGACAGTGTTAGTCTTGCTTTTCTGGATTATTGAGTTCTGTAACTTAATAGATAACACATTCATTTTCTACTGAACATGCTTTTTTCAGCTTTGTATGGGAATGGCATAGATTTTTTTTTTCTTTTATTGATATTTCCACTGAGAGCTGCAAATAGAGGTCAGATGGAACTGATTATAGGATGGTTTTGATTTGAAGGGACTGTAAAGATCATTTTGTTCCAACTCCCCTGGATGTGACTGTCCACCCAATTCCTTATCCACTGAACAGTCCACCCATCGAATCCATCGTCTCTCCAACCTAGAGAGAAGGATGTTGTAGGGGACCATGCCAAAGACTTACCAGAAGTGCCGATAAATGACATCTGTAGCCCTTCCCTTGCCCACTGATGTGGTCACTCCCTTGTAGGTCACTAGGTTGATCAGGCAGGACTTGGCCCTGGTGAAGCTGTGGTGACTGTCCTGAATCACTTCTCTGTCCTGCATGTTTCATAGTCCAGCTTTTTGGAGGATGTGTCCCATGAACTTCCCAGGCACAGAGGTGAGGCTGACAGGTTGATGTCCTTTTTACCCTTTCTCCAGTCAGCTGGGACTTCACCTGACTGCCATGATGTTTAAATATGGAAAGTGGCTTGGCAACTAAATCCACCAATTCCACTCAGGAGTCTGGAATGCAGCTCGTTGGGGCTCAGAGATTTATTTATATTCACGTTCCTCAAGTGGTCATGAACCTTTACTTAAAGTGGGAGGGACTTTGTTGCCTTCTGCTGTCCTTCCATTTGAGTGGTGTGGGAAGACAGGTTGCCATTGAAGACTGAGGCAAAAAAACCCAACCCAGCTGTTGAGTACCGTAGCCTTCTGCTCATCAGTTTCTTCCAGTTTTCCAGGATTTTTTATGGGTAGGAGGGCTTATACCTGCTTTGACTTTCCTTTTCTGGCTTTTATTGATACTTATTTGAATTGGCTAACTGGGAAATAAGAATTTCTTTAAAAATATGTTTTGTTTGATGTGACACATTTGATCCAAAGTATAAATAGTATTTCCTGCCATTTCTCTGGGATACATTTTTGGAATTTTGTTTTGAATTGCAAATGATGAGAAGCAGTATATTGTCTGTATGTATTATTTATGCTGAATGGACAGGACAGTCATGCCAGTATCAGCAAATGTTTTAGGATCAGAGGAACAGAGAACATCAGTAGTACTCCGTTGTTCAAGTATACATTTAAATTACTGTTTTCTTTTTGCTACTGGCTTTTTTTGTTTAGAAAGGACCAAGAACATAGTATGGGAGAACCAAAAACCTGTGAAACAGAGGATATTTTTGCACTAGTGAGATGGATAAAAGTATGACCGAGGCTATGTTAGACTGAAAAGATGGTTGCTGGAGAAAAGGCCAGAGGTGCAAACTTGAAATTGGATAATATTTTAAGTGTTGGTAATTTGAAATTTTTTTTAGGATGCAGAACAGACAAAATTTTCTTGCTTCAGATTACTGTCAGATACTGATAGCTTAACATTTCTGATTTTAATTAAATTCTAAAATACGTTTTAGGCTCCTTTTTATAAAGACAAAGTTGTATAGTTGGTTTACATGTATAAGTAAGTGGATCTGCTGAATTATTTGCTGTTCTTATAAAGGTATGTTGTTTGCAATTTTGTAACCAATGTTTTCAAATCGCCTCTTGCTGGGAGTTTGAATTTCCATTATCATAAAAGGTTCTCATCTCTGGACTTTTAAAATATTTCTTTACTTGACAAAATATACAAAGGTTGACTGCCTTTGAGGTTTATTTCATGGTGGTCTGGGGAAGTGCCAGAAAGAGAATTGTCTTCAAAACATCTCTGCCTTCAAATTAAGGATTTATAAAATGGTTTTGTAGCTTTGTTCCTTTGTATTTTAATTCGTAATAGTGGTGTTGGAAACACTGTTAGTGTTTTCTTAGTCTGGGCAGAAAGAAAAAGGTAAACACTAGCATTCTAACCAGTTTTTCAATGTGTGTGTGATATATACAGCTTATGAAAATGCTAGCATTGGGTTTTCAGTGTGTTTGTATTATATTTCATTGCCAGGTAGGAACTTTCAATATAG
This sequence comes from Hylia prasina, assembly GCA_013397195.1. Lineage (NCBI taxonomy): Eukaryota > Metazoa > Chordata > Aves > Passeriformes > Sylviidae > Hylia > Hylia prasina. The sequence goes on from VYXD01002467.1 coordinate 400,710, forward strand.
AAGCCCAAGGAAGTTTTCAGGGCTGCTTGAGACAGAAAGTTATTTCAGTAATGTAAATTGTGAATGTATAAGGGCCTTTTCTTTATGACTTAGGTGGTTGAATTTATTGTAGTCCGATTTCAAGTATATTTGATGGGATACTGGGTCATTTCTGTGTTGACAAATCTGTAGGCGTGGCTGGCTTTTCCGGCTAGCCCTGCCGCCACCTGCTACAGACGCTACGAGCTGGCAGTGCGAGGCTCGCAGCCCACGCAGGTTCTTCGACCAGCAGCAGTGGGATCGCAGACCACGGCGCAGTAAGAAGGCAGGGCTCTATCCAGGTGTTAAAGGAGAAGGTTTATTGAGGGCAGGGTGTCCGGGACTGGACCGGGGGAGAAACCTGGACAGAACCAGGGTCTCAGAGGCTCTGCACTGGTTTTTGAAGGGAGGTGGGTACAGTGGGTTCAACCAATAGGATAACAGAGCGGGTGGGGAGTAACAGGTGACAGTCACTTGGGGAACAAATGAGTAAAGGAGTGGGGAGGAGATTTTGGGTCCCAGCCAATCCCTCGACGCTCTCCCTGGAACTTTCTAGAGAACAGGGAGAGGCCTGGATGGGATTGACAAGGGCCAGGGGCAGGGTTTACAAAACTGACAGGTGGGAGGGAATGGGGGAACCCAAGTAGGGGAAAACCAAGGGGGTACATAGAACGAACCACTTTACATTATAATATAGAAAAAACAACAAAATAAACCACCACACAAATCAACACTTTATTTTCCCCTGGGAATTTTTTTAAGTTCTACTAAGCACTGGAAAATGGCTACAAGTGTTTGATAAACCTGTGTTTTAAAAAATTGGATATTGAATGGAAATGAGGTACTAAATCCCCAAACCATATGCTTTTATTCCTTTGGAGTATAAGATCATTTTGACTAGTAGTGTGGTTGAAGTGACCTTGTAGACGGTAACATTAAAATTGTTGGCAGGAAAAAGGACACTAGAAATGAGAAAGCCTTGAACTTTCTGTAGTCTAGATGGCTTGGAAATGACAAAAGATATTGTGTAACTGTTTATATGGAGAGGCACGCTCTGAGAGCAGTGCCAATGACAGCACTTCACAGAGGTTGCATTTTCCTTGCTCAGTACATTGTAAGAAGCTGTTCTGGTAGTTGTTATAGAGACAACTGGTTGCAGTGACTGATATATCTCTGTCAAAATAGGCAAGAATTACCTGAGCTACTGCCATGACACTTTAATAAGTGCTATGGTTCTGAGATGCAGTTAGTCCAAAGTTTTTAGTTTGTGTGTGCAATCCAGATAGTCTTGTTTTAGTTTTCTCATCTGTCCTCTGGGATGGTGTTAGAACAAGGCAAAGGCTTGCACAGATGCCAAATGGAAGTGTCTTACATTACTTAGAGGAGGAAGTTGTGCTGTTAAAGTCTTGTAGATTTAATTATAATCTCATGATGTTATGTAAATATGAAATGTTTGCTGCTAGGGGTAGAGCTCTTACAGATGTTTTTGTAATACAGCAAATTCAGTTATACCTCTGTGTAGTTTGTAACACAATAGCTCTTCTCTTTACAGTGTTTTAAATATAAGTGCCTTTGCATTTTACCCAAAAAGTAAGTTTAAAGTTTGTAACTTATTTTGCCTGTGTCTTCAGTTAAATTTCTAGGAGAGGAGTCATCCTTTTCTCACCTTTCTCATTTTGTTTTTAAATTGTCAAGTAAAACTCCTTTTACCTTTCAAAAATTGATGAAATGTCCTTAATTGTGCATGTTTATTGTTGAACTTTATTTAGTATTTCAAAAATTCCATACAATTTCTTTATAGAAACGATTACAAAAAGAACTATTGGCATTTCAAAATGATCCACCTCCGGGAATGACTCTAGATGAAAAGAGTGTACAGAATTCAATTACACAGTAAGTATATATACTGTTTCATTTCTGCTATCATGCTGAAAAGACTAGGTAATAAGAAATTCTCTTCACACTTCCACCACTTACTCCACATAACTTTGTGAATTTTGCTTTTAGTTTAGGCAATGAAACATTGTTCTCCTTAATAAGCATATTGCAGTAATGTGTCGGACACTTTCAAGAACGGGGTAGTCAATTTATTAAATGTTTATTAGGCATTTTACTGTCCAGCAAACTGGCAATTGGTAAAAGCTTCTATTTTTAGAATATCCTATTTTTAGAATAAAATAATTATCTTTCATAGCTGCTAACCTCCAAAACTATTCTAAATTTATTGAAATAATGGAGTAGCTGTTGTAGAATTCTGTGATACTTGAATAGAATATATGTCATAGCTGTTAATTTTCATTACCTTCTTTCTCTAAGGCAAGTGGAGAAAACTTCTTAAAAAGCAAAGTTGTCTGGGTACACTTGTTTGCACTTTTTTCCCTGCCTTGGCTTTCTTGGTGATTCATGAAACGGGAAGAGAAACATGGTAAAATATTTTGTGTCTGTTGAAATGGACAGGAGTTGTTCTTGGTATTAACCTATTTTTAATTGATGGAAATTCAAAAGATTCAGACTGTGTTGACATTTTTTTTCTTGTAACTTTCTTAGTTTCATTTTGCAGAAAGGTTAAAAGTTGAGCATATGTAAGCATTGATGAGATTATGATCTCAGACTGTATCTTCTGGACTGTGTTATTGATTAATGGAGCAGCTTAAAACACAGAGCTGAATTCTGGTGTTTTCACATCTGCATTTTGGGTGGTGGCGCTCAGACCATGTTACATGAGGCTTTTCTGAGACTCATATACTGAGTTAAACATTCACTGCTTTTTAAATGACACTGGCCTTTGTGATACTTCATGCAGATGAATATGACTAAAATTGAAAAAACAGTTTTTAGTTTTCTGCAACAATGTGTCAGTCTAATATTGCAAGTGGTATTCACTTGTTTCAACAAAAAATATTAAAGTCTGGAGCAGATGGAAAAGGATATCACTGTTTCCAGAGCACTACCTTATTAGAATTTCTGCCCTCTACAACATTTATACCTTTCTATACCTTGCACATAAAAACTTTCTATTTACTGTCATGCTATATTTTGAAACTGTCACTGTTCTAGAAGCTTCCTGTCACAAGTAAAATGATATTTTTTTCTCTTTGAGGACTTTTGGTATCAGATAGCATGTTTTGAGTTCATGAATCACGTTACAGTTTGAATTGGTTGCGTTAAAAGTTTGTGTAGCAATACTTGCTTGGGTTTTAAAGATGTTGAATAAAATAATTGGATCAGATGATGTAACCAGGTCATTTAAAACATTGAGCAATCTTTTATTTTAAATATACAAGGATTAGAAAGTTGAGAAGGCTAAACTGTAAAGCACACAGGAAATGTGAGTTCTACTGATTCCTTGACCATAAAAGGAGCAATGTCCAGTCAAAGTTATCTTCCACTTAGTAAAGTAAACTATTTAAAGAACTTGAAAGTGGAAGTTCTGGATCACAAGAACCAATAAATCTAAAGAGTATTGGTGCACTGTGTGTATAAATGTAAAAGCAGAAGGCTTAAGAAGAGATTAGTGATCTGGAGTGCAGATAGATTAAATCGAAGGCATCTTCACAAAGTTAAAATATTAAATATACTTCATCCGCCTTCACTGTACAACCATCAATGTGCTACTGTTGAGGATGCATTCCTCTTGAAGGCTGTGAAAGCTAGCAGTTTATTAAATATGTAGTTTTTCTCAAAAAAAGCCAAAAACCAAAACACAACAACAACAATACAACCAGCAAAAAAACCCCAAAGAGTGATAGAGGGGAAAATAAAAAAATGTGAATGACTTAAACACAGAGGAAGAGTATCTATTACAGGAGGATGGAGAGGTTGAGAATAGGATCATCAGAACTGCCAGCTGGAGATGGCGACTTCTCTGAGTGCACTACTGTTCTGCAAAATCTCAGCTGCCTTCCTTGATGTAAGCCATATCTGAGTATTTTTCCAGTCTCTACCTTATTGTGTTGCTTGGATCTGTAAAACTCAGTCAAAGGTGAATAACCAAAAATGGGAAAGTGATGCTGCAAAGGATGATATTAAGTGGTCAACAGCAGAAGTCTATAATATCATAGAAGTTAGATAGCAGAATGTTGCTGTATGTGTTGAACAATATGCAAAGCATCTGGTTTAAACTGTATTTAAAAAACCACAGTGCAAACCCAGCAACAATAAAACCCCCACACGCAGCACCACCACCCTCTTCCCCAGCAACTCCACCTGTCACCTACTTTAATGTTATTATGGTGGAAGGAGCAGAAACAGGAAAAAGAATACTGATATGTTGAGGTGTTGTCTTTGTTACAGATTCAAACTACCCTTTTTTTGGTTTTGTTTTAATTTGCTGGGACCTTTTAATTTTTACACTACTAACTTTTCCAGTTTTTGTTCCATTACCTGCAAGATACCATTTAATTTCTGAGTTTTTCACAGATGGAAGTACAAGATGAGCTTTGCCCTTTCCCCTTGATTACAGATTTTATTTTAATAAGCTGTATTGATGTTTTCCTTGACAGGTAAGTAAAACAACACAAAACAGAATGTGTACTAGTTTGTTTCCTTCGAAACCTTTTAAATTTTCAAGCAGTTTTTTTTTCAGCTTTGTCGCCTCACATAAACAGCCATTTCTTGGCAACTGACAGGTCTGTGTATAATTCAAGTCATAATTACATTTATAATTTGCATCATCATGTCAGTGCCTGTATGCAAAACACCAAACTTGTTTCTTTCAAATACAGGCTTGATGTATTGCTCATCTTTGTGACTGTTACAGTGTTAGAAGAGAAGTTAGATGGTCTGGCTGTGACCGATACTTGATTTGATTAGTCCAGTGTTCCAGGAGTACAAATGTTAATTTGTCAGTCCACGATGCTAACAGCTTTTTCCCCTATTCCTTAGGTGGATTGTAGACATGGAAGGTGCTCCAGGAACACTCTATGAAGGGGAAAAATTTCAGCTTTTATTTAAGTTTAGTAGTCGGTATCCTTTTGATTCTCCTCAGGTAACTGCTGCCTTCTTTCTCTCTTACTGCTACCTTCAGGTTACAGCTGTATGACTTGTGTTGAATATTGTATTATCCACATAGCCTCATGTCAGCTTCACTTACTTTAATTTGTATTAAACACATTGTGCAGATGCCTTTTCTCTACAAATGATTCTGCAGTGAAATATAGGGCTCTGATGTCTGCTTCGACAGATGGAAATAGTGGAAACTGGAGGTTTCTTTGATGTTGATATTCATGTCATGAAATACAGGGTGAAGTAGGAAGATCCCCTTTACTGTGATGCAGGAGCCAAGTAAACAATAAACTGCTGCTTCATCCCTTCTTATTTTCAACATATTTTTTTCTGGTTGGTTTTTAAGACTCTTGCATCTTCTCTGCTGCCATTGTTAATACAGCTGAAGAAATACTGTGCTTCTGATAGGGATTCTCGTAGATTCATGAAGTGCTTGAGAGACCTGCAAATAGTGTTATAACTGAGGTATGTGATGCTGTGTTGCTTTCAAGACAACCTAGAGAATTGAAGGGACAGCAGAACATAGAGACTGCAGAATGTGCTGTGTACATCTATTCCTCCATTACCTGAGGGAAACATTTCCAAATATGGCTAAGAGTAGTGGTCAGCTGACACCTCTGCTTTTCTGAAAAAGGAAGGAGAAAAGCACGAGTGTCTGTTTCAGCTCAGAATTCTAGAAATGATCTCTGCACCTTCTCTCATTGGTGTTAAAACTGAAGCATGAAGCTCTGAGAGATGCTTAAGCCATAAAAATTCACATCTTTTTAGGTACCATGATAAACACTAGAATGCTGACTTTCAGTCTTTTACAGAATGAACTGGCCACTAGAACCAGTACTTCTGCACCTCATCAGGTTTGCAAGGTACTAATTATAGGGGATCCACAAGAGAATAGCCAGTTTAATTTGGTTCCAGGTTGTTTGTCTTCATTACCCAACCTGTGTGTGTGGCTCTGTGCAATTTATTGTTAAGCAGCAAATTAGATCCATACGTCTACATTGAATTTTATCACAGAAAACAATTTAAAATTTAAGTACTGGATACTGGTTTTTTTTGGATGGCTAGAATTTCAGTTTTTCAAACATTGCTGTCCAGTAGGGTCATTTTGCTCTACAAACGTCTTGTCATAATTACCTCTTCTGCAAATCTAGTTACTCTGAAATGACAGTTTTCACTTGTGCTGCTTTAATCACTTGGATGTTTTCTGCTGTTAGATGTATGTTGTCTGTCATAGACTGCATGCTTTTACTTACCTAGTCTGTCTAGTTCAGGTTGTCATGTAAAAGTAGGATATTAGTTACAAGTGAAACATATTACAGGATTATGAAGGCAAGCCCTCTAATGCTTAAGAAATACCAGTTTAAAGACCTATGAAAGATCATTCTGCATCCAGTTTCTCTTATGCCTTAGAATCCTATCTGCCATTTTGCAGTTAAATTAAGCTCTCTAATTTCAGTTTCCTATATGATGGAGGTGTTGCTTCTTGTTACAGTGAGGAGGTGGGTGTGTTGTGATCATGTTTACATATTTCTGTGCATACTTTAAGAAACACTTAAGAAACTGCTGGGGATTATAGTTACGAGTGGTAGAGATTTATGTTTTTATTGCATAAGAGGAGTTGGAAAAGCAGTTCAGGAGTATAATACTGATATGAAGATTTCACTTTTACTCTCTTTCCATTGGTCCTGAACCAATGAAATGTTTGACAAAAACTTGATATAAGATCAGGAATTGTCAAAATTGCTTTGCTAGCCTTTTTTTTTGTCTGTTACAGTATCTTTTAATACATAGTTCAGGAGTTCAGGTTCTAAATGCTTTTCTTCCATATTCTCCATGTCAAATAAAATTTTTTCTATTTGAAGTAATGCTTAAAAATATTTCCTGTTTGGTCAGATGCTTCGGTTTCACAAGTTCTTTATAGTTAATAAGATTGATGAATTTTAATTTTTTTCTTCATGCTGGAACCTGGATGCGTTGTCCAGAACTTTATTTCTGTTATGTCCAGGTTTATAGATATGTGAATCTTGTTGTGCTTCTTGGTGTATAACATTGTGGCTTATCAAATCATTAAAATCCAGTGTTTTGGCTAGACAGCTGCATTCCTTAGGACATGGAAGACTGAGGCTGCAAGATTTTACACTGCCTTTACATTGTTACCTTTGCATTTTTCTATGCCATATAAATGTTAATAGAAAATCCCCTGAAATATTTAACCATTTCTTTAACTCCATCTTCACTGGCCATTTAGGCTTCAGTTGATTATTTTACATTTCACTTAATAGTTTCCAAAATTGAATTAAGCCAAAGTGTGTTATTTAGTGTAAGTGAAAATGGCAGACCTGCTTCTTAAATAAGATTATATTGTTTTCCCCAAACCAATACAGTTTTATTTAAAAGTGGGACTATAAATTAGTTATTTTTGTTCTTTTTTTTTTTTAGGTCATGTTTACTGGAGACAATATCCCTGTTCATCCTCATGTTTATAGCAATGGTCATATCTGTTTATCCATTCTAACGGAAGACTGGTCTCCAGCCCTCTCAGTGCAATCTGTTTGTCTTAGCATTATTAGCATGCTTTCCAGCTGCAAAGAAAAGGTATGGGCTTTTTCAGCGCTGTTGAAGTAGAATAAGTAAAAGTTAGTAATTTTCTACTTTACAAAGTAAAATTTTCACCCCTCAAATTTTAAAATAGGCAAAACTACTGTATCTACATTTCTACTACTGAGAAAATACTAAGCTAGAACTGCAAAATAAACAGTGCAGTAAATACTTTACCACTACCACTGTTTTCATGGTAACCTGTTTATATACCATTACTGGAAAAGAATAGTAGTGGATGGAACCCTTCCAGTTGTACTAACTGTGAGGTTCAGTCATGCTTCAGGACAATTCTGTGTAAAATTATCCTTCCTCTAAAGGCAGTGCGGAATGACTAGAGAAATGTCTTTAGTGCAGATGCTTCTAACTTTGCATCTGTACTATTTCACTGAGCTTGATAATTTTCATTTCAGGGAAGTAAGCAGTGCTAATTTTTGGCACTAATACCTTAGAGCTTTTTGTAAAGAGATTGCCCTTTCACTTTTGACCATTTCTTTCGCAGAGGGCTGTCTGGAAGTTGGATGTGGTCAGAGCTTGTCCCTATGTGCTATCCAAACATGCCTATTTGTTTTGCATCCCAATCAGTCCTAGTCATATATGTGGTCAAAAAACCACCCCAGAATGGCTTTGTATTGTATTCTATCCTATGAGTTTTGTAAATGATGGTGCTTATGAAGAAAACTGAAGAATATGTAATAATGATCAGATACAGATGCTTAAATTCATTTTTTCACCCACTCTAAGCTGAGCCTTAAAATGGGAATCGAATGTAATGCATCAGAATTAGATTCCAAACTGCAAAGGAATTTAATTTTGGGGGGTTTTTTGAACAACAGCTATTTCTTGTGAGTTAGTTTCTTTTGTTTGTTTGTTGTTTTTTTTTTTCTTTTTTTTTCCTCCCCCTATTTATCACCAAACTGTCTGATATTTTTTACTGTTTTATTTTCTTGGAGTATCTCAAGTAAGAATTTGCTACCTGGATCTTTAAGAGATTTTTCTTGACCAAAAAGGTCTAGTCCTGCCTATTACCTCATTTTTGCTGCCTTCACATAGTAATCTTTAATAAGCTCATTAAATAGCTCATGTATTACAATATGAGGATTGTTTGATTATTTGTAGGTCTTTTCTTTTGTTGCAGAGGCGACCTCCAGATAACTCATTTTATGTAAGAACATGTAACAAGAATCCAAAGAAAACAAAATGGTGGTATCATGGTAAGTATCTAACTAGGACCAGAAATTTTTAACTTCTTTTCAGGCTGAAGGTAATTAAATTGTAGGAAAGTGGAATAAATGTGTTCAAAGCATTAAACTATTTTTCTTTTCCAATTCAAAAAGTTATTTAAATCCTGTTTCTGAGATACTCTGATGTGATTTTTTTTTTTTTTTCTGTATCACATTTGAATAAATCCTGGGGGAAGTTTAAACATGTTTTAGGTTGTAGGATTGACTTTGAATGAAAGTTCTTGTAAAGTGTGTCAATCCCTGACAAGTTTTAAGTTTGCGATTGGGGAAAGTCCATGATGAAACTAGGTTTTGCTCTAAATCTTTTTTTTGTTGTTGTTATTGTTATTAACACTTCAAAAACTTTTACGTTGTTGAAAAGATACCTATATATTTGTAAACAGCTATGTGTTTTGATAGATTTCCACTCTTAATCAGAATTTCCAGTATGGGACAGTTGACTTTAAAGGCTCCTAAAAACTAATACTCAATATTATAGAAATAAGATTCTCCATGGACACAATAAAGAAGAAAAACAAACCATACTAAAACTGCTTGTGTCTGCAGTGCTAGTGTTGTGTTGGGTTTTTTTGTTTGGTTGGTTGGTTTTGGTTTGGGGTTTGCTTTGCTTTTGCTTTTGTGCTTTTTTCTTTCCATGTGTTCTGTTTTGCTTTATACTGTGTGGTTTCTTTCTTCTGCCTCAGCATTTGTCATCCTCCACCCAGAGCTGCAGTTGGCTGTATGTGCTTGTCTTATCCACTCCATTGGTGAGGAAAGAGGGAAGAAGAGCATAGAGATGGGCCATGCTTTGTTTCTCTCCTCTTGTTAGCAATGCTTTCCTTGCTTTCCCTAGGAAAATTCTGTACAAACGATAGTTATTGGAAGCACAAGTATTTTGGGAAGGGATATGTTAGAGCAGGTAATTCTCTATGCTAGTGTTGTGCAGAACAGTTGATTCCATCACTGCCTCTTGCTGAAGGTTCCACCATAAGACATCCTCTGTTTTTCATGGCCTCCCTGCTCCGGGATATATTCTGTCCCTGAACTGAAACTAGAGCAAATATTTTGAGGCAGTGAGAGTTCATGACTGGAGAGGCAAATTCCAAAGTCTTCACCCCTAAAATTCTTAAGATTCTTAAAAGCCCATGGATGGCCTAACAAGAAAAACTTGATAGTTTCATAATACTTGCTGAGATCCATGGGGTTTTGACATATGATAATGTAACAGAATAAAACTCTGTTTCTCATAATACAGTAATAGTAACTCCAAACCAAGGTGGCTTCAGGTCCAGTAAGAGAAGTGCTGTGTGTCATGAGATTAAGGTATATCTAAGAAACTTGGGACTATCACATGGTTGTTTTTAAAGTTGACTCCAAGAATAATAATCATATTACACACAAGGATAGATTTTTCACCCTCACCAGATTATTCAGCAGTCACTTTCTTTTCTCTCTCTGTTTTCATGCTCTTGTGATGTCTTTGGTGCTTCTCCATTTCTAGTTTTGGTTTCTCTTAAATGGCACTTTTGGGAGAGCTTAAGTTAGCTTTCTATTTTCACTTGCTAATTATTTTTAAAGAGAAACAGGTAAAGTTCCATTTATTTGCTTTATCTTGTGATTAAAATATATTCTGTGTACTTTTAATTTGTACTAGTCCCATTTTGATTTGGAATAGAGATCTATAAAAGAAGAGTCTGCAGATATTACTTGTATTTCTTAATTGTGAAATTCAATTTGTGTTAAACAAGCAGAACAGAAACTTAGTATGAAAAGAAATCTGATTTACTGATTCAGAAGGTTGCTGTATTATTATGGCTCAAAACCATGGCTTACCGTTGAATGAGTATTTTAGTTACTGTGAAGTAACTATGTAAGTGTTTTTTTCTGGAAGTCAGAAAACCTTACCCCTCCTCAAATTCAGAGCAACCTAAAAATCAACCTGAGGCAAGAGAGAGGAAGTCAGTTCATTTAAACAATTCATACTGTCTTGATTAAAAATTCTTTGGGCTCCCCACCACCGTAAATTCTTACATGAAAAAATAAAATATTCCTGATGTCCACTGGACAAAAACTTCATAACTGCTAAGAGTGTTTTCCCTGCCAGTTTTGTGTGTGTGTCATTTGCTTCTTTTCTCAGTTAATTCTCCTATGTGGATATAGAACAAGTCTGCCAAGGCATGATCTTGTCAGTGTTTTCTAAACAGGTTTAAAGAAATGGTTATTTTACTGTAACATAACTGTTATGTTACAGTAAAATGGGAAGTGTGAAAAGATGCTTCTGTCGTGCTTATTTTCTGCTGATGCTTCAACTGAAGTGTCATGTATCTAATCTTGTGGTTGGGACACATTTGGCTGGATAAGTGAGGGAAGGAAAAACAATCCCACCCAGGAAAGAAAACCAGCTGTCCAAGGGTAACTGCTGTGAGAAATTAAATGCCAGTGCAAATACAACAACCTGTGGAGAGAGATGCAGAGTGGTTCTGCCACTTCTGCTGTCAGCTGCCCATTGGACTGGTTTACCTTTAATGTAGCATTTTAGCTCTTATGATTTGAAGAGATAGGAAGAAGTCTGTCATGTGTATTAATACATGCATTTGAAGGACAATACTATTTTTCAGTATGTGCCTGGAATTTATTTACCTGGGAGTAAAATAGTCCATGGTTGGGAGCGGATGTAAAGCAAACCCAGATGAACACAGAGTGATAAAGTGGCACTTTGAGACATATTCTGACATGTAAATATATGTCTGCATTCTACTTAATACAGAGTTTTTAATCTGTCATATCATCCCTGCCCCAACACAGCAGCTTATTCCGTGAGCAGAGTTATGGAGCTTTGTTTGCTACAAAATGATGTTCTCACAAGCCTGTTTTAAAGTTCCTGATCTTTGATAACTGAAAATATTCCTAGATTGTCTGCCTTACCAAATGTCTGTTTCAACTGTACATTGACTTTCCTGCTGAATTTCAATCTGGGAGTTGCTCATGTTATGTTAAAGGCAGAGGAGGATCCTCCAGATACGGTTTACTTGGGCATCCAGATTGAAATTGGTTTCATAAAGCTGTTGGCTTCCTTTGTTGTTCTCAGGAGGGAGATTTTTTTATTTTGGGGGTGGGATGGTGCAGCAGGGAGGGGACAGGGAGGAAGGGAAGGGCAATGATGTTAGTTCTCAACCAGCACTTCCTTGATGCTTTTGGGTTTGGAGGTTTTTTTCTTAAGTGGAAAGTGTTTTCTCTGATATTTGGCCTAAAATTTTAGTATGCCATTTAAATATCCCTTCTCTCTCTCTTTTGCATCCTTGTCCATTTTTTTTAATAAGTACAGTAGCCTACTAAAAAATTAAAGAGTTTTTTTACGAGTAATAGCTTTGATAGAATATTTTCCCAAATGTAGAATGTTTATGAGGCTACATTTTTTAGTGTAGGAGGTTAACAAGTCCTTTAAAAATAATCAGGCAGACAGTAGGTTTGGTTTCTGTTAACAACTCAATATTTACTGCTAGCAGGTGCAAGTATACTGCAGGTTGATGTGTGAAGGAGAATGTTTAAAAGGGAGAACATTAATATGGAGCATAACGCAGAAAAGATAAGCATAGAACATGCATTTTTATAGCATGTTCTGTCTAATAACAGTATCGAAAATGTACTGTATGTAATTTAATTTCAGGTTTAAGATTTTGGGATTATAGTAGTAAGCTATTCTTTTTGCATAAATCTGTCAGCTGTTGTTTTGTGTTGAGTCTTGATAAATTAATATACATGTATGTATGTATATGTATATATACACATATAAATGTATAAAGGGTGGAGAATGCATCAGAAGCAGGTCACTCTGCCAAGTCTTACTTATCCCTATATATTCCTTATGAAAGGATGTCTTAATTTGATAACTGTTGTGGATCTGCTGTACTTCAAGGGTGCAAAATGTTAAGCATATTTGATTTTTCATTTTCCTGGCAAGTGGCTTTCTAAATATAAAGCATGGAAATGACTGTAGTTTTAATGGAGTATTTGCTAATAGTATTTGCTAATCTCTTTGGGGGTGTATGTGTATTTTGGAAGTTTAATTTTTGATACTCTTTTCTCCCCGAGTCGTTATTGAACAAAAAGGCAGAATTATTCAACCAGGGTATTTCCTCTGCATGTTACTGTCTATCCCAGGAATTGTTTCTGCCTATCGCACCTTGCTAATTTGGAATGAGAATGTTTATATGTTTTCCATAAATGCTCTTCTTTTATTTTAAAGATGACACATGTTGATGCCACCATTTTGTGATCCTCGTAGCAGAAGATAGTCCTACTGAGAAAATGAGCACTTTGATCATTCAGTCTTTGAACTTTAACCTTTGACTGGAAGTGACCTATAGGCAATGAAGACTACTTCCTTTGACTGCATTTTTACTAGTGTGCATTCTGGGCGCATGTTGATCGCTGGTTCAGTCCATGCAACTGACATGCTTTTATTAGTCATACAGTATTAATGCAGGTGTCCAGAAATGTCAGAATAATTCCATTATTTTTATTTTAAGCTTTTGGAAGAATTCCAGGTCTTCATATATTGTGCAATAACACTGAGCTCCTTGGCGGTTTTGGTGCATCCATTGCCGGCAATGGACATTGTACCAGGGAAAGGTTTTGCTCCTGCCACGAAAAAGATTAACGCATGACAGAGCCTATGAAAGTTTTGGATATATTTGGATTATAAGCAAGGGATTGACAATTACCTTAAATCCAGCCCATTCTTTTATATTTGGATTCTATGCACTGTGACCACAAAACTAGCAGCATAAGTTAACATGCCTAGCTGAAGGACTGTAATAAGATCATTATGTATTTATTAAATTGTTTATCTGCTGTCAAATTGTTTTGACATGGGCGGTTTTTCAAGTGACATTGGCAGAGAGGTACAATGTTATCCCTATGGTGAAATAAAACTACTTTTTGTATATAGTTATTCATATCTCTGAAGCAAAGGTATGAGTAATTTAGGGTATGAGTGATTTAAACATGAATTTATTTGGAGATAGAGGATGGCAGTGATATAACTGAACTTGCTGCAGTCCGTAATTGGGCTTGTAATTTGTACTTTAGAGCTTTTTCCAAATAGATTGCACACTGTTATTTCCTGCTAGCCATCAGCATGAGCCCTACTGCCTACACCAATATTTCAGTTATTTATGTGTTCGAAAGCAATCCATATAACATTTTTTGTTTGCATTCACTGTTTCTTTTGTGTTGTATGTCATGTTTGAATGTTACAAAACAATATTTTGATTGAAAAGCTTTGTCAGAAGATATTTTCATGTAAATTATTTCTTTATCTTGTAAGCATCATCTTGTCTTTTAATCCTGTATTATAAAAAGAAAAAAAATACATTTTTGACAGAGGCTTAAAGTTTTCACAAAAAAAGTGTGGACCTTCTTATTTAAGTTTAGACTAAAGTATATTTTCTTAACTTGCTTGTCCCACGTAGCCATGCCAATTTTTTCAGGCTTTTCTTCACCAAAAAAAGGGGGAAGAGCCTAAAATCAGACATTTTTCTGTGGAGCAACGTTTATTGAAATGATAGTTGTTCTCAGCACTCTGTAATATTTTGATACTGCAATTAGGTTGTCTTTTTAGGAAGCACTTTTATAAACTAAATACCTTTACACATATGCAAAATTTCTATGATTTTTTTTTACTGTTGCCTTACTGTTGCACTCAAAAAGAAAAAAAATCTCAAGCAATTAATGCATGAATGTCTAAATCAAGTAATAGTTTGATGTAAAAACAAAAGCAAAAAAAAATTCCCTAAACCAAATCCACAATGAATAACTACAATAAAAAACCCGGAAAATTGGCTGAAAAGACTGATTTTTTTTTTTTAATCTGCTGTATGATAACTGATGTTTTTTAGCCTTGTACATACTTCTCTGTTACCTATTGTTTAAAACACTTTTAAAAAAGTATAGCTGCTTAACTCAGGGTGGATAGAGTTTAGATGGATTTGCTTCAGAGAAGTATTTTGTGCAGCATCAGAACTGTAGATACTGGCAGTGAAGTGAGGCTACAATATACTTCAGGAACTGCTTTTTTCTTTTCCTGCTGTACTGAAAATGTCTCTTGGCCTTTAAAACTCAATGGTAAAATCTAGCTTTGGATATTAATTTGATGTGTGTATATATTTTCACAATGAGCCTTGGAAACATAGAATTAATTTTCTTTAAAGAGCCAAAAAAAAGTAATTTTAAACAAAAGAAATAGTTACGCTCTAAACTTTTTGTTTAGCAAAATTTTATTGTTGTGAGATCATCAAACTGGTTATTTTTGGAAATGGTTAGTATGAAAGAGCAGTAATCAGATACTTAATCTGTATAGTCTTGTTCACTGCTCTGTATTAATTGAAACAATTGAGAAATTCATGTATGAATGGTTCACATAATGGATCCTATCAAAATAGTCCACAGGAAAGAGACCTTAATGCGACCAGGTAATGTCTGAAGAAATGGCTTAAGTACATCACAGATTCAGTTATCTTTCCATCTAGTGGCTTGGGAAACTACAATACATGGTTTCAGAGAAGCTTTATGACATACCACGTGTCTTTTGTTGAAGAAGGGTTTTGTAGTGCAAAGCATTATACATTTTATTGACCTGTGCTATCACATGGACTATAGTGAAGTTAAATAACCAAATTGATGCTGCTCTTTAATAACCCCCCACCCTCTATAATATACTTAGATCAAGAAAATGCAAGGTAGATTAGAAGAGAATGTACCTCAGGTCTTACAGTTTACAGTAGAAATGCCTCATTGGTTCTCTTGTAGATCTGTGGGTAAGTTCACCTGTATAGAGAGGGCCAAGACAAAGCTTATATACCACTCAAGCCCTCAAAATAATGCAACTATTCTGACAATGCTATGATGTGCTGAAAAAGGGCTTGAATTAGATAAGAGGTGGTGCCATCCTTTCCCAAGGGTGACCTTGTGTATGTAACTTTGTTTCACTTGGAATTTCTCACATGGAATGGTTACAGAATTGGCTTGAAACTATCTTGCTTTTATTTTGTGTCAATATTCATGTTGTTAAACACTTTGTTTTGTGTTTAGTGTCTTTATACTATAACACAATAAATTCTTGTTTTAAAATAGATTACTACCCTTGAATGGAAATACGTGTGGACCTTTTCATGGTGGAGTGCAGAATCACAGTTCCTTACATTCAGCCACTCTTAAGACTAAGCTGCCAGTAGGTCTAAAATGTTGTGATGTGTATCAGAGGAGGAATTTGCATAACAGAAAGGTGTTTCCTCATTCTCCAGAGGGTCTCTGTTGTAACAGCTGAAAGAATTAATTAAAAAACAATTACTAAGATGTAATGCTTTCATTTCTCACAGATGAGCAAATAGTTCTTTATCATGGGGGGTTTTTTGCTGTTTCACAAGTACTTAAAATACTTAGTGAGAAGTTTCAGGTGCAGGATTCTTTTTTGCCTGCAGTGGTGTGAAGAGACTTTCTATTATTTTGTCAGCATCTATCGGGATTGTTTAATCTAATCTCTGCCTCATACCAATAACTGCTTTTAGTTTTGTACAGTTATTTTTTCCAAGAGATGATGTCTTCTGCTTTGTAAAAGACAAGGCATTGCATACCCAAAGCATGTATTTTTATGAAAAATTAAGTTTTTAAAATTAATGTATTTTCTATTGTGAAGATTATTCTAAATGTTTGATTTTTTATTTACTTCTTTTTTTGGAAATTCTGACAAAAACATCACATGTGAACTGTATTTAAAGGTATGCTTTAAGGAGACCATAAAGTTTCCAGGTCAGTAATTAATGATGTTTTAAAAAGAGAGGGGGGGGAAAAAAACCCTAAGTAAATGCTAATTAAATTAAAAGATTTGCAAAAATGAAGCTATAGAGTTTCAAGGTTCGGAGGAAGTCAGTAGAGTTTTTGCCTCCTCTGGTAGAGCAGTTCAGCATTATGTTGTGTTTGCATGCTCACAAATCCTGATCATTCTAAAGAATAGGTTTGAATGAATTTTCTTTTAAAACCAGTTACTTTTAATCCATATCACACAGTCCAGTTTGGATATGCTCTAGTAGATACTACTACATGAATAGTTGGATGCTGAACTGAATAAGGGGAATTAAGCTGACCTAGTGATATTCCATCTTCAGCTAGAGTCACACAGCAGCATGGGAAGAGAGACTGGATTTGGTTCATGTGCCAGGTACTTGTTGGCCTGTTGTTTCTAGGACTAATACTGAATTTCCAAACCTCCTGGATTTAAAAATATATTTTTAAAATCAGAAGAGTAGAAATATGAGCCGCCTTTTACTATAAAATATAATTCAGAAATTTGTAAATACTTAGTCTCTGTTTTTGTTTCATTTTACAGATAATAATGCAGGAAAATCTATTCACCATTTCTTGTGGATTTTATGTACTTCTGAAAAGGAAGGTGTTGAAGGAATTTCATTCATCTGACTCAATGTAGCAAATTCTCTCTGGAGCTACATAAAGTGATTTTTTTTTTAATTACAAAGTAAGAGTATTTCAGTAACATGGTGACTCCCAAGTAATTTCTGTCCAGAAGTATATAGGCAAAACCATATAGATTTCAGTCAGATAATTATTTTGTATATAAAAACCAAAAATAAAGTGCAAAATCAATTGACTGTGCAGTGTATATAAGTCTAGAGATTGGATTTATAAGCCAATGTCCATAGTTTCTAATATAATAGCTTCATAGGAGCTTTAATGTATGAGTCAATGGTAGTCGGTTAGATTGTATTTAACTCCCTCTACTTTACATGTATGCTATGTGCAATGTAACTTGTCTTTTGAAGTGACATTTTTCTCTTGACCTCTGCTGGTGAAAGAGCAGCTTACCAGAGACCCTTCTGAATAGGAATCCAGTGAAGAATAGAAAACCACAGTGATGGCCTCAAAGAAAGATCTTACAATCTGAAATCCTGTAACACTGACCACAGTTGTTCTTCTCTCATGCTGGCCTGTTCTTTGGTATTTAAAATCTCCGTGATAAGACCTTAAAACTTTTGTCCTGCCTTCATCAATTGGGGAACCTGTTTTCTTCAAGCCCTTCAAAGTGCTTTGTGCCAAGTAGGTCAGGGTTAAATCTGTTCAGAGGAACATTCTGGGCCCTTTCTCTTCCCAGGACTGCAATATTATCTGGATGCTGCTAATGCAGTTCTCCAGGGCATTTAATCCTTAAAGTCAAGCATGGTTCCTGCTATTACCAGAGAAAGAGGAATTTGTACTCCTTCCTTTCCACTCTAATGATTGACATTCCTACTTTGCATCTAACTCTGTTCTTGAGTCTGCACTGGGATGATTTAACATGGTAAACCAGCAGGAAACTGACTTAAGAAGTGAAAATCTGTCTTCTCAATTAGCAAATTAGATCAGCTTGCTGCATAAGCAGTAGTTTCAGAGCTTGTGCAAGAAATGGAAAGCTTTGTGTACATGCAGTTTGGAAGGTGGGGGCTAAAACATGATTTGTACCTTTAGAATTTTCTGCATGATGTAAAATATTAGCAACCTTTTGTTATGCAGAAGCTGAGTGATGTGTTATGAGAAGCCTGAGAGCTGGAGGTTTGGACTGACTGTAACAGTTTATGGCAGGAGACTCTGCTATCTTTTTTAACTGTTTTCCAGTAAAAAAATCCGAAGTTGTTCCAAAACCTTCAAGTGATCTATTACCTCTCCATTTAGATGCCTTGAGTTTTAGTGCTCAGGAACAGGTTGGCTTTTTTGTGTTTTGGTGGGTATTTTTTTTCTTGTGGTTTTTGTTGTTGTTGGCAGTTTTTGTTTTTGGGTTGGTTTTTTTTTTTTTACGTAACAAGTCTTTAGTCATTGTTTTGTGAGGATATTTTTAGTTAACTTTTTATCAGATCACTGTTGTCAAACAATCAAATATAGTTACAGATACAGTGAAACTGTTTAGAAAATGCCAGTTATTTTCCAGAAGGAAGGCAATAATGTTACAAATCAAATGTTCTTGAGACTAGATAAAAAGCCAGATGTGTTTACAGCCATCTAACACAGAAGATATTTTTGTCTCAGGTCTCAGAGGTCTCATTTGTCTATTATATACTTCAAGAACAGGACTCTTGCACTCTGGTAGGAGGTTTTCAAGACAAAACCACACTAGTGTCCACCTCATCCCTTCCTCTTGAAGGTCCTGTTCAAGGAATAGATGAAAACTGGTGGGTTTGATCTGTATTTATTTGTGCTGGATCAGTGAAGAGTGTGTGACAGCTGCTACTCTCGCTGGTGATGAAGTGTGAATAGCTCTTGAGTCTCTTGTTCTCTAAACTGTCCATATGTCTGCAGAAAACATTGTTAGGTATGTTACACATGCACAGAATAAAGTACATTTTATTTACTTGGTGTAGACAATCCATTGAAGATCAGAACTCTGGAAGATACAGTAAGTAAACAAGATAAGTCATCCACTCTCCAGACGACTTAGAGTATATCAAGCCTAAAATCTTTATTTGCATAAGGTTTTTAATTTGTGGGGCTTGAGGTGATGGGAGAAATTGGGGGCATCATCTTGCACTGGTATCTTCTGTATCACACTGGGGTTTGGACTATAACTCTTAATCTCTTAGGTATCTGTGTGTTGTCATCTGCCCTAAGCAGTAACTACTAACTTATGTGTTGTTCTGGAGTAACAGGTGACTCTGTGTTCCTTAAATAATAATAATAATCCTAACAGGTTATTGGGAATGATTTTTCAAATGATCCTTGAAACTCATTGTGATCAGCACAATGGAGATAGGCTATGCTCACAAAGTAGGGTGGGAGGAGAGCAGTCAGTAAAACTTCTTAAAGTTTTAAGTTTGATAGCATCCTGAAGATTCTCTAAAAATCAGTGGCTGGTGGCATAGTGTTTTGGGTCTCTGTGGTTTTGGGATTTGGAGTTTGGTTTTTTGGTGTTTTTTGGTGGTTTTTTTGGTGGTTTGTTTGTTTGTTGTGTGTGGTTTGTTTTTGTTTGTTTTTGTTTGTTTTTTTAAGAGGACATCAGTAATTGCACCAACCTATAATTCTTATGTTACGAAGTTCTTAAAAACTGCAAAAGGGCAAATGCAATGCAACTATGGTCATGATGCAGCTGAATGATCAAGGTCCTGTATGACAACCAATAGCAGTTTGTTGAGATGTGCTGTATTAAGGAAAAGAGAATGGGTAGCCCTTTCCATGAACTGAGCTAATAGGTTTCTTTTTGCCTTTGTAATAGTTTTGCCAGAAACCCTAATAAATAGCAAAGTAGATTTCATACTGTGCCTGACAAGAGATTTTGAAGTCTTGCAGGTGGACTGGCTACAATAGTTTGCTATGTGTTTTGTAATTCTGAAAATTTCTTCTGTTAGCTTCCTTTCTTTAGTCTGTAGGAACAGACTAAATCATACCTAGGCACTACTTATGTCTTCCTGGTATCTTGGGTACTATTGGGAAATGCTGTATAGAAAAGCCTGTAATTCCTTTCCCTAAAAGCTTCTCTGGATTGTTGTTACACTCATTTAAATACATCATCTACTTCTGTATGTTGCCCATCAGCTACTTTGTAGCATGGAAGGTTTTTAAACTCATTTCTATGCAACACTTTGAAAGTGAATATTATAAAGGCTTACCATTTGGATATTGGTATAAATTATTATTTCATCCAGAAGGCAAGTTTCCTTACATTGGTAACTGTGGCATGCAATATAGTATAGCTTAGGTCTTCCTGAATGATTTCTGAAATGTAAATCCATCTGAATTTTTTATTCAGTGTTGGATGTACCTGGGTAAGTATAACAAGAATTGTCTTGTGCCAGTCAGCTCCGTCTGGATCATCCCTGCACACCGAGTTTAATGTCTCAGGGTTTTCTTTGGAGTCAGCTGAAGATCTAATTGGAAAATTTGGTGATCTCTGCATAAGGTGATTCCATACTGTTTTGTGGTGAGATGGTTTTTTGTGTATTTCAAGGCAGCTATTAATGCACCGGTGCTTGATTTTGAAAAATGAATCCTGTCACTATTGAGAGTTTGTCGCATGATAAAGCATGTACTTAATTTTTTCTTTCTTATATTTGCAAAGAGGCAAGTGACAGAAATGGCAGAATTTGGCCTCTGGAAAGGAATCCTCCTGCATGGTCTGCACCAGAATGGCGTTTCTCTCTGTCATAGAGTTTATTTCTTGGGTTTGGTCTCAACAGTTGTTATATGTGTAGGTACATACTAAAGGTGGGTACTAATCTTGCTTAGGCCATGCATTATTTGAGTATATTTTAGTGTATATCAATCTTTGTATGTTTTACCTTACTTTATATAATATCAAACACCTTATTAATTGCAGCTTGTCATTTAAAAGAGCAAGATTCCATAAACATTTACATTTTCATTCTTTAGGGTTTTTTTTAAAGCAAAGATACTGCGTTAAAAATAATGTGGATAAAAGGAAGTGAGAACTTGCTAACTTTTTTCTGTATGTTAAAACTTACAAATTCTTACAAAATACTCCTTTCAAAATTTGATTTTTTTGAATTAAGGTTTTTTTTTAATTGGCATAATTTTTCTTTTTTCTAAACACATTCTTATACTGACATTAAATTTACCTGATACAGATGGAGACATCAAAGGACATAATTAGTCCAAAGAATTCAACCAGTAGAAAGATGTTTCCCATTCTGCGTAGTTTATTTGCTTCCCATGCATCTCTTAAGTTGCACTGTTAGCTGCCTTTTACTGCAGGACAGTGGAACAATTCTGCAACATGTTGAAAAGGACCTGTATTTCTACCATTTTGTAGAAGTAAAAAATTACTTAAGGATTTATACAGTAAATTAAATCTGTATTAAACCAGTAATTTCTTAAATTATTATTCTCTTGGAACAAGAACTGCCTTAGACTTACATGAAGCCAAACTGAAAGCGAAAAAGAGAAATTGTCTGTAGCCAGGATTCATACAGAAAAACAGTTCCCCCTCTCCCAGCCCCAGAAAAAGAAGGATTCAGAAGTTACCAGTACTGGAAACATGACTCAGTACATGAGATAAAGGGCTTATCGTGGTCAATAGGAATGGTAATAAAACATTGCCTACATATGCTTCTAAGTATAGAGTCTCATGAATGGAAACAGTAAAAGCAAGGGCAACTGGCAGCATTGTCACTCAAATTATGTTTATTTTTAGAGGATTACCAGTGCTTCCAATCTGCTATTAGTACTATCTCTTGCCAACACACACAAGCTTCATTCTCAGTTTGCCCAGTTTTTTAAGTGACAGCTCTTAGGGCAACAAGAGTCATGCTACTTCTAGGCACCGTAACAAAACACAGCTTCAAAACAGGTGGAGTGTAATTGAGTAATCAGCAGGCATTATATTAGCTGAAAATACAGAATCCATGCATGTTACACCTACATCACATGTAATTGAATTCCTCAGTTTCACCTACAAAATGCTCATTTCCAAGAGGCTTACTGTGCAAGAAGTTTGCTGTGTATTGTGCATGTTATGGCAACAAGCATGGGACTTTCTCAGAGGTCAGCAATGAACAAATAGTATAACAATGTATTTGAATGAGACAAATCATATCAATATTAGATGAAGTTGGTTATCACATCATTTTACAGTCCTGCCAAAAATAAGACCCCACCTCTTATAAAGGTTTTTTGAGTCTGATGACAAAATTATAAATTACTGGCTGTAATGAAGCACAAATATTGTCATGTACATAAACTGACAAAAATAGCTGGACTAAATTCTATTGCTATATGAAGGTGTAATACAGTAGACAGATTTGCAGCAGTTCTAACTTTGTAATTTTTTTTTTTTAATGAGCAGTTAATGCAACACTCTGCCATTAATGATAAAACTCTCCTACCTTGTGCTGTCACCAAATCATCGGTTTGCCATTATGGCCTAGCTATTCCAGGACAATGGGAGTTTGGGAGTTGGAGGAGCTCTAGAATATTTTGAGAATTGACACAAATGCCCTAACTGGATATTTTTGCTAAAATGTGGCTTTATAACATCATTGAGCCAGACCTTTCCCAGCCATCCAATAATTTACCAAAAGCACTAGTTTTGTGATGGTTGAATGTTGCTGAATTTAACAATTTAAGCAAGAGTAAACCCCTATGTAATTTGAGAAGTTCAGTGTTCACTTAATAGGAACAATCTATTACCTGGAACAATAAATAAAAATCCCTAAAAAGGCAAGGTCTAGGGCAGATCTGTACATCTCTGAATTTCCCTGAAAGTTTAAACAAGAACAGTGCCCACATGCCTTTATAGAAGTTAGGGAAATGTTCCCATGTCTGACTGTTTTGAGTCTTCAAAGCCATATTAATACAAAGCATAAGCAAATTACAGGGTACTGCATCTTTACAGACTGATTTGAAAATCTTGGCACAGTTTTATCAATTTCCTTGCTACACTGTAAGTTCACTATGGAACCCAGTGTATTACTGATTAGAGAAACAGAATACTTAATTTTCATGTCCAACACTGGCCTTAACTTCAAGATGTAAAAGGCCTAATCCATGCTTTCTCTGGGATCTAGTCTCCTACTGGTCAAGGTGGCAATAAGTATGATTGGGTACATCCTCTCACAAGCATGACTGCAAATGAGACTAGTATGAACACAGATGTACAAACTGGTCACATTACTGGTGTCACTTTGGTTGTGTTTGAAGTGCTGCTGGAATCTGCCTGCACTGAGAGGCACTAATGAGAATCCAGAGCATTTCAAGATGTGTGTGATCCTCTCATACAACACCATCAGTGGAAATAGCATCTTGTTTGGGCTTGTTTGAAGGGCTTTTATGTAGTTGGAATGCAATCTGCAATCTATCAGTAAAGCAAAACCCCCAAAAACCCCAGGCTTGTAAACAGGAATGTAATCTTATAGAATCTATTGCTTCCTTGGCCTGTAACTACACTTTGGCTTTCCCATACTTCTCTCCTGAGCAAAGCCAGTGTAGTCTCATCAGGCAGCAATGCCTACTAATGCAGAAATGGGCCATTTCTAAATGTCTGTGTGCTTTGTAATGGAAAACCAATACACCACGATCTTCAGGTTTGCTGATTTATCAAACTGTAGTTACCTTTGTCTTCATTGTTGTAGTCGTGAGATGTGAATCCCTGGCTGGCCTGAATTATCCTGGTTTTCTACCATTCTATGCTCTGTGCTTTAAAGCAGTATCCAAATCTTTGGTTTTTTGTTGTTTGTTTTATTATGGTTTTTTGTTTGTTTGTTTTTGTTTTAAGTCTGGAAAACACATAGGATATTTGAGAAGTTTCCAATGTTCATAATGGGTAATGAACTTGTATGAAGTATCTGTGCATATACATATACAAAGTTTATGCAGTAACTATACATATTAACTAGATAGGCATAAATATGCAACATCACATTTTCTGTAGTTGTAAGAAGGTGAGATGGCTGTACAGAAAGCTTTTACAGTACTTTGTGTCAAAAATAAATGGAAAATTATGGAAATAGCTGTCACAAATTAGATGTGCAAATTAAAACTAGGGACTTGGGGCTATGTTTTGTGCAGTTTTGGATTCATGAATTACGATAATGACTGAAGTTTTCTGAATGTGCAGTACAACTTCTAATACTTAAAGTAATTTACCAGTATAATATTAAAGTTTCACTAGTGTTTTTAGAAGGGTAAAGTATTTTTTTACAGATGGCTTTAATATTCCCAGCACTGATGTATGAAAGCAATGGCAGCAAGTGATTACTGGGAAATACAATGCTACCTGTAAAGCAATCTAAATTTGGGACAGTGGATCAATTCATAAAGAAACAGCACTGATACCTTAATGACAGGAGACCTAGATGAAGGCTGGTAATTGCAAAATCAGCACATCTTTTTGGTTGGGTTCACTTTGTGTTCTTAAAAAATGATACTTGTTAAAGGAGATGAGGACATCGAGGTTTCTCAATGTCCTTATACCAACTGTGATGGAATTTAATATATGCTGACAAGTGCAAGTTCTGGTTCACTTAATTTAGATTCTTGAAGTGATTGTGTGATTCATCTGGTTTAGGGAACTCACATTTTAGACATGAATCATCAAAAACAGTGTGTTAGTGTGAGTTGTTAAAATTCATTGCTTATGAGTCCTCATTGGAGCATAAAGAGTAAATGCTTTCCTGAGAAAACTCTACACAGCATTTACTTGTAGTTTGTTTTGTCTTGGTTTGTTCATGCCTCTCATTCCATGTACTACCTAGTGATAAATTGGTTTGGTCATTTGTCTGTCATGCATTGTAGTAAAAAATTCTACTTTTATAGTCACAGTTATACAACTGTAATTGGGGAGAGCAGTAGTCAGACTAAAGTTCATTAACAATACTGGGTTTTAATCAAATATAATCGCAAACTCCTGGGTTTTGCTTTTAATGATTGGAAAAATATTATTTAAAAAAATTAAGTGGCCCAATCTGCTGGTACTAAGCTATTAGAGGCTTTTATTCAGTTGAATGACTGACTAATGCAAATAATACATTATTCACTTTTTATTTGTATTTTATGAGCACTCTATTAGCTTCATTATGCTTTCAACTTTAGTATTAAATATCGTCCAAGTCCTTTAATAAATAAATAGTACAGCTACAAAGAAACTCTATAAAACTCTGAAACGGAATTCTGGAAGAGGCTGTAAAATATCCAGTCTTGGAAAATTTCAAAAGGAAATCAAGCAACCTGCTAACTCGAAAGTCAAATCCAGCTTTAAAGTTGGTCCTACTTTGAGGAGGCAGGGAGGGTGGTGGAGCAGACCTTCATAACTCCTTTCCAATCAGTTCTGCAAATCTCCTACTTCTTAAATACATCATTGGGCATTTTCTTTGGGGATTTATTTTTGGTTTGGTTTGTTACACAAAAGTGTATCAAGGGGTGTAAACTCATCTCTTGATGATTTCTTTTAAAACTACAATTCTTACAAAAAATATTTTAGTAAAATTTAGAATATTATGATTTTTTGCAAATCAGTGTGAAAACATTGATTTATTTGTTTCTGAATCTGAGGTTAAAAATGACAAGGCCACGTATCTTCAAGTGTCCTGCACTCGTGTACAGACCAAATAGAATAACTCTATCCTTTCCCCCACTTAGGTATTTATGCAGGCATTTAGGCATTAATATGGCTTTTTGTTATTTTCAAACTGCCTACTGAATTAATCACTCCTCTTAACAACTTGCATACTGAAACTAGATGGTTGGGCAAGTCATGACACTCTTGTTATTTAATAATGGAGTAGAGTGAAAGAGTACATACAAACTATGCATCATGTTTTCAAAACCTGAGAAATTTTTAGGTTGTATTAAGCTGCTTTTACTGGAGGTACTGACTAGCCTTTATCCTGTATCTCAGCAGTAGCCAGAAAAACACCCTCAAACATAAGGGTGCAGTAAATCTAATGAAGTGACTAGCAATGCAATTTAGTTGTTCATATATGTAAAGCTCCAATCATGGGAAGCATTAAAAACGCAAAACTCATGGACTTAAAATATTATAAAACACATTAACATTTGTTTTATAAAATATGAATATATACATGGTAAGTTTTGGGATAAAATCTGCTCTTTTGTATTCCATTTTCTTCCAGCTACATTCTCTTTGCACCAAAAAATGTATGTCAAGATACGGTGCTTCTGAGTTGATATGTGTATCTCAAGATACATTTTTAAACTAAGGTTTTAGCTGTTTAGTAATAGCAATGTTATAAAAATGTTAGGTGTTGAAAGAATAGCACAGATTGGGGATTTTAGAGGCTTGTTGGAATTACATCTGTCTGTTTCAGAAAGTTCACAAAACCCCCCTCGTAATCTGGATGCATTTTTCTCTGGGTGCACCAATGCTAAGTATGTGCTATACTGTTGGGTTGTTCTTCAAACTACTAATAGTAAGTAAAGTACAAATGACATGACATAAAATTATGAAGAAAAAACCCAAGAACAAACAAAGGCAAAAACCCCCACAAACTTCTGTGGATAGCACCGTCACGATTCAGCATCTGAATGAACTTTACTCACACAAAACTTTGTAGTAGCCTAATGAAAAGTACTTGCATTATTATCCATTGCTACATTGTATCAGAAGACTACAAAAGGAATTGTATTATACTGTGTATTTCTGTCTCCAGTTCTTAAATTAAATTAAGGGGTAAGGAATCTCAGAATCAGAAAACAAAACAATGGAGGAATGAGAAGGGGAGGATTATACCACTGCTGAATACAGGGTATGTATAAAACTCTCATAGCAGATGCTGAGTTCCCAACGTGTTTAAACAAGTTGTAAATGTCATATTAGTGTTCTGTTAGTATGAATAAAATCTTGCTATCACATAGATACTCACAATGCAGCTCTGCCACTAGGTGTCATGATGTGTATTTGGTGTGTAAATTATCTACACTATGCAAGCTTACAACCAAAATTCACCTGGGCTCTCTGCTTTCAGTGTTCCTCACCATGCTTGGGAATTGTGTCAGGCTAAATTTTTTTTTTTTTCTCAGTACTGATATACCTCTTGCTATCAAGTAATAATTAAAAAAAAACCTCATGTAATAGCAGATACTGCAGGCAATACAAAGTCTAAATTAATTCTGACCCTGACTTATCTGGGTTTTTTTTTAATTGCTTTTGCTATGACTAATGTTATAACTCTGATACCTATTATTAGAACTTTGTTGTGTAGCAAAAAGATAGAGATCTTTGTCCCCTCAATTTAGTTTTGTTTCTGAGCCTGAGGAATTTTGTTACTGCAGTCTTGCAAATCAGGTAGGCAGATGATTGCTTCAAGTTCTGATGCTTCTACCTGGCTTTTGCATAGATTTAAAAATTCTTGGTTTATTTTACTTGACCCAATCAAGAAAACAGATTTTAACAAAATAAGTTAGAGTGTGAATTAAACTCGGAAATCTTTTATTAATGAACAATAAACTTTTGATTACTTTGAGATAAAGATTTGAATGTTATCTTTTTCATGCTAAAGATGGTCAGAAATTGATTTCTTTGATTTCTCCCCCTTTTATTCGTCTATTAATTTATAATTTAAAGGAAGAAACACTTTAGCCTTTAATCTCAATTTTACATAAGCTTTTTTTTTATTATTTCTGACTCTTTTTTAAAAAAAAGTCTGTCTAGTTCTGCCTTCTGTAAGGATGTGCAAACCGACACATGTCAACATGATGAATATCTTTATGGTGGGAAAACCAAAGACCAAAGGTTGGTTTTGGTTGGAAAGGCACAAAACCAGCAATTTATCCCCGGGCTTTATGTAGCTGAGCCCTGGCACTGTGTGAGGAGGGGAGGGTTCGTGCCCCGCTGAAGAAGGAGGAGGTTTCAGTGATGCACCGTGGAACCTCTATGGCTGAATGTCCACAGCTGCACTCCCTCGCCCTCGTTCCTGCAACCTTTCTCCAGGCAGCGCCCAGCAACTGCATCAGTTATCTGCCCTAATTTTAGAAGAAAATTTTAACGTAAATCATGTTTATGAGTTTTTAGCTTTCCCTGAAAACAGCTCTCTCGGAGTTGGGAAAGGTAAGAGGGGGAAGCACGTTGGAGAGTTAGTGGTCCAAGCTAGAGTCAGATGAGTAACACCAGATAGGGGAAAGAAAATCAAGCCTCTTCTCTAGTGTGCTGTGGTGGGTGCCCCCTTCTCCCTGTATTTCTGCCGGCCCTTATTTTCTTTTTCCTTGCCCGAAGTCTCGCCGCCCGCAGCCCGCTCTCTCCAGGCGCCCAAGGAGCGGTGCAGACAGCGGCGCTCGGGAGCAGCCGAGAGGGGGCAGAGC